>CM077461.1:5177503-5275003 GCA_039654765.1 Mylopharyngodon piceus | reverse complement strand
AGAAAAAAAGGGGATTGATGGATGTTACGGATGGATGAAGGTGAATCAATGGATGTGTCACTATGGAGGTATGATGATTTGAACGAATATGTCAAGCTGAAAAAGATGTGGGCAGCTAGATGGATGGATGGATAGGCATCCCAGGCAGTCATGTTCAGCATATATATATACACCGATCAGGCATAACATTATGACCACCTTCCTAATATTGTGTCGGTCCCACTTTTGCTGCCAAAACAGCCCTGACCCGTCGAGGCATGGACTCCACTAGAAGGTGTGCTGTGGTATCTGGCACCAAGATGTTAGCAGCAGATCCTTTAAGTCCTGTAAGTTGCGAGGTGGAGCCTCGATGGATCGGACTTGTTTGTTCAGCACATCCCACGGATGCTCGATTGGATTGAGATCAGGGGAATTTGGAGGCCAAGTCAACACCTCAAACTCGTTGTTGTGCACCTCAAACCATTCCTGAACCATTTTTTCTTTGTGGCAGGGCACATTATCCTGCTGAAAGAGGCCACAGCCACCAGGGAATACCGTTTCCATGAAAGGGTGTACATGGTCTGCAACAATGCTTAGGTAGGTGTCAAAGTAACATCCACATGGATGGCAGGACCCAAGGTTTCCCATTGCCCAAAGCATCACACTGCCTCCGCCGGCTTGCCTTCTTCCCATAGTGCATCCTGGTGCCATGTGTTCCCCAGGTAAGCGACGCACACGCACCCGGCCATCCACGTGATGTAAAAGAAAACGTGATTCATCAGACCAGGCCACCTTCTTCCATTGCTCCGTGGTCCAGTTCTGATGCTCACGTGCCCACTGTTGGAGCTTTCGGCGGTGGACAGGGGTCAGCATGGGCACCCTGACTGGTCTGTGTCTATGCAGCCCCATACGCAACAAACTGCGATGCACTGTGTATTCTGACACCTTTCTATCAGAACCAGCATTAACTTCTTGAGCAATTTGAGTTACAGTAGCTCGTCTGTTGGATCGGACCACACGGGCCAGCCTTCGCTCCCAACGTGCATCAGTGAGCCTTGGCCGCCCATGACCCTGTCGCCGGTTCACCACTGCTCCTTCCTTGGAGCACTTTTGATAGATACTGACCACTGCAGACCGGGAACACCCCACAAGAGCTTCAGTTCTGGAGATGCTCTGACCCAGTTGTCTAGCCATCACAATTTGGCCCTTGTCAAACTCACTCAAATCCTTACGCTTGCCCATTTTTCCTGCTTCTAACACATCAACTTTGAGGACAAAATGTTCACTTGCTGCCTAATATATCCACCCACTAACAGGTACCGCGATGAAGAGATAATCAGTGTTATTCACTTCACCTGTCAGTGGTCATAATGTTATGCCTGATCAGTGTATATTCATACATTAAATATATGTTTTGTAAGAACAGTTTGGCCCTTCATTATTTAGACAGCCTGTGAAAGTGGCATTCATTTAGTATTAGTCTCTTTCTATTTCTATCTCTCTGTATTTCTTCACCTCTCACACAGTGAACACACCAGATGCAGCGCACATTCCTTCTCTGCGCCCGTCTGTCTTACTCATGGGATTGAAGGACTCATGTGAACATGAGTCAGACACAGTTGGCAATGAAGCGAACATGATCTTATTAGTCATGATTATAGCAACAGATCTTACGGCACAGGCGCACCCACATTGTCTTATCCTCTTTCACTTCCTGACTTTGCAATTATTAAAATTTCAGTATCTGTTAATGTTCATTGAACTCTTACTCAGCTGCTCCAGTATCATGCCTTCCAGCAAAGTTATGAAATAGATTACCAATACAGATCAGTTTATTTGTCACATATTTTTCCTGAAGTACTTCATGTGTTCTTGGGAAGTTCCTACTTAGCAGGGTTGGGTGAAATACAAAATTTAAAAATTGAGTTAGAATTTGAATTTAATTGGCCACAACACACAGCTTTCTATCTTCAAAAATGGCATGAAATGAAAATTCACCCTATCTATTTTTTAAATGCATGTTTTATATTTTATTATGAATGTTGCATCATGTATATGTTTCCATTTTTATGTCATAACTGGTTCTTCTGGGTCTTCTTCTCTCTGGTGACGTATGCTAGACTTCTAGTAGGATGCACAACCCTTTTCTTCCAAATATTTCTGATGTGAGTTCAAGTGATTTTAGTCTGATTGCTGTAGGCACTAAATGATTTTGGGCAGTCGGAGTTGACAGATTTCAAAGAAAATTACATTCAGGCTCCTTTTTTTAGCTCCAGACTGTGATTTCATTCAGTTGGAGGATATGAAAAATGTATAATATTTTGAGTCGATTTTAGAACACATTTTGTTATCATTTGTAATGTGTCTTTTAGCAATGAGACACATGTTTCTGCATGAGTTTGTTGTGTGGAAAGTCTGGTAGTGTATTATCCTCGGTTGTTTAGTGTACACACTCTAAAAAATAATGTGTTGGCTTAACAAAAAAAAAACAAAAAAAATTTTGTTTGCATAATTTTTTTGAGTTATGGCAACTTTGAGTGAATTTACGTTCAACCAACAAGCTACATTGAGTTAGAGGAACTTAATAATTTGTAGCGTAAACACAAATTTTTAAGTTGATTACTCAAAAAAAAAAAAACAAGTCACTCCAACTATCGGAGTTGTAGCCCTGAAACCAATTAATCTTATCTATTTCAGTTCAAATCAACAGCTATCATAGCACATGCTAACACAACTTATTTAACATGTATAAGTAAGATATTACTCGTCACTGACAGTCATTGCTTATAGAATCAATGTAGTGTTTAACTTCACGTATCTAGTCTTCAGCACAATGATAACCACAAAAACTCTTTTAAATGTCAAACATAACAGCATTAAACACTAACAGGTCTTTCCCTTCACTAAAAACAAATAAATTAACTCTTAATTTCAACATTTATTCTCCTTAAGCCCTGGGTATACTTTGTTTTTTTATGCGTACACTAGCGTATGCACACAGTAGAACACACAGCCTTGCAAAGTATACTTCACTTGACTCGTAAACAGTCGTTCGACGCATGCATTACTCTCGCCACGAGTTACAACCCATGTAAACATCTTTGTATTCTGTCATGCTAGAGTTGTACAAATGAGGTTACTTTCTAACCTGTTCGCACAATCTCTCGTCTCTGTAGGCCTCCATTGTCGCTGTAGCTTGCATACATTTTGGTCTGTTCTACTACCTTGTGAATCGACGCCCCCAGGGCATGGTTGCCACCTTGTGGATAAACTAATTACTGCAAAAAAAAATTAAATGCGCATGTGCGACCTGCATACACGCAGTTATAAAAATCTGCTGGTGCGCATACAGTACGCATGTACTTTTCTGATGATGAAATTCACGTCACGCACACTGTACGCTGACCCTCACGTACGTGTAAAAAGTGAAATTTACTTTGGGCTTCATCCAGTCCTATGCAAAGCATGCTGGGAACTAGAAATCCACTACCTAATTTCCGAAGTTATCAAGACAATTTTATTAAGTTACTACAACTTAATTTTTTTAAAAAGCCAATTAACACAGAAACTTGAGTTTAAATTACAGATGATATTAAGTTGATGTAATGATCAACATTATTATGTCAACAGAACTCAACAAAATAATGTTTGCATCTTAAAAGGTTTAATTAAAACAATGAATTTTTAACTTGAAACCATGCATTTATTTAAGTTTTGGTAACAAATCCCCTGAATTACTTTTAAGAGTGTAATACCCAGTTTTTCTCTGTAACAATTTACAAAGTGCATGATACCTAGTGTTTTAAAAATCTGTTCAGATTTTTGTAGTAGTTGTGTAGTAGTGCTTAAATATGACATTGTGTTGGCGTTCATGTGCGCTCATCTTGAAAATCATTCCAACATGACTTGCACAGTTTTTTTTGTGCTATGAATCAAATTTTCCTGACGTTTGAAGTTCTTGGCCTCAACTAAAATATAATTGATTCCAACCCTTTCTCCCGAGATAGATACCCAAGGGAAATTCAGGAGCGTACACTTCCATTTCCTGTAAAAAGTGTTTTTATGGCATTCTACACTCTTCATTCAGGTCTGTATGGACCTTGCGGCTGTGTCATGTGTTTCGACTCTGGCTGAGAGCCTGGTTCAGTCATAAGACCCATGAAGGAGACCACAAGACCTCCATCAAGACCTCCATTAGTCCAGCAGAACTCCCAGAACCCCCACACGCTCCAGATTAGCAGCGTTCCTCAGAAAGCCAGGCACGACTGGGAATTAGACACGTCTCTTGATTCTGCGGAGCTGAATGGCTCATTTGGCATGGCATCCGGTTTAGATTGGTTGAATTTGGTTTAGCATGGATTTCAACATGTGACTGACGATAATATTACATAACCACAAAGCCTGTACATGAACAGTGGACTCTGAGGCATGTGAGGAAGTTGAAGATGCCGGAGATGTTTAACTATGAGCTGACGGAGACCTGAGAAATGCTTTACGTTCATTTAGTTAAAACAGCAGCATGTGAGATTAAATATGTCACACATTTTACATTTAGTCACTTTCAGTTTTGAAAAGCTGTTCTAGGTGATTTCCAAATGTTTTCTTTCTTACCTTCATTCATTTTATCTTTCTTACTTTCATTTCATTTCATTATTTAAGAAGTCTCTTCTGCTCACCAAGGCTGAATTTATTTGATAAAAAATACAGTAAAAACAGTAATATTGTGAAATATTATTGCAATTTAAAATAACTTTTTTATATTGTAATATTTTGTAAAATGTAATTAATTTAAATTGATAAAGAATTTATAATTTAACACCAAATCATCATATTAGAATGATTTCTGAAGGATCATGTGACACTGAAGACTGGAGTAATGATGCTGAAAATTCAGCTTTGATCAATGGAATAAATTACATTTTAAAATATATTTAATTAGAAATTGTGATTATTAGTGATTGTTTCCATCACTAAATAATTCAATAAAAAAGGTAATTGTGACTTTTTATCTCACAATTCTGACATTATAACTCTCAAATCTGACTTAATAACTCGCAAATCTGACTTTATATCACATAATTCTGACTTTATAACTCTCAATTGCGTGACATTATATCTCTCAATTCTGACTTTATATCACACAATTCTGACTTTATAACTCTCAATTCTGACATTATAACTTGCAATTCTGACTTTATATCACATAATTCTGACTTTATAACTCACAATTCTGACTTTATAACTCTCAATTCTGACATTATAACTTGCAATTCTGACTTTATATCACATAATTCTGACTTTATATCTCACAATTCTGACTTTATAACTCACAATTCTGACTTTATAACTCTCAATTCTGACATTATAACTTGCAATTCTGACTTTATATCACATAATTCTGACTTTATATCTCACAATTCTGACTTTATAACTCTCAATTCTGACTTTATAACTCGCAATTCTGACTTTATATCTTGCAATTCTGACATTATAACTCGCAATTCTGACTTTATATCTCACAATTCTGACTTTATAACTCACAATTCTGACTTTATAACTCGCAATTCTGACTTTATATCTCGCAATTCTGACTTTATATCTCACAATTCTGACTTTATATCTCACAATTCTGACTTTATAACTCTCAATTCTGACATTATAACTCTCAATTCTGACTTTATAACTCTCAATTCTGACTTTATAACTCGCAATTCTGACTTTATATCTCGCAATTCTGACTTTATATCTCGCAATTCTGACTTTATATCACACAATTCTGACTTTATAACTCTCAATTCTGACATTATAACTTGCAATTCTGACTTTATATCACATAATTCTGACTTTATAACTCACAATTCTGACTTTATAACTCTCAATTCTGACATTATAACTTGCAATTCTGACTTTATAACTCACAATTCTGACTTTATAACTCTCAATTCTGACATTATAACTTGCAATTCTGACTTTATATCACATAATTCTGACTTTATATCTCACAATTCTGACTTTATAACTCTCAATTCTGACATTATAACTCGCAATTCTGACTTTATAACTCTCAATTCTGACTTTATAACTCGCAATTCTGACTTTATATCTCGCAATTCTGACTTTATATCTCGCAATTCTGACTTTATAACTCTCAATTCTGACATTATAACTCTCAATTCTGACTTTATAACTCGCAATTCTGACTTTATATCTCGCAATTCTGACTTTATATCTCGCAATTCTGACTTTATATCACACAATTCTGAGTTTATAACTCACAATTCTGAGTTTATAACTCCCAATTCTGACTTTACAACTCACAATTCTGACTTTATATCTCACAATTCTGACTTTATAACTCTCAATTCTGACATTATAACTCGCAATTCTGACTTTATAACTCACAATTCTGACTTTATATCTCACAATTCTGAGTTTATAACTTGCAATTGTGAGTTTATATCGCAATTCTGAGAAAAAAGTCAGAACTGTGAGATAAAAAGTCGCATATTCCCTTTTTATTTATTTTTTTTAAATTCATGGCGTCAACAAGTTTCGATAGAAAACAGTTATTTAAAATTGTAAAAATATTTCACAATATTACTACTCTTACTATATTTTTGAGTAAATAAATGCAGCCTTGGTGAGCAGAAGAGACTTCTTTCAAAAACATTAAAAAATCTTAATCCTCCACCAGAGGACTTCAGTGACCCTACAGTGAGTTTAAATGGAGGAGGTTCCTTTCTAGAATAATCTTGCCATCTGTTCTTGTATTGCAGTTGTGGAATGTCAGACTTCCAGAATATTCCAACACTTCCCGCCCAGTTAATCAAAGGGTCATCCAGAGTTCTAGAATGCCGGTGAAATCTCATTCTAGACGTCGTGAGCGTTGGGTAATATGTGCATTTACACCGAGTCACAGGCTCACGTTTCGCAGATTACCGCCAGAGCTAATGCTAATCTGAGAGATTGTGTTGACGGGCTTTACTGATCAGTGAGAACCCTGTCCATCTGAGCAGTGTGAATTCTGTTCTGTGTGAATTCTCACAGCAATACAAACTTATCAGTCTGTAAGCACACAATGTTGGTTTAGAACTGATTTGGCTACATGAAAAGACTATAAATAATCAGTGGCGCTGCTTTTTCCTCTTTCTTTGCACAATAAGTTTAGCATATTCTGAAACAAAGGCACTTTACCATACATGGGAAAGCAAAGATCTTTGGCTTGTCGAAGCAAAATAGCTACTTGGACTCATCAGAGTTTAATGTTTATGTTTAGCTAATGCTATGTGGCGTAAATTATGCATGGTGACTCAACGAACACGAGTCATTCGCTGGACTTTCATGCAACTGAGACTCATCTGCACGGGGAATTGTGTAATCTGCAGTTCAGAGAGACGTTTGAATGCCTGGGAACGGATGCGGTTTAATTAAAAGAGTGTTTGGCTATAAAGGTTTATCTACTGTAACTTTACAGTCAGCATTAATGGAACGTCACGTGGCAAGAGCTGCTGCTGCTGTGATTGTCTGTGTGTGTGTGAGTATGTAGACTGACTAGAGTTTTTTCACAATCTGTATTTATTTGTATTATTTTATTTTATTTTAAATATGCCCCACATGCTTTACCATTAATTTAAATATTGTTAATAATTATCAATAATAATTTACTTGATACAAAATTATTTAATTGAATTACTAAAAAGAAAAATAATAAAAGTACAAAAAATCACATTCTTTCTTTCTTTTATTTTATTTTATTTTATTTTTTATTGTCAACACACCCATTATTAATTTGCTTAATAAGAAAATATGAACTTAAAGCATTAAAAAGAAAAATAATACAAAATATAATTTTATTTTATTTTATTTTATTTTATTTTAATTTATTTTTATTTTATTTTCAACATGCCCCACACACTTTACCATTAATTTAAATATCGTTAATAATTATCAATAATAATTTACTTGATACAAAATTATTTAATTGAATTACTAAAAAGAAAAATAATAAAAGTACAAAAAATCACATTCTTTCTTTTATTTTATTTTATTTTATTTTATTTTTTATTGTCAACACACCCATTATTAATTTGCTTAATAAGAAAATATGAACTTAAAGCATTAAAAAGAAAAATAATACAAAATATAATTTTATTTTATTTTATTTTAATTTATTTTTATTTTATTTTCAACATGCCCCACACACTTTACCATTAATTTAAATATTGTTAATAATTATCAATAATAATTTATTTGATACAAAATTATTTAATTGAATTACTAAAAAGAAAAATAATAAAAGTACAAAAATCACATTCTTTCTTTATTTTATTTTATTTTATTTTATTTTTTTACTGTCAACACGCCCATTATTAATTTGCTTAATAAGAAAATATGAAATTGAAGCATTAAAAAGAAAAATAGTACAAAGTATCATTTTATTTTATTTTATTTTATTTTTTCAACATGCCCCACACACTTTACCATTAATTTAAATATCATTAATAATTATCATAATAAAAGTACAAAAAATCACATTCTTTCTTTATTTTATTTTATTTTTTATTGTCAACACACCCATTATTAATTTGCTTAATAAGAAAATATTAAATTGAAGCATTAAAAAGAAAAATACAAAATATAATTTTATTTTATTTTATATTTTATTTTCAACATGCCCCACACACTTTACCATTCATTTAAATATTATAAATAATCATCATTTAATAATTTACTTAATACAAAATGTATTTAATTAAATCATTAAAATGAAAAAGAATAAAAGTAAAACAAATCACTCTTTTATTTTATTTTATTTTTTATTGTCAACACACCCATTATTAATTTGCCTAATAAGAAAATATTAAATTGAAGCATTAAAAAGAAAAATAATACAAAATATCATTTTTTATATTTTATTTTTATTATTATTATTTTTTTTTTTTATCTGTCAACACTCCTTGAATTGATTGGAATGAAAACATTTAACCTATAACTTATAACCAACTTTACAACCAGTCAGCTGATCACAGTGCTGTGTGACACACCCCACCACACACACACACACACACACACACACACACACACACAAGGCTGCCACAGCATGTTAAATTCATGCACTCACTCCCCTAAGGGTGAACGGCTTGTTTGGTGAAACATTTTCTCTCAGTCATTCAAAATTACTTCACTTTGCTATTCTCGTGTGTGTGTGTTTGTGTGTGTGTGTGTGTGTGTGTAGGTGTGTAGGTGTGTGTGTGTTCCCACTCAAATTCTCTCTGCTCAGTGAGTCACCAGCTCTTGAGCAGGAGAAATTCCGTCCCCACCCTAAATGATTCCGTATGCCGGGGGTTCAGGGGTCCGGACTCGCATCCGCCTCCTACTGGAGACAAACATTACGACACTCAATGGGTTATTTTTGCTGTTCTCTTACATTTTACTAAATATTTTATACATAAAGAAAATAAATTATGCTGCAGAGTAGCCTACTAATGTATCAGTTACTGTACAGTAGCCTATGTATAAACTTCATACTATAATTAAAATGAAGTATTCTGCACTGTCGTCACATTATTTAGCGACTAGAATCATGCATGTAGTTATGTTTCATTATTAATTTAATTAAGTTTCTTAATGTTTTTCAGTTCGATTTTGCAGTTGATTAAGAGCGAGATATAAAATCACAGTTGATTATGTCTGTCACACTGGGAAAGGAACTGGCGAGTTGTATTGTGTAATACAGTACGTCTGGTTGTGCACTGCACATTTTGGCAAATGATGTGGCTCAGCTGGGTATGTCATGCAGAAAATTTGCATACTGTGCACAGTGAACATACTGCAGACTGCAAAAGGAAGAGCTAGGGTCAGACTGGAGGTGTTATAATTATATTTACTGTATATAAAAGCAGTAGAAGTCTATGTATGTGCTGTTCAGATGATTAAACACTGACAGATTCTGACAGATTCAGCAGGATCTCTCTGTGTGTGTGTGTGTGTGTGTGTGTGTGTGTGTGTGTGTGTGTGTGTGTGTGTGTGTGTGTGTGTGTGTGTACAGCACAGCTCACACCTTCCTGTTAACCAGCAGATCTTCACTGCACTTTGACACATTTATACATTTATATATAAATGCCCGACTGTCGCCTTTGTGCTTTTTAATGACTCTACCACAAAATCAGATACCATTCCGGTAATTAAACTGAAATTACCAAGATATTGTGTAAGAATTCATTTAATTGAAAGATTAAATTAAGCATAAATGATGAGATAAAATAAACATTCATTTTAAATTTGTTAAACTAAATAAAATTACAATACATATTTAAAATATTTCAAATACATTTTTATTAAATAATAAAATATAAATAATATATAATAATTTATAAATTATATATATATAATAGAAATATGCTATTAAAATATAAAAAATAATTTAAAAAATTATAGATTTATAATATTGAATTATGAAATTGAATACAGATTATATTTCTGATTGTATAATAATTCATTTAATTAAAAGATTATGAAAAAATAAAATAAGCATTAATTTTAAATATATTAAATTAAATAAAAAATATATTTTATTAAATATATATATTCCCACACATATTTATAAAAGAATATATTAAAAAATATATACAAAATAATAAATATAGATTTATAGTATTGAATTTTGAAATTGAATACAGATTATATTTCTGATTGTTTAATAATTCATTTAATTAAAATATTAGGAAAAAATAAAATAAGCATTAATTTTAAATGTATTTAAATTAAATAAAAATATATTTATTATATATATATATATAGATTTATAAAAGAATATATTAAATTAAAAATATATACAAAATAATAAATATAGATTTATAATATTAAATTTTGAAATTGAATACAGATTATATTTCTGATTGTATAATAATTCATTTAATTGAAATATTAGGAATAAAATAAAGTAAACATTCATTTTACATGTAGTTAATTAAATAAAATAAATAAAAATAAAAATATTTATTAAATAAAAAAATATAAAATATATATGTTTTATAAATAATATATATAGATTTATATAAACAAGTTATTATTAAAATATTACAAATAAATTGAAATTGTTTTTATAATACAATTCAAAGTTTAAGAAAAGAAATGAAATAAACATTAATTTTAAATGTATTTAAATGAAAGAAAAGTGTTTATTAATAAATATAAAAATATATAACAATTTATAAATTATATACATATACATAAATATACAGTCAAACCAAAAATTATTCAGACATTTTTGATATTTTTGGTATATTTTTACTAGTGGGTGCAGGACACTATAGTTCATTTATGTAAGTGAGGATAGCAAAATAAAGTAAACTATGACATATTATACCCAAAAATTCTTCATACAGTGGACTACCAGTAAAATTGATACAAATTTGGAACCAAAAATGACCTGACCTTGTTTTGCTTAAGTGTTATCTGACATAATTAAGATTAATTTTTTCTGACACAGTTTAACTATTTTATCACCATTTTTTAAACTATACTGAATAAACTGTATATATATACATACACACACACACACACACACATATATATATATATATATATATATATACATATGGCTTTATAAAAGAATATATATAATTAAAATTATATACAAAAAATAATAAATATAGATTTATAATATTGAATACAATTATAATTCTGATTTTATAATTAATTTAATTCAAAGATTAGGAGTAAAATATAATATTGTATTTTAAAATTATAGAGATACAGATATTTGTGTCTGATTGCACAGACTAATAAGTGTCTATCCATGCTAAACATTCAACCAGCACTATTAGAGAAACCTCTGAGCAAACAACACACTATCCAGACCTCACAGAGAGATCAGACGTGTCAGTGCCTCAACAGAGAGACAGAACAGAGTCTCCTATATCACCGTCTGCACTATCCTTCCTCTCTTTATCTCTCAAAGTATGATCTGTGTATAAAGTCTCTGGTCTCTGTCTCTATGTTTAAATGCTGCAGGCATAGTTGCTCTCTGAATCAAAGCAGCATGTGATTTTGCACCTGGCAGGAGCCCAGCAGAAGGAAGATTTCTGTTTCATAGCTCAGGAGAGTTAATGGGGTTTCAGTTTAAGTGTCTTTGTCACAGATGTTTCTCCTGAAACAGACTATAAAATGGAGCTATAAAATGAACGTGCTCAGATCATTTGAGGAGAAATGTTTGAGTTCATATTAGAATCTGTGACTTTTAATTGAGACTTTGGTGTCTTGAAAAAAATTGAGCTCAGCTCTTCTGAGAGGAGCCATTTTGCATTTGTCTTTCCAGAGTTCAGAGGCGTTTTTCTTGTGTATTTACACTCAGACAGACAGCAAACAGTAGAGATTGGGGCCACATTTGCCTTTCCCAGGACTGTGTGTGTGTTTCTGTGCCGGGGAGAAACCGTGACCCCAAATTTTCTTTGTATGTGTATGAAAGTGTGTCTTTTTGTGTCAATATCAGTGTTTAAATAGTCACACTTGAGTCACACTTAAATATGTCTGTCATTAGATCACAATCAATCAAAGCAAGTGTCATTGACTGTAAAAGATGCATAAACACACTTTACACTTCATTTGTATGAAATGCTGAACCAGTAGATGTAATGTTGAAAATGAAGACTGACGTCAGTGTTGTGTGACTGCGTTTGTTTGTGTTTATAAAGTTATAAATATGGATATTTGTCTTACAAAAACACATCACTTCCCTTCAGAAGGTCTTTATTAACCCCCTGGAGCCGTATGGATTACTTTTATGATGGATGGATGCGCTTTTTTGGGCATATAAATCTTGGAAGAGCCAGAATATTTTTTAATATAACTCTGATTGTGTTCGTCTGAAAGAAGTAAGGCATTAACACTTAGGATGGCTTGAGGGTGAGTAAATCATGGGATCATTTTCATTTTTGGGTGAACTATCCCTTTAAAGGTTTGTTTGTTTGTTTGTTTTTTTCAAAAACAATATTTGTATTAGCGGTACATGTCCAGAACCTCATCAAAGACAGCGCTTCATGCAGCTCTGGGGGATGATGGGAAATATTCATCTAATGAGTTGATATCTGGGCTGTGAAGAGGCTGAACGTCTCTGATAGAAAACAACGGTCAGCTGTTGATTTGACAGCGTCGGGTTAACAGAGTTCCTCTCCCTCAGGGTTTCCATTTCCTCCACGATAACGGTCGGCTGAGCACAAAGAGAAAGACGAAAAGAAAGAACGAGAGAGAGGAGGAGAGAGGAAGTCATGCAGCTCTGGCCCACACACACTTTGATTGTTTTATTACTGAGTCCGCACTGCACCAGCATTAAACCATCACATGTCCAGCGTTCAACACCATAATCTAATTTCAGCTGTTTTCACTCTGAGCATGTTTGAGCGCACGTCCTTCAGTCTGAACATCCCATTCTGCTGTTCTAAGGGCTGGAAAAGCAACGTTCAGATTTTCACCAGCTGATTTCTATTGATTTCTCCATATGTAGTTTCCTTTTACACCATCGCACTGTCTTCATAGCTGAAGTGTTAATCAGTGTTAGTGTATGTATGTATGTATGTATATATATGTATATATATATATATATATATATATATATATAAAATGTGTGTGTGTATATATGTAATATATGTGTGTGTGTGTGTGTGAAAATATATATATATAAATGTGTGTATATATGTAATGTGTGCGTACATATATATATATATAGTGCTGACAAATCGATTAATCGCATCTAACATAAAAGTTTGTAAATATATAATAGCCTATATGTGTGTGTTTGTGTGTATATACAGTATATGTGTATATATATATATATATATACAAACTTTTGTTAGATGCGATTAATCGCAATTAATCGATTTGACAGCACTTAATTATATATATTTATATATATATACACACACACACATATTACATATATACACATACACACACGTGTGTGTGTATATATATGTGTGTGTGTGTGTGTATATATTTACAAACTTTTTTGTTAGATGCGATTAATCACAACTTACCGATTTGACAGCACTTTAGATAGATATCTGTGTGTGTATATGTATAAATATGTAATGTGTGTGTGTGTGTGTGTATGTATGTGTGTATATGTGTATATATATATATATATATATAAGAGCTGTCAAATCGATTAATTGCATCTAACATAAAAGTTTGTTAATATGTGTGTTTGTGTGTATATATGTATATATTTACAAACTTTTGTTAGATGCGATTAATCATGATTAATCGATTTGACAGCACTTAATTTTATATATATATACACACACACATACATATATACACATATATATGTACGTATATATATTTACAAACTTTTTTATTGGATGCGATTAATCACGACAAATTGATTTGACAGCACTTTATGTATATCTCTTTGTGTATGTGTGTGTATATATGTGTATGTAATATGTGTGTGTATATACATATATATAAAGAGCTGTCAAATCTATTAATCACGATTGATTGCATCTAACATAAAAGTTTGTAAATATATAATGTGTGTATATATATGTGTGTGTATATATATTTACAAACCTTTTTGTTAGATGCGATTAATCATGACTATTGATTTGAGAGTACTTAATTATATGTGTGTGTGGGTGTGTGTGTGTATACATATAGAAACACACACACACACATATATATATATCTTTACAAACTTTTATGTTTAGATGCGATTAATCGTGATTAATCAATTTGACAGCACTTGCTAGGGTGTTCAGGGGTGGTTGCTATGACATTGTGAATGGTCGCTAGGGTGTTCTAAGTGGTTGCTAGACAGTTGCTAGAGTGTTCGGGGTGGTTGCTACGGCATTGTGGATAGTCGCTAGAGTGTTGCTAGGGTGTTCTCAGTGGTTGTTAAGGAGAGGCAAAGCAGTCTCCAGGGTGGTTTGGTTTAAAATTTTACTTTTGACTTTTGTATGTACCTTTGATTATTTGAAACCTTTCCTTGTCCTGCATTTTAAGATTATTAATCAATAAACAATGTCATTGTTTTCATTATCTTTAATTAAAAAGGGATGCTGGGTTTCAGATTTATGAGCCTAATTGGAAAAATGACAGTAATCATCATTTGCAGTGACTTTACTGTATGAGTTTCTTTAACGGTAAGAAGTAAACAGGCTTAAACGTTCATTTCTGTCAGTCTTCAGTCAAACGTTACAACACATCACGCTGTGTGTCTGTTCCTGTGTGGATTGCAAATCACAGGGGTTTGTGGGAATCATATTTCTCAACATTTCAGTAACCGGCTCAGACAGTCTGACGACACACACATACTGAATAAAACCGTCCCTGAAGAGCTGAATGCATCATTACAGGAGTTTAATGATGGTTGTTTTTAGATTAGGAAGAATTTGGCTTTTTTGCTTTGCAGCTGCATTTGTTTTTTCAAGTCTCACTTATAACCAAAACAGAACATGCTAACCATAATTTTCACTAAAATACCATAGAGTGAGAATAAATGAACATGACATCTCCTCCAAAGTGTAAGTAGAAGCTTCAGAAGATTTTTGTCTTTTGAATTTATTATTTTATGATTTTTGGTCGCTAACATGAATTATTAAACAATAGCTTTACTATATAGATTTTTTAAATTCTCTGAATCATGATGCAGGACAAGCTACACACCAACATTTAATACTTAGGGGGAACTAGTATGGCTGGGACAATACATCGATTCTCGATTCGTGATACAATTATTCTGGATCGATCCTGATATTTTCTCTCTTGAATCGATTCTGAGCTTAGTTTTAACAGCAGATGGCGCTCTAGGCTAGTTTTTAACCGCACACTCAAATGCTCACGAAGAAGTGTGCTGGAGAGCGCTCGTGCGTTCGGCCAAAGAATTTACTCTGGCTGCGTCCGAAACCTACGGAGCCCCGGACATGACATGCAGGAAAAAAATAGTAGGCTAAAACGTGCACACGATTTACTATTTCGTTCCCTTGATTTACTAAAACGTGCGCACGATTTACTATTTCGTTCCCTCGATTTATATATCATGCATTTGATTTTGTCAGAAGAGACGT
Source organism: Mylopharyngodon piceus (assembly GCA_039654765.1). Taxonomy (NCBI): domain Eukaryota; kingdom Metazoa; phylum Chordata; class Actinopteri; order Cypriniformes; family Xenocyprididae; genus Mylopharyngodon; species Mylopharyngodon piceus. Next base: position 5,258,957 of record CM077461.1, on the reverse strand, counting down.
TTTTGACAACATTTTATTTTGACCTGGAAGTTTAAGGTTTGTGCAAGTTGATGTATAGTTTTGAGATTGTGTTTATAGTTGTGAGAAAATGTTGAATGGTGTTAGGAATTGTGTGTTAGCAATCAAGAAAAACAATAACTAGACTGAAAAGTTTGAAAGACAAATTTATGCTGGCTTGTCATAAAGCCAATTTAAAATCTTGTTTTAAATAGTTTGGTCAGTTAGGCCAGAATAGGCCAGAATAGATGTATGTTGCTAGAGTATGTGGTTGATAGGGTGTTCTGGGTGAACACACACACACATTCCCATCACTGTTAAAGGATTAGTTCACTTTCAAATGAAAATTACCCCAAGCTTTACTCACCCTCAAGCCATCCTAGCTGTTTCTTCTTTCTGATGAACACAGTCGGAGTTACATTAATAAATATCCTCCTGACGCATCCAAGCTTTATAATGCAGTGAACAGGGGTCACGAGTATGGGCTGAAGAAAGTGCATCCATCCATATCCATCATAAACGTACTCCACACGGCTCCGGGGGGGTTAATAAAGGCCTTCTGAAGCGAAGCGATGCGTTTGTGTAAAAAAAATCCATATTTTAACAAGTTATGAAGTAAAATATCTAGCTTCCGCCAGACCGCCTTCCTTATTCAAGTTTCCGTAAGTTGATTAGGGAAGGCGTAGCGTAAGCTTTTGAACTACAAGAGTTTTACACTTTCCTCGTACTTTGAATACGGAAGGCGGTATATGAATATGGAAGCACTTTCTTCAGCTCATACTCATGAACCCTGTTCACTGCCATTATAAAGCTCGAATGCATCAGGATATTAAAATATCTCTGATTGTGTTCATCAGAAGAAAGAAAGTCATATAAACCTAGGATGGCTTGAGAGTGAGTAAAGCTTGGGGTAATTTTCATTTGAAAGTGAACTAATCCTTTAATAACAAACTCAAAAATTGTTTGCAAAAATTCAAAAGTTTTTAGTTGCTCTAACTTGCACTAAAACATGTGATTTATACCATCTCCTTTAGTGATACAAGCTCAAAATAATAATCTGTTGATGTTTTTCATATAGTGTCTTGACCTGGTGCCATGATGGATATTGAAATCTTATTTATTTTGTATTTTAAACTGTATAGATGATTATTTTGTTATAATGCAATATTTGTGAACACAATTGTGTATGTCAGGCCATAAATCTCCAAAAACTATGCATGGGCGCTTGCTTTGGTGTTGCCACCCCTCATAGACCTCATGCCACCCCTTTGCCACCCTATAAATAATTTTCTAGATCCACCCCTGATTATAGGTCCTGCAATAAAAATAAAGATATGAGTGACAGGTGCACTAACACCTCACAGCACCAGTAACTCGACAACCCTACAGTGCAGTTTTCCTCAGTGTTAGCAATGTCTGCACAAAGGAGACATCGGACAGCTGCTCGAAGATCTCATCTTCGCCTTTGGAGAACACTGTTGATTTTATACTCAAAAAAAAATAAGTATAAACACAAAAGGTGATTTTGGTCAAGTTTGTCCTGCTGGTTTCTGTTCATACAGTATCAGTCAATTGAGCCTGACTTCCAGAAGCTTCATGACATTATTTGATGATGCTTTTGAAGCTTATGAAAGTTGGACTCCAATGTATGAACAGAAACCAGCAAAACAAACTTGACCAAAATCACATCCTCAATGTCCTTTGGTCTTTTTTTAGATGCTCTCGCTGGCTCTGGGCTCACTGAGGAAGAAGAGACCACATCAACATCCGGGTCAGATGAGGCAGTAAGGGCAGGAGGAGTGATGGAGGGTCTCATCCATGGCTCTACACCATTTCCAGGATCTGCTGTGGCTCTCCATCCTCAGTGCTCACACCAGTCTGAGGACATTTCACATCCTACAAAAATGCACAAACATAACACAAAAGCAGTCATTTTAACAGCACAATGTCATCTGATTTCTGTATTAGAAGTAACAAAATGATCTTACTTTATATTTTTGTTTCAGGTTTTCCCTTTTGTTTTGTTTTTTTGTTCACAAATGCCGCCATCACCTTGGCTTGCAGGTCCTGCTCCACCACAACAGCTCTGCAGCAAACATACAGACATCAAGAATCAGAAAAGTGCTGTAATAACTCTGTTTGAAATTACAATAATTAAAATAAACTACAACTTAAGATTTAAGTAGATTTTTTATTCATTTCTGTAGTATACTCACTCAAAGCCTTTGATGGCATCATTCCTTCATCAGGATAAACACACGTGATCATCTGTCCCTGTAACATTCAGACAAGATTCAAGTTTCCTCTGAGATTTATGTGCTCAAATCTACATTTACATGCTGAGGTAGTTGATGATGTGTTAACTCACTTTTTATCCAACACAAATGTTCCTTCATTTATCAACAGTACTAACGGACAAATAAAATAGATAACTTATGTAGTTACTGTAGATTAGTTTATTTACATTACTTGCATTCATGTATAATGTAAACAGTGTTGACAACAGTGAATTCAACATAATAGCGCGCACACATCACTCAGGTGTCTATTTCGTGTTGTGATGTGCTCATCATCTGAAATACTTATTTAGTATTTATTTAGTAATCGACTTTATGATGTATATGGTTTAGAATTCATGTAAATCCACTTTGGAGACGAACATGTACATTCATTTTGCGCGTCACCAGAACCACGTGATTACAAACAACCTATAGAAGCGACTCGGCAGTCCACTAGTTTATGGCAATATCAGCTGCTTTGTTAAAAAAAACGTACATTAAAGTTGAAATCCAACCTGAATGATGACAACACAGAATAAAATACTATCGCTAGTGATCATCAAATCCTTTTAACAGTTTGTTTTACAGACTTTGTGTTTAAGTCTTCCACTTTTTTCACAAAACCTTTGCTCTCTAGAAACCCAGTCAGTTTGGGTTAAAATTCTTTGAAGTTCAAGCATTAGCATTATAAACACTGAATTAATACCAACATATGAAATTAAGTTAAGGACATGCATCAGAAAAATTAGGAATGTTGGACAATAAATGACAATAAACTGTTTTTGCAGTGTTGTCTTATATTAATGTCCGTTAAAGCAAGACTAAACAAAAAACAAAGTCACCTTTATTTATATAGCGCTTTTTACAATGTAGATTGTGTCAAAGCAGCTTTACATTGATAACTGGTACATTATTTGGCTGCACAGCAGCTCTTAAAGAATAGTGTCAATGCAGGCAGATCAAAGCACTGTTGAATATCAAATGTCAAGTCAAATGTCAAGTGTCCCCAACTAAGCAAGCCAAAGGCGACAGCGGCAAGGAACCCAAACTCCATCAGGTGACATCAGATGGCAGACAAGTGGCAAATAGGTGTTTATATGGAGAAAAAACCTTGGGAGAAACCAGGCTTAGTCGGGGGGCCAGTTCTCCTCTGGCCAATAGTGCTTTGTTACGATTCAGGTTGCCATCGTAAGTCCAATAGGATCGCAACATTCAAAGTATTTATTCCAGTTCCATCCAATTGAGGATCGTATTCATCACGCCGGTATGGACGGTTGTTGAGGAACTGTGTCGTGGCTGTCGTGTCAATGAGGCCCTCACAGTGGATGATCTAGTTGACTCAATCTCAAAAAACAAAACAAAAAAAACACAGCCACTTTGTCCAAAAGTGGCACTTATGGGATAACAGACACAGCAATGCATCATGTTATATAACGTCATTATGTTTGTAGCGTGATTGTTTAAAAATGAAAAAACACAACAAAAGTACTAAAACCTTAACTAAAATTAAAATGAAAACAGAAAATATAAAAACTAAATCAAAATATTAATAAGTACTATAATAGTATCTCAATGACACTAAAATAACTATGATGCCATGGACTCTTTGTTTTTGAGATTATCCTGTTGAACATCACTGTTCTTTTTAAGTCTGTTATTACTCTGTCCGTCCAGTAGGGGGTGTTAAATCACAAACGTTCAGTGTTCTGATCCAGGGTCAGTGTATCTTCACCCAGCTGCTGCTAAAACGTGTTGTGAGAAAAAACTCCTTAACTGGAAGAAAATCAGCCTGTTAAAGCAAACCATTTTTGTGGGTTAGTGTCGCACTGATAAATGAGATAACCCAAATCCACAAGCCACTGTCATAAACACACTGCTTTCTTTAGCCTGTGTGTGTGTGTGTGTGTTCTGTCTGTAAGTGAAAACACTTGTAATATGTAATATTTTGTGGAAACACTACCATTCAAAAGTTTTGGGGAAGTAAGATTTTAAAAAAGAAAAAGAAAGTAAGACACATTAAATTGACCAAAAGTGAAATTTATAATGTTACAAAAGATCCTATTTCAAATAAATGCTGTTCTTTTGAACATTCTTTTCATCAAAGAATCCTGAAAAAAAATGTATCACACTAGTCTAAGTGTTTGGGGAGGGAATGTTACCAGCTGACTGTGGAGAAGGTGATGTCATCACAGACTCTCTCTTGACCATTTAATGGTGACCATAAAAGTATTTTATTAGTCATTAGAGTATTTCATATCTGTAGTTCAGATGTCACTGTGTTCAGTCTGAGGAGAAATTGTTCAGAAAGATTTAGCGTGTGACCATTTAGAGCTGTTTTCTTCTCTCCCTGTCTTATATTTTCTGTGACGGTGATCTCAGATTGCAGCCCCGCTGTGAGGAAATCGTTCATCACACGTTTTTCGTTTTGTCTGATGATGAGTTTGTCAGAAGGATTGCTGACTGCGGATATCGACCTGCTCTTTTCTTCGCTCTCAGTGCAGAGAGAAACGACCTGAAATTGATTCTCAGTCCTCGACACACACTGATTCTGCCACTGTGTCTGTTTCACCGTCCTGGAGGAATCGTATAGATTTACTGTCTTAAGAGACGCAGTTTTACCCATGTAGACTGCTGTGGAGATCAAAGAGCTGCAATGAAATTATTTGTGCACTACAGAGTTTTGAGTATGTAGTGAGACACTGTGCCAGTACTGGGACATACTACAACATCTTGATATATATACGGTTTGTGTCTACATGTAATCTAGCTAACTGGTGTAACCTCATTGGCACATGTGTCATATCTATCATACTATTGTCTATGATATGGTATATATGATATAATATATGATATGATATGGGCTGCACTAATCTTAATCAAGCATAGTATGTAGGATAAAAAAGATAAAAGATAAATAAGAAAGTAGCCTATATTTTGCATTAATAAATTGTTTTATTTATTTATTTTTATTATTTTTATATTAATGTTTTATTATTTATTTAAATGTATTAATTATATTTTTATTAATACAATTTTTATATATATATAAATATATTTTATATATATTTTATATATATATATATTCTTATTTATAAATGTGTGAATATAAACATTTTATCTAAATTTATTTTATTTTTATTCTCATTTTTAATGCTGATTTTAATTTAAATTTCAGTACATTTTCAGAAAATTTAAATACATTAAAGAGTGCGCATGAATTACTATTTTGTTCCCTTAATTTGCTAAATCGTGTGCACTATTTACTATTTCATTCCCTCGATTACCTAAATTGTGCGCTCTATTTACTATTTCGTTCCCTCGATTTGCTAAATCGTGCGCATGATTTACTATTTCATTCCCTCGATTTGCTAAATTGTGTGCACTATTTAGTATTTCGTTACCTCGATTACATAAATTGTGCGCTCTATTTACTATTTCGTTACCTCGATTTACTAAATCGTGCCCACGATTTACTATTTCGTTCCCTCGATTTACTAAATCGTGTCCATGATTTACTATTTCTTTCCCTCGATTTGCTAAATCGTGCCCATGATTTACTATTTCATTACCTTGATTTGCTAAATCGTGCACACGATTCACTATTTCGTTACCTCGATTGACTAAATCGTGCCCATGATTTACTATTTCGTTCCCTCGATTTACTAAATCGTGCCCATGATTTACTATTTCGTTCCTTCGATTTACTAAATCGTGCCCATGATTTACTATTTCGTTCCTTCGATTTGCTAAATCGTGCCCATGATTTACTATTTCGTTCCCTCGATTTACTAAATCGTGCCCATGATTTACTATTTCGTTCCTTCGATTTACTAAATCGTGCCCATGGTTTACTATTTCGTTCCCTCGATTTACTAAATCGTGCCCATGGTTTACTATTTCGTTCCTTCGATTTGCTAAATCGTGCCCATGATTTACTATTTCGTTCCTTCGATTTGCTAAATCGTGCCCATGATTTACTATTTCGTTCCTTCGATTTACTAAATCGTGCCCATGATTTACTATTTCGTTCCTTCGATTTGCTAAATCGTGCCCATGATTTACTATTTCGTTCCTTCGATTTACTAAATCGTGCCCATGATTTACTATTTCGTTCCTTCGATTTGCTAAATCGTGCCCATGATTTACTATTTCGTTCCTTCGATTTACTAAATCGTGCCCATGATTTACTATTTCGTTCCTTCGATTTGCTAAATCGTGCCCATGATTTACTATTTCGTTCCTTCGATTTACTAAATCGTGCCCATGATTTACTATTTCGTTCCTTCGATTTGCTAAATCGTGCCCATGATTTACTATTTCGTTCCTTCGATTTGCTAAATCGTGCCCATGATTTACTATTTCGTTCCCTCGATTTACTAAATCGTGTCCATGATTTACTATTTCTTTCCCTCGATTTGCTAAATCGTGCCCATGATTTACTATTTCATTACCTTGATTTGCTAAATCGTGCACACGATTCACTATTTCGTTACCTCGATTGACTAAATCGTGCCCATGATTTACTATTTCGTTCCCTCGATTTACTAAATCGTGCCCATGATTTACTATTTCGTTCCCTCGATTTACTAAATCGTGCCCATGATTTACTATTTCGTTCCTTCGATTTACTAAATCGTGCCCATGGTTTACTATTTCGTTCCCTCGATTTACTAAATCGTGCCCATGATTTACTATTTCGTTCCTTCGATTTACTAAATCGTGCCCATGATTTACTATTTCGTTCCTTCGATTTGCTAAATCGTGCCCATGATTTACTATTTCGTTCCTTCGATTTGCTAAATCGTGCCCATGATTTACTATTTCGTTCCTTCGATTTGCTAAATCGTGCCCATGATTTACTATTTCGTTCCTTCGATTTGCTAAATCGTGCCCATGATTTACTATTTCGTTCCCTCGATTTACTAAATCGTGCCCATGATTTACTATTTCGTTCCCTCGATTTACTAAATCGTGCCCATGATTTACGATTTCGTTCCTTCGATTTGCTAAATCGTGCCCATGATTTACTATTTCGTTCCCTCGATTTACTAAATCGTGCCCATGATTTACTATTTCGTTCCCTCGATTTACTAAATCGTGCCCATGATTTACTATTTCGTTCCTTCGATTTGCTAAATCGTGCCCATGATTTACTATTTCGTTCCTTCGATTTGCTAAATCGTGCCCATGATTTACTATTTCGTTCCTTCGATTTGCTAAATCGTGCCCATGATTTACTATTTCGTTCCTTCGATTTACTAAATCGTGCCCATGATTTACTATTTCTTTCCCTCGATTTGCTAAATCGTGCCCATGATTTACTATTTCATTACCTTGATTTGCTAAATCGTGCACACGATTCACTATTTCGTTACCTCGATTGACTAAATCGTGCCCATGATTTACTATTTTGTTCCCTCGATTTGCTAAATCGTGCGCACGATTTATAAATCGAGGGAACGACTTAGTAAAGCTTGCACACGATTTAGCCTATACTATTTTTTCCCTGCATGTCATGTGCAGGGCTCCGTAGTTTTACATTAATGAGAATTGGGGGTTTAAATGTGCTTAGTTGTCATGAAAATAATGTCAAAATGCAAAAACATAACCTCCTGAATCCTTTTGAATAGAACAGCCAATCCATACTCCAATAGTTAGTATAGTGAATGTTTATTAAGCATTTTCTAGTGTGATAAAGATCTATTTTTAATCAGACTGTATTTGCAGACCATCCTCACATCAACAAAATCAATTTCATGTGTTTGTACAGCCTGATCTCAACACATCAATAACAATCACTGAATCATCTCAGGAACTCTGACACGTTACTGCAGTAACCAGCGATTGAACGCTTGCCAAGTAATATCTCCGTTTGTCCTGCAAAAGAAACACACTAAAATGAGTCGGTTAGTGAAGAAAGAGCCCTAATCGTTTCAATACAGATGTTCATTGATCGATTAATGTGTTCCCACACCCAACTGTGGCCTTTTGCTCGGGGACGGAATGAGTTTTTATGGATCATTGTGTTTTTCCAACTCGCACTCCAGGAGCACAAGGGAAACACAGCCCTCGTTACACCCTGCGTTTGTAAAGCAGCTACACAAAGGCTGTTTGTATTGTGTTTGTGCCTTTGTGTATGTGTGTGTACGTGCCGTAATGTGTGTTCGGCTCTTATCAGAGGAACACCTGCTCACTGCAGTGAGACAGAGAGAGTCCTGCACGAGCGTTATTCAACCCGTCTTCAGTGATCTGCGGGTTGTCGCGTGAGCGCCCAGTGTGAGGAGACTTGCAGTGTGTAGCGCCCTCTAATGGAGAAAAATCAGGTGACATCCACAACTGCTCTTGTTTCATTTTATGTGTGTTTGTGTAATGGGCAGTGGGAGGGATTCTTGATTCTTCCTGCAACAGGAAGTGACCTGTGCCATCAGAGCCATACAGAATAGCATACTAGCGTACTACTTGTACTAGTTCTGTTGTATGACACAGCATGTGAATTTTCTGAATGCAATACGGCTGCATGATTTGTGGAACATGTATGTGTGTGTGTGTGTGTATATATAGGCTATATATATATATATATATATATATATATATACATATATACACATTATTATTTATTAACAAACATTTATGTTAGATACGATTAATCGTAAAAATTGATTTGACAGCACTTATACAGACACACATATAGTATATATATTTATATAAATTATTAATTTATTTATATAATTTAAGTAAGCTTTTTAATTTATTCATATGTACTTTTATGTTAGATAGGATTAATTATGATTAATCAATTTGACAGCTCTAATATATTATATACACACACATATTTATTTAAATAAACCTAATTTTTGTAATTTTTGTAAGCTTAATTAATTTGCATGTACTTTTATGTTAAATTAATTTATTTATATGAACTTTTAGGTTATATACAATTAATCATGATTAATCAATTTGATAGCACTAATATATTTATGTTAGATACGATTAATCGTAAAAATTGATTTGACAGCACTTATACACACACACACACACACACATTTATTTAAATTATTAATTTATTTATATACTTTATGTAAGCTTTTTAATTTATTCATATGTACTTTTATGTTAGATACGATTAATCGCGATTAATCAATTTGACAGCACTAATACATTATACACACACATACATATATATTTATTTAAATAAACGTATTAATTTATATAATTTATGTATGTATATTATACAGCACTAATATATATGTATATATATATATATAAACTTTTATTTTATAATTATATTTTATATTATATTTATATAATTTATGTAAGCTTATTAATGTATTTATATGTACAGTAACATTTATACACGTATTATTTTTTAATATTTTATTTTGTAATTCTCATTTTTCATTATTTGTGATTTTATATATCAGTATGACTGTAATTCATTATTACTTCATTCATTATTAATTATTATTATTATAACTAAATTAAAATATTAATTATATTATTACATTTTATAGTATTATACTATTATATTAAATAAAACAAGAAATATTACTATTATAATATTTTACTTAATTTATTAATTTATTAAAATAATACTTTTATTTTACAATACAACTTTAAAATTACAATATTAATATTTATGGTGATTTTAAAAATCAGGAAACCCTTAAAGCTTCTCTTTTGCCAGTTTTAAGCACTTCTTAATGTGCCATACTGTTTAAAATGGCTGATAAGGCTTTCTGTTTCACATAACATGTTTGAAGTAGAATGCAGTGCATACTGTGCAGTCAGCAGTACACTAATTCTGAACATAGAAAGAGGCGGGGCTACTCAGAATGGTCCTGTCAATCATTGACTGGGATTCCAAACACACACAGGCTTCAGTGCAGTTTAGTATGCTAAACTAATTCAGTACTTTAGTTAAGTATATAATATGTCTTATTGCTTTAGACGGGTGTGAAATGCGACTTTGCATGAGATAGAAGATGATATCTGCTGATGAAGGAGAATTAGGGAAAACGGTTGTCCATGTCAAATGAATTACCCTGAATAACTGGCTGCAGATCTGGAATGCTGCGTGTTCGTCAGCCACCCGGGAATGTTGTGACCTTCTGTGCGACAGGAGAAGCCAGCTCAGCGATTTTTCCCTAACGGAATTACAATCATCTTCTGCATGAGTGGAATCTGTTCCCCCTGCTCAAATAAATCAACCATGCATGACACACACACACACACACACACACACACACTCACACACACACAATCACAATCAAACTCTAGATAAAATGACACTGCAAGACAAGCACATTTAATGAAACGATTTGCTTTTATATTCCTGAGCAGGATTTGATTGTTAACATCTTTATGCTATGAATGCAGCGCACTATGTTTTGAGTGGTTGCCAGGGTGTTGCTAAGCAATTGCTATAGTTGGGTTCCAAAATACTTGCTAAGCATGATCTATAATAATGGTGTCATCAGACGTCATAATAATGAGCTTTGTTGACTTCTCAAGATCCATTGCTGGCTGTATAGAGTTCTTGAGTTACTTTATATGACATCAGGCATCCTGTTGGTTTGAAATTGAAGTTTTATTTTTTATTTTTAAAGTGCATGACTAGTAAACACACACACACATACACACACACACACACACTTGCTTTGAATAAGCAGATAAAAACACCAGACGCCATCTTTGTGAAGTGTTTTTGCTGTCTGTTATGAGCGGCTCACGCTGTGTTGTGAATATATTCTCTCTTTCTTTAATGTCCGTCTATCTTTAAACGACTCCTGGGCATTAATGGAGCGGTTACAGTGAAACCGCACTACGGTAATGACCTGTTACACATCCATCGCAATGACAACAAACATCCCAGGCTGAGGGATGATGTTTTCAGCTCGGTTTATATTATAAAACAGAAATCTGATTGGATGAAATAGTTGATGTGCACATCATGTGAATTGTCGTGAACTATGTTTCTCTCCAGAAGAGCTATATATATATTCTGATTACTGTGAAATAAGAAATGCAATTATTTATTAGACATTTTATCATCATATTGCTGTTGCTGCCAATGTATAAAAGCAATAATCCACTCAAAATATATCAAGTTGATTTTTTAAGTCATACTGTTAATGTGTTCAATAACATAACACATTATAGTTTAAATAGAATTATTTAGGGCTTTGCAATACAATAGCAACAATAAAACGATCAGCTGATCAAGATATGGCATATTGTAATATATTCATCAGTTACAATAATTTACTATATTTAAGATGATTTTAGCATGTTACTATCAGTGTGCCGGTAGTGGGACACTTGCCGTGCTTTTATTTCCTTTTCCCCCCATCACATATTTTAGTAATCATCATAAATTAGGTATCGTTTGAAAGCTTAAATACTCATCCTGTAAAAACTGTTTTGAAATTGGACATTGTGTTACCATGGAAACGGTACTTCAGATCCTTTTAGCAGCTCAATTTGTGCGATACTTAAACTTCAAATTTAGAACACAACTTGGTTAGATGCGGCTTTGATATTCTTATTTTGTAAAATGTATACTTTGTATATTGTTCTGCATACATTTGCTTTACAGTGAACTCAGGCTTCTATAACATTTACACTTTCATTTTTTGAAGCTGCACTCTAAAAATGCTGGGATGAAAACAACCCAAGTTGGGTTGAAATTGGACACACCCAGTGTTTGGGTTAAATTTAAGCCAGCCATACAGTATTTTTTAAACAATTGTTGGGTTAAATAAAACTACCCAGCACGTTGGGCAAACATTTAACCCAACCACTGGGTCAAAACAACCCAATACGTAACAACCCAGTGTTTGGGTAGTTTTTGCGTTACCCAGCTCCTGGGTCAGACGTAACAACCCAGTGTTTGGGTAGTTTTTGTGTTACCCAGATCCTGGGTCAGACGTAAAAACCCAGTGTTTGGGTAGTTTTTGTGTTACCCAGATCCTGGGTCAGACATAATAACCCAGTGTTTGGGTAGTTTTTGTGTTACCCAGATCCTGGGTCAGACGTAACAACCCAGTGTTTGGGTAGTTTTTGTGTTACCCAGATCCTGGGTCAGACGTAACAACCCAGTGTTTGGGTAGTTTTTGTGTTACCCAGATCCTGGGTCAGACGTAACAACCCAGTGTTTGGGTAGTTTTTGCGTTACCCAGATCCTGGGTCAGACGTAACAACCCAGTGTTTGGGTAGTTTTTGCGTTACCCAGATCCTGGGTCAGACGTAACAACCCAGTGTTTGGGTAGTTTTTGCGTTACCCAGATCCTGGGTCAGACGTAACAACCCAGTGTTTGGGTAGTTTTTGCGTTACCCAGATCCTGGGTCAGACGTAAAAACCCAGTGTTTGGGTAGTTTATGCGTTACCCAGATCCTGGGTCAGACGTAAAAACCCAGTGTTTGGGTAGTTTATGCGTTACCCAGCTCCTGGGTCAGACGTAAAAACCCAGTGTTTGGGTAGTTTTTGCGTTACCCAGCTCCTGGGTCAGACGTAAAAACCCAGTGTTTGGGTAGTTTTTGCGTTACCCAGCTCCTGGGTCAGACGTAAAAACCCAGTGTTTGGGTAGTTTTTGCGTTACCCAGCTCCTGGGTCAGACGTAATAACCCAGTGTTTGGGTAGTTTTTGCGTTACCCAGCTCCTGGGTCAGACGTAATAACCCAGTGTTTGGGTAGTTTTTGCGTTACCCAGCTCCTGGGTCAGACGTAATAACCCAGTGTTTGGGTAGTTTTTGCGTTACCCAGCTCCTGGGTCAGACGTAATAACCCAGTGTTTGGGTAGTTTTTGCGTTACCCAGCTCCTGGGTCAGACGTAACAGCCCAGTGTTTGGGTAGTTTTTGCGTTACCCAGCTCCTGGGTCAGACGTAACAACCCAGCGTTTGGGTAGTTTTTGCGTTACCCAGCTCCTGGGTCAGACGTAACAACCCAGCGTTTGGGTAGTTTTTGCGTTACCCAGCTCCTGGGTCAGACGTAACAACCCAGCGTTTGGGTAGTTTTTGCGTTACCCAGCTCCTGGGTCAGACGTAACAACGCAGTGTTTGGGTAGTTTTTGCGTTACCCAGCTCCTGGGTCAGACGTAACAACGCAGTGTTTGGGTAGTTTTTGTGTTACCCAGCTCCTGGGTCAGACGTAACAACCCAGAGTTTGGGTAGTTTTTGCGTTACCCAGCTCCTGGGTCAGACGTAACAACCCAGAGTTTGGGTAGTTTTTGCGTTACCCAGCTCCTGGGTCAGACGTAACAACCCAGTGTTTGGGTAGTTTTTGCGTTACCCAGATCCTGGGTCAGACGTAACAACCCAGTGTTTGGGTAGTTTTTGCGTTACCCAGATCCTGGGTCAGACGTAACAACCCAGTGTTTGGGTAGTTTTTGCGTTACCCAGCTCCTGGGTCAGACGTAATAACCCAGTGTTTGGGTAGTTTTTGCGTTACCCAGATCCTGGGTCAGACGTAACAACCCAGTGTTTGGGTAGTTTTTGCGTTACCCAGATCCTGGGTCAGACGTAACAACCCAGTGTTTGGGTAGTTTTTGTGTTACCCAGATCCTGGGTCAGACGTAACAACCCAGTGTCTGAGTTATTTATTGGGTTGTTTTAAACCCAGCATTTTTTAGAGTGTGCTTTCAATAATCTGCTGAGTGTCTTCAAATAGAGACCAATGTTTGAATAAATACATTTTAAATACATGTTCTTAGTCTTATTAGATTTCACCAAGACCTCTTATTTTACAACCATCATGTAGAGACACTTTTTACCAATCAGTCTGATAAATTTCCCATGATTCTGCTCTACGTTTCTTCTCGTTTCTGCTGTTTTATGGGTTGCAAATGCTGCAGTTGTTCTTCAGTAAAAGTAGTTTTTGGTTTAAAAAGTAATCGACTATTGTAGAATCATCATCTGACTGCACATGTATAATATAATGCTATTAATCTATGATAAAAGATGAAGTCCTGCTGTTAGCCGATGAAGCAGAAGTTTGGCTGTAAATCTACATTCACTGTGAGCCACCGGCAGGTTGCACTCCTGTACTGCCGTCTCTCTCCGTCTCTGTGCACTTCCAGTCTTTATGTCTCTGTGGAGCTTTAACAAAGTACAGACTGTCTCATACATTCTGTTCCTCTTGGACACGCTAATTGATCATAAAAATAAGAGAGAGAGATGACAAGGATTTACGAGTATGAGACGAGCAGGTACACAACGCTCTGCTGTGCCTGTTCTCATGATGAACGCGCTCATGTCTTTCTCGGCTATGTTTTTTCTCTCTCTACAGCTGTCAGTCATTCATCACTGATGATTTCCTGTCCCAGCAGACACGCGCACAGACTTTACACTCTCTGATCTTTGATTGATGGCTGTCAGTCATATTTTAAGCACCTCTTGAGATGAGCAAACCCGCTCAACCACTTCCTGTGACAGTCTTGAGGTGGGAGGGGCCACATGACCCGTGCTGTAATGAGGTTAAGTGGAGAATGAATGTGTATATATACATATAATAACAATATATTAACCTTTATATATATATATACATATATATATGTATATATACAAACATGACGGTTCGGTATGTACCTTGGTATCGAAGTACGGTTCAGTACAGCAGGGGGGAGAAAACCAAGCGGCAACCTTCCGGTCTCTCTCTTGAATCCAACACGGAAGTGACTTAAACTGCAATTCATCGACTGGCCACTAGAGACAGGCTCCAAAAGGGAGTCAATCCCAGAGACCCCCCACATTAAAATGCCCAACTTTACAGCAGAAAAAAAAATGTTTACAGCCTGGTACAAAAAGAGGTTTTGGTTTATATAGCTAATTTTCCCCTTAATGACAACTGTGAGGGGGGTGAATTTTTTTATAACTCATCTGTTTAAATTTTATTAAGCCTTAAAGTTCTGCATAATTAAGGGCGTGGCCACTTGAGTGACAGGTGGATTGCTGCTGCTGTCACTATTAGCCGTTTGTCTGCTGTCTGTTAGCTCCACCCATGTCCCGCCTCTCTGCCCATTTTCAGTAATCCGGGAGTGGCGCGCTGCCAAGATGCCGACGGTAGGCTCGGCCCACTTTGGGCTTCAAAAATGCTCTTCAGAAACCTACGGGTGATGTCACGGACACTACGTCCATTGTTTTATACAGTCTATGGAGAAAACTAAACATGAATTTGCTTCTTTTTTCTTCTTTTTTTATCAAACAATGGTTTATTGAACAAATTTTTCTCTCTCTTTAAATAAATTCAATTATATACCAGTAGCCCTTTCTTGCACATCACTATAATATTAAAGGTTACAATTAACAACAGAGCCCAAACTATTAAATGTAGTTGCTATTTATTTTTAGATATAATAATCAACACTCAAATAAAAAAACATGTAAATTGCACATAAAGCAGATTTTGCATTAACTTATAAATCTAATTATAAAATATTTTTCAATTATTTTTCTGCTCCAGTTCACTTTTGAAATATGATCATTTACACAGTTACTGCCATAACTTGTTTTCATGACAAATTTATTTAAACATATATTAAATTATTAAGACATTACTAACAGGTAAAGTAAATAGAATGAATATATAAGCTCATATAGTGCATATATTTAGTGAAATGCTCCTCTAGAGTTCATTTTTCTAGTGAACTAACATGCTGTGGACATTAAATGACTTGCCTGAGGTAAATGTAATGCGATGTGAAATATTATTTTCAAGCTGTTTTTTCTGCGGTTGAAACACTGGTTGAGAGATTACATGTAAACATATTTATGCAATGCATAGATCATCTGTTCTTCTTCTTCTGGTATTTTTCCTGTTGTGGCAGTTAGAAAACAGTGTTGCATTACCGCGCGCGCCCCCTTCTGGATTGGAGTGTGGATCGCCTGTGACTGACTGTATTCGTCGTCTGACTGTATGCAGTCAGTACACGTGCCGACACACCCCTAATATATATAAGTAGAGAACAAAGTGAATGTCTCCAACTCAATATCAATCTCTCTTTCTCTCTCTATGCTTTGGGCACGGCCATGTTTATGTGTTTATGCATAAACAAGACAATGCTTTTGGTGCTCTTGGACACACATTAAGCTGAATTTCAGGAAATCAAAACTAAATGTTGATTTCCTCTCTTCGTGTTCATTCTTTTGGCTTGATGTTTAGCCTCTCTGCATTAGCATAAACCATAAAGCTGAGAGACGAGCAGTCGTTAAAGTTTAATGACATTGCGATGGGTCAGTTGTATAGCCACTAGCAGCCAAAAGAGAGTGAGACAGAACTAAACGTGTGTTTTTAATGATTAAGAAAGTAAAAGATGTGCTTCCTTTTATAGGGGCATGAAAGACTAGGAAGAGCCGTCTGTTATCATATCCAAAAACTACCAGGCATTGAAATCTGACGGCAAATGTTTGATAACACTTAAGTCTGTATATACATGTACAAGTCTTCATAATGCTTGAAAATATACTAGGTATATTATGTTTTTCACTGAACTATATCTTAAAAGGATATAATGCTTAAAACATGATGATCTAACATGAGTTTGGGTGTTGATCATGTGTTTTAATTCATTTTTAAGACTAGTTAGATGCTATAATGCAGTAACGCTGTGGCTACAGTTATTCACAAGAGCATGCGACTGATCATTATCTTCATGAGTGCATGAGGAATATATGTACGTATAATGAATTACAGGTTTGGAGTTGAAGTGTCAGTGTAAGGTCTGTTCGGGCTAATGAACACATATGATGTGTGTTGTACTCGACAGCGCTCTGATGACCCACGCGCCGTGAGCAGATGAAATATGCGGCAGCTCCCATATGGCATTTCTGCAGGACGCCAACACTGTAGTGCAAACCCAGCAGAAACCTGATCGAGAGATTCACATTTGCCTTCAGTGTGTGTGTGTGTGTGTGTGTGTGTGTGTTTTCTGGGATGGCCGCCCATTACAGCCCCTCTGACTGAGCTGAAGGTGGTACAGATATTATAGAGCCACGAGCCTCTTTTACTAAAAGACCAGACACTAATGAAATTAAGAGAGAAGACGTGCGGTCACAGAGGCCAGAGCTGTTTTCAACATTTCTTTCCAGGCTCTGTTTAAATTCTGCTGGTATTTATGGTCGCTCTAGGCAGGTCATGTGCTCAGGCATTTGGAGAAAAGCAGACTGAATAGGTATTTAAAATGTTATATATAATATATATATACATATACACCGATCAGGCATAACATTATGACCACCTTCCTAATATTGTGTTGGTCCCCCTTTTTCTGCCAAAACAGTCCTGACCCGTCGAGGCATGGACTCCTCTAGACCCCTGAAGGTGTGCTGTGGTATCTGCACCAAGATGTTAGCAGAAGATCCTTTAAGTCCTGTAAGTTGCGAGGTGGAGCCTCCATGGATCGGACTTGTTTGTTCAGCACATCCCACAGATGCTCGATTGGATTGAGATCTGGGGAATTTGGAGGCCAAGTCAACACCTCAAACTCGTTGTTGTGCTCCTCAAACCATTCCTGAACCATTTTTGCTTTGTGGCAGGACGCATTATCCTGCTGAAAGAGGCCACAGCCACCAGGGAATACCGTTTCCATGAAAGGGTGTACATGGTCTGCAACAATGCTTAGGTAGGTGGTACGTGTCAAAGTAACATCCACATGGATGGCAGGACCCAAGGTTTCCCAGCAGAACATTGCCCAAAGCATCACACTGCCTCCACCGGTTTGCCTTCTTCCCATAGTGCATCCTGGTGCCATGTGTTCCCCAGGTAAGCGACGCACACGCACCCAGCCATCCACGTGATGTAAAAGAAAACGTGATTCATCAGACCAGACCACCTTCTTCCATTGCTCCGTGGTCCAGTTCTGATGCTCACTGTTGGCGCTTTCGGTGGTGGACAGGGGTCAGCATGGACACCCTTACTGGTCTACGGCTATGAAGCCCCATACACAACAAACTGCGATGCACTGTGTATTCTGACACCTTTTTATCAGAACCAGCATTAACTTCTTGAGCAATTTGAGCTACAGTAGCTCGTCTGTTGGATCGGACCACACAGGCCAGCCTTCACTCCCCACGTGCATCAATGAGCCTTAGTCGCTTATGACCCTGTCGCCGGTTCACCACTGCTCCTTCCTTGGACCACTTTTGATAGATACTGACCGCTGCAGACCGGGAACACCCCACAAGAGCTGCAGTTCTGGAGATGCTCTGACCCAGTCGTCTAGCCATCACAATTTGGTCCTTGTCAAACTCACTCAAATCCTTACGCTTGCCCATTTTTCCTGCTTCTAACACATGTTTTGGATATATACTATGGTAGTATTATGGTACTTTTAAGTACTTTTTGAAATACTGTTTGGTTTATAATCTTTCAGTACCATAGTATCACCATCTTTCTCTCAGTTTCAGTGGATGGAAACTTCTCAAACCCTCCAGAGCCGAAGGGTTTGAGTTTTCCCGCAGTGATCCAGTTTTCCTAATGCATGTGGACAGTCCACAGACCCCCGGAGATTCCAGGCAGTGAAACTGCTGCATTAGTGTGATCATCCGTGACGTGAGCGTGTGCGTGTGGCCCTGGGCTCCATGTCAAACACCCCCACTTCATCACAGACGCTCTTTTGACCTGAAACACTCTGAGCTCCCAAACACCATTACGAACCCTGCTGTGACATCAGACACACACACACACACACACACACCGAGCCTTAACTGTTGGTTTCTTCTCTCTTGAAATGATACAACAAATTAGATTATACCACTTAATATTTATATTATGCTATTTATACCACATAAATCTGTTTATTGGCATATTCGTTCTGTCTCTTCGTAATCAAAACACCTTCAATGTGTGTCTGTGGGATTTTTTACCTGTTTTCTGGTTCAGCAGGTGAAGATTATGCATCACTTAGTCAAGGAACAGCACATCTCTCCTCAACAAGACATGATTCGAGATGCACACCGAATTAGCATCAGAATTAGCATCTTTCATCCGTCCCTTTGGAATCTGAACGTTCCCTCATGCCTGGTTGCCATGGAGATCTTTTTGGTCTTCAGTACGGACCTACTTGTTGATGCCCTTGTGAAAAAAAGGTAAACAGGTTTTGTTGTTAATTTTGTTCACTCAGGTTGTTTTGAGCATTGATTGTAGGTGAAAACTGATGATAGTTGTTTTCATGAAGCATTTGAAACTGATAAAACCCAAAGGGGTGTGTGTGTGTGTGCGTGTGTGTGTGTGTGTGTGTGTGTGTGTGAGTCATACGCTTACTAATACTAATGGATGAAGTGAGAGAGAGAATAAAATGTGTGGAAAGGATAAAAAATGGGAGAATTTTAATGCTTAGATGTTGCTCTTTCATAGCTTATGGAAATTCTTAGTCATGCTTCAATCAAGTATCAACTTCACAAATGTTTCTCCTAAAACTCCACATGAGTCACTACTGAAAAAAATCATTTGAAACAAATTTCACTCAGAAATGGCTTGTAAATATCACAAATAATGGCAAGTAACGAAATGAATTAAATGTGATATTTTGAAGTAGAAAGACTGTAGCCTAATGGTATTTTCTTAATCTTTGCTTTATTGGTTTGGTTTTTAAAAAAGCGCAGAGCAGAATGCGAGGGTCTCGAGGGTCTTTTGAGATGTGATGCAATAATGGCAATAACGGAAATAATAGAAATAGGCAAACAGCAGAATAGATAGATACTATTTTTGACATGAAAAAATAATCGCACTGGCTATGGCCTCCTTCGCCATGTTGCCGGTTCTTCTGATTGGTCCACTGTTTTGGAACTGACATTGATGAGCAACGCTGTGTGTAAAAGTTGAAATTCTTGGCGAAGAATGTGCGAGGCGCTGTAAAAGACGCGAGCATTACGGTCATACATGTCCGTCTAGCGCATTTACATAGAAAAACAATGGAAATGTAGTGCATTGGAATAGAAAAATGCGTTCTGTGTGAACGGCCCCTTGGTTGATAGATGGTAAGATCACTAATCTTAAAGGTACACTATGTAACTTTTGGCCCTCTAGTGGTTAAAAAACAAAACTGCACGCATTTTGCAGAAGAACATTGTTTTGGTTGTGCTTCGGCTCTGCCTGACTGTGCGGATGAATATGACCCTTCACAATAGAAATAATGCTTAACAATGAACCAATTCATCTAATCGATGAAATACCTTACTCACCTGTTGAGGAATAAAAATGCGGTGATCCGTGTCGCTTTTACATTTCAAATTCTTCAGTTCTCGGCAATGTTGATTCTTGTTTTATTACGAGCTCTGATGCGTTCTTTTCTTGCCAGCAGAGCAGACGCTTCTCTGTTCAGTGTTTGTTTAAAGGGATAGTTCATCCAAAAATTATTAAATTATAAAAGTAATCTATACGACTCCAGGGGGTTAATAAAGGCCTTCTGAAGTGAAGTGATGGGCTTTTGTAAAAAAAAAAATATCGATATTTAAAACTATAATATCTAGCTTCCGGCAGATGGCCACACGCATCAACTGACTGATGGAGTATTGACTGATTATTTACATTGTTAATTTTGAACAAAAAAGGTTGCACAGTGTACCTTTAAAAATTAAGAATAATGATGAAAACACTTTTTTTCAGCGTGTTTATTTTTGGTGTTCACTATTAGACTCTAGACACTATTAGACTCGTCGCAACAGAAAAAAACAGATTACATCTTGAAGAACCAGGCCTCGTTTGCTCAGATATTTCCCTTGTCTGAGTCATGCTTTGCTCTTTTGTGTTGTGCAGTAATAGAAACGATTCTCACCTGCTGAGAAACACCACTGGCCTTCTGAAAGCATTGTGTGGATGTGAAGAGACAAACTGTGCTTGAAAAGAGTTCACTTTCTCTGGGCGCTCGTGGCCTTCAGCGCTTCCTCCTCAGTAGGCCACGCGCAAAAAATAAAGCATTTCAAATGCACGTATTGGCCGTGGGAATTTTCTTTTGATGAATGTATTTTTAGTCCATTGTGGCATCACAGCAGAGCATAATCGCCAGTGGCAGTTCGCCGCTCAAACCCACCGTGAACACGGTGCACTGAAACATCTGCTTTCCTTTCTGTCTCACTTATTTCTCATTCTTTCTCTTTGTTTTCTCCCTCAGGCCCTCCATTTCTTTTAATATGACTGACCTAGAGTTCAGATGCATGTTGTGTGAACAAAACCTGGTCTACTGTAACGTAAAAATATGAGACATGATGTTAAAAACAACAAAATACACATAAATACAAAAATCTGATGAAAACATGCGGGTAACACTTTATAGTTCCATTAGCAGGTTTATTATAGTTAACTAAAACCATAAAACAAAAACATTTTCGCTACTTACAGACAAATTACTAAAACTTTAACTAAAATTAAAATAAAAATGGTAAATATAAACACTGCCTATTTGTTAATGTTAGTTAATGCATTAAGGAAATTTTTCTGCTGTAGGCTGTAAGGACCTTTGAAATAACTGAAATCATTTGGCGAAGTGATATGGAGCTGTAATGCGGTCAAAACCTGCCTGGAACTACTTTAGCTGTGTGTTTTCTGGAAAACAATTGCACACCTTAGAACATTCATCAGCCAATCAGAATCAAGCATTCAACAGCCCTGTATAACTAACATTAGCTAACAATGAACAATTATTTTTTGGTTTGTTTCAGTACTTATTGATCTTTATTAATAATGTATTAAATGTTGAAATTAACATCAACTAAGATTAATAAATGCTTTAGAAGTATTTTTCATTGTTAGTTCAGGCTTGGGTCATACCAAAGCCGTTGATATTCATTTTGCCAGGATTGAACAAATTGCTTGTGCGCCATTTTGAAAATTGACATCAATTATAATACCTTTTAAACGCTTTGAGTTATTGGCACAAAATTTGGTAGGGATCATTGATAGTATGTCCTGAAGGTACCTGAGAAATTTGAAGACATCGTCTCCTAGTGTTCAGGAGATATACAATTTTTTTTTTTTTTTTTTACAAAAATGCACTCTTTTGTTTGAATAGTATAAAATGTACTAAAATATATTAAAATAGTATAAAATGTATACATATATTTCTACAATTAGTTATTCAAGGTCCTTGGTGTATAACTGAAATAATTTGGCGAAGTGATATGGAGCTGTAATGCGGTCAAAACCTGCCTGGAACTACTTTAGCTGTGTGTTTTCTGGAAAACAATTGCACACCTTAGAACATTCATCAGCCAATCAGAATCAAGCATTCAACAGCCCTGTATAACTAACATTAGCTAACAATGAGCAATACATTTCTGATTTGTTTCAGTACTTATTGATCTTTATTAACATTTAACATCAACTAAGATTAATAAATGCTTTAGAAGTATTATTCATTGTTAGTTCATGTTAACTAATGCTGTTAACAAATGAAACCCTAATGTGTTACTAAATCATCTAGTGATGTTGGCATGTTTTTCAGGTAATATCCAGGCTTGTCTATATTTTTGTGTATGATCAGGTCATTATTCACATGAATGAGGGTTTTTGATAGATGTAATATCATCTGTTCTGTTCTAGCCATATTGATCAGTGATTCACGCTCATTCCAGCACAGATTCAACGGCAAGTAGGTCACCAACACGCCTCCTCCGTGTTGCTAATAAATGAACATCTTTACAGAGCAAAAAAAACCTGCTTCATATTAATGACTGTCAGAAGAAGTCATTGTTTTTAGCTGACAGTTCATCCTTTTTGTTTCCTATTCTGTTTTTGTAATTAAAGAAATCGATTCTCCCTTAAAATATATCATGTAATCATCCTTATGTCATCCAAACCTTTTTTTATTCTGTATTATGCTCTTTATTCTTCTAGATATCATGAAAGTGAATAGGGGATGTCGAGCTCAAAATGACAAAAAAAATAAAAATAAAAAAATAAAAAATGTGTTTCCCCTCATTGCATCAAATACTTAATGTATGACTTGTGTGCTATATTATAAGTAAATAACTTATATTTTGATCTGTTTCCCACAAACAGCTATCGGATGTCTTCAGAAGACTTGATAAATTGATGCTCGACAGGCCTAATTTCTCATCTTTCACATTTTTATTATGTGGATAAGAGTGGTCAGGATACTCTTCAAAAACTTGTTTTTGTTCTTGACAGGAGAAAGAAAGTCACGCAGGTTTGGACAAACATAATGACATAATTTTTATTCTTTTCATTTATGTTTTTCTCTGTATTAAACTATTTTTAATTGCATCCACTCAACTAGACGTCTGTTTAACTGTCAAGTTAAAACTTTTTGACAGCGTGTAGCATTATTATCAGAGTTTTCTGGGTCTTCAGTAACACACAAAAACATCTGCAAACTCAGCCGATGATAATACAAAACAGTTGCAGACGATGCCACCCACTCCGGTCTGGTCCGGTCCGTCAGCGTTTGTGTTCCAGCTCTGTAATTAGACTTCTGTTTGACAGCAGACAGCCAGAAAACATGGCAGTCAGACCCTTAGTCCACCAGAATTGTTTACTGTGCCTTCATTTATAACTTTTTAATTTGGTAGGGCAAATTTGGATGACAATTTTGTGCCTGACAGTCTTGGATTCCTTGGTAAACAGACAACTGATCTGTTTAGCATTGAAGATGTTTTCTCAAATTAAAACTTCAAAGAATATTTGCATTATTGAGGTGAATTTTACCAAAGACAATTACTTTCTACATTTACTAAATTCAAGGTTCTTGGTGTCTACGGATTCCTTGGGTCATGCCAAAGCCGTTGATATTCATTTTGCCAGGATCGAACAAATCGCTTGTTCGCCATTTTGAAAATTGTCATAAATTATAATACCTTTTAAACGCTTTGAGTTATTGGCACAAAATTTGGTAGGGATCATTGATAGTATGTCCCGAAGGTACCTGAGAAATTTGAAGGCATCGCCTCCTAGTATTCAGAAGATATACTCTTTTTTACAAAAAATGTGACTCTTTTTTGTATAAAAATAGTACAAGGTGTATATAAAAATAGTATAAAATATATATTTATATTTATACATTTAATAATTCCAGGTTCTTGGTGTCTACAGATTCTTTGGGTCATGCCAAAGCCGTTGATATTCATTTTGCCAGGATTGAACAAATTGCTTGTTCGCCATTTTGAAAATTGACATAAATTATAATACCTTTTAAATGCATTGAGTTTTTGGCACAAAATTTGGTAGAGATCAAATTTGGTATGTCCCGAAGGTACCTGAGAAATTTGAAGACATTGCCTCCTAGTGTTCAGAAGATATACATTTTTTTCCCCCTCCTTTGTAAGTCGCTTTGGAGAAAAGCATTTACATGTAAATCTAAATATAAAAGCAATTCAGTTGTTTGTTGTTAGGTTGAGCAAAATACCTTTTGACTTCTCATTTTTAATCATTTTGACTTGGCTATATGGTTCTTTAAAGGTTATTTAAAAACATGATATGTTCTTCAGATTTGGTACCTCTGCGGTTTTGGTTCTTCTACTGGTAAACTGTTTCCTTTTTCTGCCTGTAACTGTGTTTGTTTCAGTGTTTTGTGAGTTTCAGTGAGTGTGTTGTGATGGTTTAAAAGCACAGCGCTCTGCAAAACACCATTAATGCGAGCGTGCGTGTGGGCCGTGATGTGTGTTAGCTTTAAAACATTTGACTCCATTTGCATGTACTGAATATAAAACACTCTGTCCTGTGTAGTGCTGTTTCATAATGAATCCTGATTTAAAAACACTTCAGAAATAAAAAATCCATTCTTCTAAACTTTTCTTTTCAGATTAAACACATCTGATCTTGAGTTTGATGTCCAACTCGAGATGAGCCAAGAATCTGACCTTATTGTAAAGTTCTATAGGGACGTTTATTAAAACATGTAATGCATGTAAAATATCTTAGGATGTCTTGGAACACATTATGACATAAACGGTTTGAGAAAAGAGTCAAACTCTCAGAGTCAAAGACAGAATTTTCACTTTTTGGAGAACTGAGCACATGGGCACCATCCACCATAATAGAGCAGCATGAGCATTCTTCAAAATGTCTCCTTTTGTGGTCTACGGAAAGCCATACTGGTTTGAAATGAGTAAATGATGATCATTTTCATTTTTTGGATGAGCTGTTTCCTTTTACACGAATACAATCTCACTGTCCCTCCATTATACCTCTCTGTAGAGATGATAGTTCAGCTTCTGAACATGAAAAAAGAAAAGAAGAGCGTCTGACTGAAGACTGACGATATTACCACAGTCTATCACCACAAAGATGATAGAAACTGTGTCATCACTGAGAAACCCATCAGCGTTTGGAGTCGCTGTGTTTTGAAGTGTAAAATTTGTAATCGTGTAAAGACGAGGCACACACACACAGCTGTGTCAGTCCCTTCAGGGTGGGTTTCCCTCCTCCACTCACGACTCACACTAGAAATCTGTCACGTGACTCCAGACGGCCAATCAGACGCTGTAGAGTGGGGATTCCGTGCGTGTGGGAGTAAAACCTTCAACTAAATGACACATCACAGCTCTTCATTAGAGCTTAACACAGTCCTGCACTTCATCATTAACCTCCAAATATGGTTATATGAGGAAATGCAGCTCAGAATAAAATTAAATAATATTTAAAAAGGATGTAAGTATCTTATTAAGAGCATCTAAATACAATATACACAGTACCCATACTTAGGGTTAGTGATACAACCCTTTTTATTTGGACTTGAATGCAATAGCAATTTTTTTTTTTTTCTTTTCACATTTTATGGTCCAGCAGGTGAAAATGATCACTTAACAATAAAGTAACACATGAACTGAGGGGTTTTACAAACGCTGTAGAGGAAGAGAGTGTGTTATAGTCCTGATTTATTCACACACAGGCTTCTGTTCAGTGGAGAAAAAGCCAATTAACATCAATGTCAGCAGCCATTTATTATCGGCGGAGGTGAACTGAGATGACAGCGAGAGGAAGAGGCCTGACGGATCCGTAAACCCCCACGCCTCCCTCTAACTCTCACTCTTTCTCTCTGTTTCCCTCTTTAGTTCTCCTCTCCTCATCCATGATGTAGTAGTAGTTTGTGTGCCAAAAGCTGACGGGTTTTCCAGCTCTTTGTTCTCGCTCGGATCTCACGTTATATTGACAGAGCCGCACCTTATATCAGCAAACACACAGCCGCAGACTCCACCACACCTGTACCAGGTGTTTGACAGTGTGCGTCCCTGAGCCGAGACGGAAATGGCCGTCTGGCAACACCAGAAGAAGAGACTTCTCTCAAAAACATTAAAAAATCTTAATTATTCCAAACTTTTGACCCAAGACTGAAGGAAACATTTTAACAAAAGACAATTAATTGTCTTTCGCCATAAAGTATGTGAGTGTGACGTCTCTGATAGTGACACAAACACAGTAACAGTTTAGGCATTGCAGCAATGATTGACACATCAGGACGACACCCGCCCACTCCTGTCCGCTTGTGTTGTCACACCTGTCATGTGACCGGTGGGTCGCTACAGCAGTAGGCAAGTTGTTTGTGGAGATGTTCACGTGAACGTTTGTATGACTGGACTATGAAAGAGCCGGTCGCTGTCTATTCAGGCTCAGATAAGTGCTGTAACCGTGACGGCTGAACCCTGAGGTCAAAGCAGATGCTATTCATGAGCAACAGAACCCAGAGAGAGAAATGGAGATAAATATAGTCTTTCCAGAGTAAAGACAGCAGGAAAAGAGGCAGGTTTTCATAGTTCCAGAGTTTTATTTCCCTTTCATTGCTCAGGACAGAGTTCTTTGTAGTGTTTTGTTTACATATCAACTTTGTCTCAGATGTTTCTCCTAAAACAGACCTAAAATTGTTACTAGTTGTCATCCAGTTAATTTCATTATTTAAAGGGGACCTATAATGCCCTTTTATATCTGGTGTCTCCAGAATGTGTCTGTGAAGTTTCAGCTCAAAATACCCCACAGATCATTTATTATAGCTTGTCAAATTTGCCCCTATTTGGGTGTGAGCAAAAACACGCCGTTTTTGTGTGTGTCCCTTTAAATGCAAATGAGCTGCTGCTCCCGGCCCCCTTTTCAGAAGAGGGCGGAGCTTTAACAGCTCACGCTTCGGTTGCTCAACAACAACAAAGCTGGAGAATCTCACGCAGCCAAAATGAGGATTGTCAGTAACGGTGTTCAGCCTTACATTGTTCAAACCGGAGTCGACACTGATGGAGAGATTCAGGAAGAAGTTACAACTTTTAGAATGAAACTGGACGTTTCTGAATGGTTAGTGGATAAATTTATGTAGTTGCTGTGGAGTTGATTCAGCTCATCGACTAGCATATGCCATTATGTCAATCTTTTGTGCAAATCCAGTGTTGAATTGACCCTCGTTTGTGAAGCAGTCCGGCGTAAACAACACTCGACTACAACAACTCTTCCTCTTCTCTAAAGCAGCCCAACATGGCCTCACCCCCTTTGTTGCGTGTTCTTGGGCGCGGGGTTTATGTAAATTTTAGGGTTTGTGATGTCACCAACCCGAGAAGAAGCTCGTTGTAGTCCCTACCAGCCGTTTGTTGTAGTCCTTAAACAGCAAATATCTCACTTTACATTGAACTTTGAGAATCGTAACTTAGCAGATGTTGTTTATGCTCAAACAGCAACATTACACACTAACTAAAGTTAAAAAAGTGAAATCATAATCAAGGACCCCTTTAAGAATTTTCAAGAACTGAATATACGCCAGGATTCCTATTCGTTTTGAAAAACTACATTACCCATGAGGCTACAGAAAATTCCACCAATCAGAGACGAAACAAGCAGCCAAAAGATCTCTTTAGCTCTGCCCACACCCATGAAGCACCGCAAATGACATAATCAAGTCGGTCTTCCTACACTCTCAAAATATTTCAATATTTCAATATATAAGCATATTTTGCAATTAATTGAAAGTATGTTGCTCATCATTTTTAAATATGTTTCTCCATTGTTTTTAATTTGATTATGCTGCTTGCAATGCTTCATGGGATTGTAGTTCTTTCCCTCACTAAAACCATTCACAGTTTTGTTCCTTTGTATTTTTGTCGATTTTCAAATACCTTTTTGTTTCAAATCATAGTTTGTA
Organism: Mylopharyngodon piceus; assembly: GCA_039654765.1. Taxonomy (NCBI): domain Eukaryota; kingdom Metazoa; phylum Chordata; class Actinopteri; order Cypriniformes; family Xenocyprididae; genus Mylopharyngodon; species Mylopharyngodon piceus. Next base: position 5,230,618 of record CM077461.1, on the reverse strand, counting down.
GTGTTGTGATTCTCCTTGTAGCTGATTAGTTTGGTTCATGGCTTCTAACTCTTTAACGAAGACTTTTTTGAAATCCCTATGGGAAAAATGAATGGAAAAAATACATCTGAACAAACCTGTTGCATTCTATAAGAGTCTAGAGCTGTAAAATGAATGTGGAGAGCAGCTCAGGTCATTTGATGAGAAATGTTTGAGTTCATATTGAGATCTCTGACTTTTGATTGCAATCTTAAGCACAGTTTCAGACATTGTTGAGAAACTCTAGAGGAGACACACGTGAGATTACTGGAGTGGTTTTCTCAGGGGAAGCATCAGGAAACTTCAGCAAAAGTCTCTTTTTATTGTAATTTTTCGAGATATTGCAGAGATCTCATTTGTGTGTTGTCTTTGTACTGTTAAACAGGCAAAGGAAACCAAATTATAGTTCATGCGAGGCGGCACTTGAAAATAACATCCGCTGATGGACGTCATTCATTAGGGCTTTCAGGCTTTTCCAGCACACACACACATTCATCTCACATTCACGCAGCATTTCCGTCTCCGAAACCGTCCGCGTGTCTCATGAATCCCTTTCATACACACACGCAGTCGGCGGCAGGTCTGCGCTCACTGTCGGAAGCTCAAATGATGAAAGAGCTGCAAATCCTTCTATTGAATAATTCACAGAGGGCAGTTCAGCATTATGTTGGGTTTCTCGGCCTTCAATGAAACGATTCCTCAGAGTATTTCCCTGCCAGCTGAAATCCACAGGCAAAGACAGGGAATTCCCACACAAATCCATCACCGTTGACCAGCACACAGTGTCCGCACTCATTCAGATACACTAGCGTTCAGCAGTTTGGGGTCTGTAAGACCTTTTGATGTTTCTTCTGCTCACCAAGGCTGCATTTATTTGATCAAAAATGCAGTAAAAATCGTAAATATTATTACAATTTAGAATAACTGATGCATATTTCAATATATTTTAAAATGTAATTTATTCCTGTGATCAAAGCTGAATTTTCAGCATCATTACTCCAGTCTTCAGTGTCACATGATCCTTCAGAAATCATTCTAATATGCTGATTTGTGCTCAAGAAACATTTCTGATTATTATCAATGTTGAAAACAGTTGACATCATGATATCTTGTCTTGTCAAGCACTTCTGCTGAATAAAAGTATTAATTTAAATTAATAAAGTAAAAATTACTGGCCCCTCCTCCTACCCTTTAGCACCGCCCCTCTCTGCTATTAGTTCAGCTAGACTAAATTCACTCCTCTGATTTCTCTTTTGACCTCTGACCCCTGTTGCACTGATTACTGATTTGACGCATTTAAATCCAGCTCTGAGTTTCACAGATAACATTGGGGACACACACACACACACACACACACAGTAAGAACAGCACTTAAGGAGGATGGGAAATGTTACCACTGACTGAGAGGGTAAAATCAGCGGCTTTCAGGGTCAGACAGAGAGACAGAGGAGACGGCAAGGTTAATTACATCAGACAGGCAGAGAAGAATACAGCATGTGAGGAGGCTCACGTAAGAAGTCCTTTCTGGAGGTTCAGCCAATGTCAGCGTTTATTATTTCTTTTATATTTCTGCCATTATAATAAATCAGTAAGTCACCCAGGCTGCAATTACAGTGATTTTTACCATGATTAAGAGGGTTTTATGCTCTCTGTCTGCCTTTAACTGTGGTAAAATCACTGTAATGCACAGCAGAACTCATTTATAATATCTCAAAATCTTCATGCCTTCTAGTCGCATTTAGCAGATTAGAGCTGGTCGAAAATATAGTTACATTTTGTGACGACATAAACAATCAAGCAGTTGAGATTTGCTAAGTATGCGGATAAAGTTGGTTATATAGCGATGCCTATAGCATATAGCATAGCGATGCATTTGTGTAAGAAAAATATCCATATTTATAACTTTATAAACTAGAATCACTGGCTTTGGGTAACGTCCGTACGCAAATTGAGTTCCAGTGGAAGAGTGAACTCGGAGGAATCTGATGGATTACTTTTATGATGGATGAATGTGCTTTTTTGGGCTTCAAAATCTCGCCTCCCATTCACTCCCATTATAAAGCTTGGAAGAGCCAGGATATTTTTTAATATAACTCCAAATGTGTTTGTCTGAAAGAAGATATCATATACACCTAGGATGGCTTATGGGTGAGTAAATCATGGGATAATTTTCATTTTTGGGTGAGGCATTATCAAAGAAGGTAAGTAACGTTTTCTGCAGCTCAAAGCAGATCTGTGTGTGTGAAAACTGCATATGACTGTTGCATAATGAGCAGCATAATTTTGGAAAGTTTGCATGCAGAAAGTGAATGTTTTGGCAGGCAGGAGAATTTAAACAGGCACCAATTACACCCTTCCCATCCACCCACGGGGGTCTTCAGCGTCACCCCTGCAGGTGTGTGTTTTCATCAGCAAGCAGGAACAGTTTGTCTCTCACACACACACTTAACTAACAGCTCCCTGTTTTCCAGGTTATTTGCATGAAATTAGATGCCCACTGATGCACGTAATTGCATATCAATTAAAACCAATATCACATGTTCAGATAATGATAGAGAGAGATTTGAGAACATTGTGTTGCTATTTACAACTAACTTTGCACTTTTCTCAGTTTAAAATATAACACAGGCAGAAGTGGGAAAGAGGTGTTAGGCAGTACAGAAATAGTGCTAACAAACTAGATATATGTCTTTTTTTCAGCAATTGCAGTTCCAGTGGACGTTCAGTGATGTTTTTGTTCATTTTCCCTTTGTTCAGATGATGTTTATAGATTATCTAATCATCAGCTCCTCACACAAGGGACCGACTGATTTCTGTCCCACAACACTTTGCTCCAGGCTCTGATCAATATGTCATCACCATGGCAACATGCCTGCCCTCTCACACTCACAGGGAAAGTCTTAAGTGGATTAGAGGCGGAGTTATTCAAATCAAAGAGAGCATGCTAATTATCATCGGGACACCAGTAAAACAGCAGTACACTGTGTGTGCATGTGAACAATATTGCAAGTTTAAAATATTTTTATTGAATTATATATATATATATATATATATATATATATATATATATAAATAAAGCATTAAAATTATTAACGCATTTAATGTACCGGCCCAGTGTAATAAATTCTATGTTGAATCAAATTGTTTTTTTTCTAAAGCTACTTTTTGCAATGTTGATTTTATGCTTTTCTCATTTAACACAATAATGACTTTAAATTATCTTTTTGGGGTAATTTCTCACTCAAATTTGATGTGTGATTAATTTGTGATTAATTTGATTAATTAGATTAATTAATCACCACATCGTTTAATTAATTACATTAATATATATTAGTTTTATACATATATATATCAGTGCTGTCAAACGATTAATATACACACATACATGTATATATTTAAGAAATATTTACATGTATGCATGTATAAATAGGCCCTATATATATATGTATATATATATATATATATATATATATACACACACATACAACCCGAATTCCAGAAATGTTGGGACATTTTTTAAATTTAAATAAAATGAAAACTAAAAGACTTTCAAATCACATGAGCCAATATTTTATTCACAATAGAACATAGATAACACAACAAATGTTTAAACTGAGAAATTTTACACTTTTATCCACTAAATGAGCTCATTTCAAATTTGATGCCTGCTACAGGTCTCAAAAAAGTTGGCACGGGGGCAACAAATGGCTGAAAAAGCAAGAAATTTTGAAAAGATTCAGCTGGGAGAACATCTAGCAACTAATTAAGTTAATTGATATCAGGTCTGTCACATGATTAGCTATAAAAGGGATGTCTTAGAGAGACAGAGTCTCTCAGAAGTAAAGATGGGCAGAGCTGTAAAAGAGTGCGTAAAAAAAACTTTAAAAACAATGTTCCTCAACGTCAAATTGCAAAGGCTTTGCAAATCTCATCATCTACAGTGCATAATATCATCAAAAGATTCAGAGAAACTGGAGAAATCTCTGTGCGTAAGGGACAGACAGAAGACCTTTATTGGATCCCCGTGGTCTTCGTGCCCTCAGACGACACTGCATCACTCATCGGCATGATTGTATCAATGACATTACTAAATGGGGCCTGGAATACTTCCAGAAACCACTGTCGGTAAACACAATCCGCCGTGCCATCTGCAGATGCCAACTAAACTCTATCATGCAAAAAGGAAGCCATATGTGAACATGGTCCAGAAGCGCCGTCGTGTCCTGTGGGCCAAGGCTCATTTAAAATGGACTGTTTCAAAGTGGAAAAGTGTTCTATGGTCAGACGAGTCCAAATTTGACATTCTTGTTGGAAATCACGGACGCCGTGTCCTCCGGGCTAAAGAGGAGGGAGACCTTCCAGCGTGTTATCAGTGTTCAGTTCAAAAGCCAGCATCTCTGATGGTATGGGGGTGCATAAGTGCATACGGTATGGGCAGCTTGCATGTTTTGGAAGGCACTATGAATGCTGGAAGGTACATATGTTCCCCTCCAGACGACGTCTATTTCAGGGAAGGCCTTGTGTATTTCAGCAGGACAATGCAAAACCACATACTGCAGCTATTACAACAGCATGGCTTCGTCGTAGAAGAGTCCGGGTGCTGAATTGGCCTGCCTGCAGTCCAGATCTTTCACCTATAGAGAAAAATACGTCAAAGACGACCACGAACTCTTCAGCAGCTGGAAACCTATATCAGGCAAGAATGGAACCAAATTTCAACACCAAAACTCCAGAAACTCATAACCTCGATGCTCAGACGTCTTCACACTGTTTTGAAAAGAAGAGGAGATGCTACACCATGGTAAACATGCCCCCGTCCCAACTATTTTGAGACCTGTAGCAGGCACTAAATTGAAATGAGCTCATTTTGTGCATAAAATTGTCAAATTTCTCCGTTTGAACATCATTTTCATATAAAATTATCATTTAAAAAAAAATATTTATGCATATAATATTGGTCTCTTTTACACTAATTCAGTTTTACTGCATTATATATATTTCATTAAATCAGCCAATAAAACAATCTTTATCAATCAACCATTAATCTGTATGTGTGTATATATACAGTATAATCTAACCAACGCTTTGGCAATGTAAAGCCTTTTTACCGTGCCAGTAAAGTTTCTTGAATCAAGAGAGAAGGAAACTTTATTAGTGCCCATTTCAGCTGAAAAAACTCTAAACAGCTGGTGTTGGATGTGAATGTGAGCGCATTAGCATATTTATTGCGGCCGTTAGAATGAGCAGGGAACCCTGCACTCTTCCTTCCTGCATCTTCAGCCCTCTTTTGACTCTCAAGATTTCCAAGAGGAGGAGAGGATCATTCACAGAGTTCGGGGTGGTTTCTTTCCATGCGGGTGGAGAGGCCGGATAGGATGCGAGATGGATTTCTCTCCCAACAGCTCTCCAGGGAACCGTTTTAGCTCGAAACAAAACAGAAACCCCTCCTCATGGCAGGGACTCATTTCACACATGCCCCTCATCTTCATTTTATGCCTTTGTGATGTTAATGGACATTGAGTTGAAAACCCATCAAAACTCTCCTGTTAAAGTCTGTGCTGTGAACTCCAGCTGAAACTCTGATACCAGCTGACGTCACGGGTCAGAGGTCAAGTGATCATGGACATTTCCTTTCATGTTGACTTGTTCAGAGTCCTTTGGGTCTGTTCTGTCTGCTTCTGTTTTGTGAAATCATTCTGTAGAGTCTGTTTTATATAACTCTGTTCTCTGTTGGATGTTCTGTGTGTGTGGTTTTTTTAGGGTCTGTTTTATATAGATCTGATCTGGGGTGCGTTTCCCGTACAACGATATAACTCGCTGCTTCACTACCATAGTACGATGCATCGTTGAACAAATCAACTAGCTAGTCACGACTGTTTCCCCAAACCTTATTGTTGCAAACCTTTTGTTCAGCCACGTTGATGAATGACGTCACGCAGGTGGTGAGTAATAACTTCTTTAAATGAATCCGTTTGAGATAGAATAATGCTAGATTTTTTTGCTATAAATTACTCAGTTATTTTGCTTTATTTCCAGATTCAATCATAGGCTCGTTCTTACGTACTAGAGCACGTACGCACATGCGCACTCTTCAAAAACGGTGCTTTAAATCTCTTGACAAACTAAAATATATAAATGACATTTTATATATATTCGAAATAAAAGATATACATTGTACTTAACGTCAGCTTGCTTATTTTGCTCAAAATAACAATTTATTAAATCCACATGTTATAAAAACAAGAAACTATGCTTCTAACCACAGCTCGAGAGCTGTCGTTCCAACCACACAAGTTTGCGATGCAGTTTGCGAATGTTCGTTTGAACGATGGTTTCGGGAAACACCAAATCGTTGATCTATGTAAGTAACAACGTAACTTGCGATGTTAGTTGGCTAACGATGCTTTTGGGAAATGCACCCCTGTTTGGTTCTGAGTGGGTGTTCTACATGGTTCTGTATGGTCTGTTTTACTTGGATCTGATCTATGTGGTTCTGTGTTGTTCTCTATTTTGTGCAAATCTGATCTAGATCTGGTCCTGTAGGGATTGTTCTGTCTAGTTCTGTAAGGTTTTTTGTATTTTTGCATCTGATCTATGTGGTTCTGTGTAGTTCTTAGTAGATCTATTCTGTGCAAATCTGATCTATGTGGTTCTGTAGGGTTTGTTCTGTTTGGTTCTGAGTAGACATGGTTCTGTAAAGTCTGTTTTATTTGGATCTGATCTATGCGGTTCTGTGTAGCTCTCAATTCTGTGCAAATCTGATCTAGATCTGGTTCTGTAGGGATTGTTCTGTCTAGTTCCGTAAGGTTTGTTTTTATGCGTCTGATCTATGTGGTTCTGTGTAGTGAATCTATTATTTGCAAATCTGATCTACTTGGTTCTGAGTGGATCTGTTCTACATGGTTCTGTTTTATAAGGATCTGATCTATGTAGTTCTATTTTGTGCAAGTCTGATCTATGTGGTTCTGTAGGGTCTGTTTTTATGCATCTGATCTATGTGGTTCTCTGTAGTTCTGTGTAAATCTAATCTATTTGGTTCTGAGTGGATCTGTTCTACGTAGTTCGGTTTATCTGAGCAGTTCTAGGTAGATCTATTCTGTGCAAATCTGATCGATGTGGTTCTGTAGGGTTTCTGTAGATGTTCTGTATAGTTCTAAGTAAATCTATTCTTTTCAAATCTGATCTATGTGGTTCTGTAGGGTTTCTTCTGTTTGGTTCTAATAGATGGTGTGCACGTGACGTCACCGCTGGCCGTTATGACTGCGATTACGCCCACTGAGTTGCAAAAAGACTAAGTGGCAGCATTGGTTTTCAGCATGAATGCCACGAAAAACACACAAAACGCATCTAAAACGGGAAAGAGCTTTGCGATTAACTGTACAAATAGATCTGACAAGAAATCTGAGGTATATTTTTACAGACTGCCAAAAGCTACAGAAAAAAGAAGCAAATGGATCACTGCAATTCACAGAAACAGCTAGACTCCAGGCAGAGAAACGTGGATCTGCAGTTATCATTTTGTGTCAAAACATTGGATTTTGGGGTAAAATCATACCCTATATATTGTATTGTTATATATTGTATTGACAACTCATCAATTAAATATTTACCATCTTATATTCTGCATAATTGGGTGTTTTTAAATAAACACTGACAAAAACTATACAAGTTTTAGAGCTGGTTGATATATATAACATTGATATAAGTGATCACTCAGATTTAGATCTACCTATATTGTATTTATATAAAGCGTTCACAGGCAGATTTGCTTTATGTATTTCCCCGGCGTCGAAATCAGGCACATATAAATGTCAGGAAACACGATTCCTGGCTGCATGTCAATATCCATGGATTAGGTTTCTTTGACAGGTCATAAGGAAAACTTTCGAACCCAACCTTTAGTGTAATCGTTTGTTTTACTCGCGTTTTTGCAGTTTGCTCCATTAAATCCAGTCATGCAGCAGCTCTTTTGCCACTCAGTCTGGCTGAGGGAGCGTGTTCTGGCGGGAAAGTGACGTCAATGCATACCCTCTATAGGGTCTGTTTTTATCCATCTGATTTATGTGGTTCTGTGTAGTTCTAAGTAAATCTATTCTTTTCAAATCTGATCTATGTGGTTCTGTAGGGTTTCTTCTGTTTGGTTCTAATAGATGGTGTGCACGTGACGTCACCGTCGGCCGTTATGACTGCGATTACGCCCACTGAGTTGCAAAAAGACTAAGTGGCAGCATTGGTTTTCAGCATGAATGCCACGAAAAACACACAAAACGCATCTAAAACGGGAAAGAGCTTTGCGATTAACTGTACAAATAGATCTGACAAGAAATCTGAGGTATATTTTTACAGACTGCCAAAAGCTACAGAAAAAAGAAGCAAATGGATCACTGCAATTCACAGAAACAGCTGGACTCCAGGCAGAGAAACGTGGATCTGCAGTTATCATTTTGTGTCAAAACATTGGATTTTGGGGTAAAATCATACCCTATATATTGTATTGTTATATATTGTATTGACAACTCATCAATTAAATATTTACCATCTTATATTCTGCATAATTGGGTGTTTTTAAATAAACACTGACAAAAACTATACAAGTTTTAGAGCTGGTTGATATATATAACATTGATTTAAGTGATCACTCAGATTTAGATCTACCTATATTGTATTTATATAAAGTGTTCACAGGCAGATTTGCTTTATGTATTTCCCCGGCGTCATATAAATGTCAGGAAACACGATTCCTGGCTGCATGTCAATATCCATGGATTAAGTTTCTTTGACATGTTGTCAGGACCACTATCGAGCCCAACCTTTAGTGTAATCGTTTGTTTTACTCGCGTTTTTGCAGTTTCCTCCATTAAATCCAGTCATGCAGCAGCTCTTTTGCCACTCAGTCTGGCTGAGGGAGCGTGTTCTGGCGGGAAAGTGACGTCAATGCATACCCTCTATAGGGTCTGTTTTTATCCATCTGATTTATGTGGTTCTGTGTAGTTCTAAGTATATCTGTTCCGTGCAAATCTGATCTCTGTGGTTCTGTAGGGTTTTCTTGTGCTTCTGTAGTGTTTGTTTTCTATGGATCTGACCTGTGGGGTTTGTTCTGTATGTGTCTGTTCTGTGTGTTTTCTTCAGCACCATGGAGAGTTCCATTCCGAACGTCCCGTGTTCGCTTGAGTCTATCAAGATTCCATCTCCTGCCTGGCGGGAGTTCAATCACGATGAGTCGCAATCAGAACCCGAGTGCCGCAGTTTTTTTTTTTTTTTTTTTTTTTTTTTTTGGTGATTGTTCCGCTGAGGCGTGAGTATCGGGAGGGGGAGAGAGAGCAGAAAGTTAAAAACACTAAAACACGAGTCACTCCAACAAAGCAGGAAAAAGCCCCAGAGCCTCCAGAGAATCGTGACTCGCGGAGAAATAGCAATGCGTCACGGGTGGGTGGGGGTGTTCATATCCACGCATAGTATATACTCACTATGATCCTAACGCGCTCATTCCTCCACCCCGCCCCGCGTCGCGTCGCGTCACACTGAGCGGGGCTGCCCGCGATACAACTATTGATTTCATCTCTCTTTCTCTCGCTCCTCCTCCCTCTCCATCACTTCTTCTCAGCTTTTCTTCAAGTGCTGCAGAGAGACGCGGCTGCTGCTGCATTGTGAGGAGAGAGAAAAAAACGCTAAAGGAAGATCCGCGTTCCCGCGCTCAGATGTCCGCGCGCCCGTGAAGTCTGGACTCGCGTACAGTCGGTAAGTGATTCTGAGTTTTTTGTAGGTTTACGCACGAGTCAAAATAAACTTTAGCTGCGTACAGGAAACGTTCACACGGACGCGTTGTTGCGTTCAGCGTGAAAACGAAGCGAAGTTTAACTTGACACACCATATTTCAAACGCGCCATTCTGACTCTTATGTGCGTAAATTAGCAATTAAAGAAGAAAGCGCCCCGCGTGAACGCTTCTCGTTAGATATCTTGTTTTATATTTCTGACGATCCACTTTTCCCCCATGAAGACCGTGAAGTGAAATTGTGTTTTCATTAAAAAGAGCCATAAATTCATCAAATACATTCACCTGTTTTAGATGAATTTGTTTCAGTTTAGTCAGGTTTAAATACTGGTTTTGCTCTTGAACAGCAAAGGGAATTAAGTTGTCTCTCAATGGGTAACAATTAACACACATTTATGTGTTTGTTAGTTGTTTACAGATTAAATATGACTGTGTTAGTATGGATTTTTGCCGTGGAATATAGAACTTGATCTATGCACTATGGACTATAGATCAGAAAAGATGAAAGTATTAATTGTGAGCCCTTATTAATACATTTTGTACATGAAAGGGATAACTTCTTATTCATTACAGTTGTTTGGAAAGTTGAGGTCCTGCAGGGATCTGACCAAATATTCAAGATTGTAAAGCCTGTTATTTTTTCTGTGGAACCGAAATCGAGAATTTAGTCCATGCAGATTTTCCCATATAATAGCAGTGTGTAGTAACCATGTCTTTAAAGCTCCAAAAACACAACAAAAGTACTAGTCATCCATATGACTCATGCACTAACTTTGTGTGAGGACCTCAAACAAAGTACCTTTCAAGGAAAGTCTGTTCACCCGGTGGCCATATTTGCAACGCCTCCAGGCAGCTATTTTGGGCATCCAAGACGAAGTCCTATCTATTTGAACGGGGAATCCTGAAATCTCAAAAACTGCTTGGCGAACTCCCAAATAAATAACATATTTCCAAACATGAACTGTCACATAAATGTTGTTTCTTACGCTCAAATAGCGTTAAAAAAGCTTATTTTTCAGTCTAGACGAGCCAGTGCGCATGTGCAGTCCTAATCGCGAGTGTTATGTTTCTATGGGTACCGGAGCTTCTAACGGCAGCTGCAGTGACGCAGTGACTTTATTAATCAGCGATTGGCTCTTTTACCTAGGAGGCGGGACTTTTTCCGCCATATTGTGTGTTGCAGTTTCTCCCATTCATACGTAATAGGAGTGAACCGTCTTTCTATATCTATAGTCTTTGCCTCAAATTAAATATGGCACGAGTGACGTCAGCAACATCAAATAACATGATTGGTTCTTGCATGTCATGTGACCAAACTGACGTCTAACAGTTCTTTATTTGATTTGAGAAGTTTGTCAGTGAATAATGGCTTAGATTTTGTTCTATTCCTTAAGCAAAGCATTGCATGACTTCAGAAGGTATGGAATAAAGTGATTTATGATAAGTTTGAGCTTTTTTGGAGCTTGACTGATGCAAGTACTGTGAACAGTTTTATATGATAAAGATTCTTTACTTTTGTGTTAAGTGAGAGTGAATAATGGGTGAACTGTTCCTTTAAAATATTAGTCATTGAAAAACCCATGTACTGTCAATCAACCAATACTGGATGTGTGTGTGTGTGTGTGTGTGTGTGTATTTTAAGATCCTAAGGGGATCCCGGTGGTGTCCTGGATTATTTAAAGAGAGAGAGAGAGAGTCACTTTAGTAACTTGTTCCCTGACAGAGCAAAATTTGTGTGACTGTCACAAGCAGAAAGAAATCCACCTGAAAATGTGAGTCATCGAGGCGCTTGGAGCAGATGTGTGTGTGACGGAAAGATAAAATGGAGAGGGAGGGGGATTGATTCCCATGCACAATGTCAAGACAGGCGAAATCTCATTACGGGGCGCAGCTTGCGTCAGAGCCGGACCGTGATTGATGCCTTTTCCCGGTTGTGCTGGCGATTCACGCGCAGACCGATGACTTTTCGCCAAGTGGTAGTAAAAGGGTGAACGCTGCGGAGCGTGAAACAACCTGCCTCTGAGAAAAGAGTGATGCGGTGAATACACAACTATAGTGCTGTCCTGTAACTGAAAATGTATCTTTACTATGGTAAAGTGCTGCGCTAACAAATGAGTAGCTCCATGGTATTACTATGGCTTTTTGGACATGTATGTTAATAGTATCGTGTATTATGGTGGTACCAAGGTATTCTTTTGAAATATCATGTACTGTAACAAACAAAGCATATATGGCACCATCTGATACCTTCACTGCACCGTTTTAGTAGAAATCTCACAGTGTTGAGCACATCTGCATTATCCTGTGTGTGTGTGTATGTGTGTGTCACTGAACTGGTCCTTTGACATTTGCCGTTTTGATGAGGAGACTCAGAATGATTCGCCTTTATTCAGGTGAACCACATATACGTTTTCTAGAGTCTAGATAGATTGCTTTTCCAGGTTTTTTTCACACACACACACACTCTCTTATATGTGTGTGTCAGCTGATCAGTGAAGTGGATCAGACAAAGTGTCCCCCAGCACACAGAACTTGTGACCTTTGACCCTGTAGTCTGTTTCTTCAAAGCCACCCACAGTAAAAGCACAGACATTCACTTTACACACAGTACACTGTACGCCGCTGTACATTTTTTTCATTCGAGTCGTTGTAAATTATTTTTTATAACATGCAAATGAATTTTTTCATTATGGAGATTTGAGGTTGAAATGTAACAATTTCACCGTTTTTAATTAATTTTTTAGCTTTTTAAATTTCACTTAAATAGTGTCCTGTGGTGTGTCGAATGAATTTATAAAAAATAATAAAAATATTACACATAATCACACTTAATTTGAGATTTCACAAACTGCATGTACAGTGGTCAAATTTTGCAGGTAGCCTAATAAATTTGCTAAAACTAATAAATATGTGGTTTTATTCAGGATAAATATATTATTTAATGACTCAATCCACTTAGCTACTATTTTTTTTTTAGTTTTTATAAGATTTTAAAGGCCAGAAATATCTTATATAACTCTTTACAGTGTGCAGTTTCACCAAAAATCAATTCTACAGGATTCTGTCACTTACCAAAACAACTTTTTTATTTTGGTAGATGATAAAATCCTTTTGAATAGATTGAATTCAGTCTGTATATTGTTCTTGAGTTGCTAAATGATTCTTGATGTCCTTTATATCAGTGTTTTGGAGTCAGTGACTTTAAAATACCAGAACTAAAGGACATTTGTGGAACTTCAAAAGATTCTTCTATGATTTAGAATGTTCTGGTTCTATTTGGAACCTTTACTGTAATCTTAATTTTCATTGTCCTCTTTATATATATGATTTAAAATGATTCAACTACATATATATATATATATATTTAAAATATTTTCTATAATTTAACTATTGCACCAACTCTTTACAGTGTGCAATTTCACCAAAATCAATTCTACTGGATTCTGTCACTTACCAAAACTACCTATTTATTTCAGTAAATGATAAAATGCTCAGTATGTACAGTTTTTACTGTAGAGGATATAAATCAAACTGTAGGAATCTGTCTACATTAGACACACAAACGCACACACACACACACACACACACACACACACACACACACACTCCACTAGCTTCATCCAATCTGTGCAGGCGTCCACTATAAAACCCCCACAGCTGCTGGTGAGTCCCAGTGACCAGTGAAGCCTTCAGCTATCCATCATTAAATTACTGCAGGATACACGTGTGTGTGTGTGTGTGTGTGTGTGTGTGGTCTTCTGCTTTTTGCTAAACCACTGATTCTGGTTAACCACAGATCTGTTTTCCGCAAGGTGAAGTGTGTGGAATTGGGGACACTAGAATACAGCGCGACCTTGCTTGTGCAACTTTATAATTATTCACTCAAACACATGGTGAAACACTAGTAAATTACACTCTTCTTTTCCAGTACAAATATCTAAACCTTTTTAAATCAAGATGCATTTACTTGAGAAGCAAAATGACTTGCGATATTGAATCTTGTTATCTGACAAATGTCTCAAAACTCAGTGAGTTTGCAGCGTAGAGTTTCCGGTGTGAGGCTCTTCAGGACCGATGGCTCGATTGTTCAGTGCACATCACCGTTCTTCTGAGCACAATTAGCCGTTTATGGAGGGGTCGCTTACCGCTGATGCCGCAGCGTCCTGTGAGTTTGTTCCCTTTCCTCCCCCTCCCGCGCTCACACTGGGGGTTAATGCAGAAAAACGGGTGTCGCATTGATTACATCACCCCTCTAATGATGTCATAGTTACGTTGGGAACAGCCTTTATTTGGTCTAAGAGGAAATGATGTCATGATGTGGGTCTGTATTGAGGCACGGAGTTGCCGCAGCGTTCGGGACGTGCTGTATGGAGTTTTCGAAGTCAGAGTTTTTAGATGGATCATGGATGAATTATTTGAATGAAACACTGTCACGTCTACTTACAGTATTAAATGTTAAGTTAGTGCATACTGAGAGAGAGAAAGCGTGCATGTGCTCCTCCTCCGTGATTAATGAGGGCGTCTCTGACAGTATCAGCGGCCCGTGAAAGCACAACTGTTAGAGAATCATTCGTTTTGTTTTGGCTGAATCTGGACAGATGAAGGTTTCGCTGATTTTTCAGAAAAGAGGCCGGACACATGACACCACTGGAACAGGAGAATCAGCCTGCGAATCGGATCTTTTGATTCAGTTGTTGTTTTGTGTCTTCATGTGTTCCCAAACGTTGTGATTTAATAAATGACTGTGCTGATTATTATGCTCAGGATCACACTGACTCGTTTAGAGTTCGTGAACCAGTTCACTGAAAAGAACCGACTCAAAAGAATCAATCGTTGATGAATCTCTAATCAGGCATCCTGCACATTCTGCACATATTTTTGTGTGCATACTTTTATTAGTGCAGTGAAAACAATTTCGTGTATAGAAATTGTTATTAAATTTTTAACAAATAATTACAAAGAAATGGCAACACGTTGAATTAAATGTGACATTTTTTTTTTTTTTTTTAAATATATTGGTGTCATTTGTGTGTGTCTTCAGTCTCCAGTTCTTCTCAGACGTGTCTTTAGTGGGTTTTGTCTCTGTGGCTCAAGGCTCTTAGATTTGGGTTCCAAATGCCAGAGTTAATGAATATTAATCATATTCTAATGACGATCAGCATATTGGCCAGACTGAAATTCAGCCGCAGTTATCAAATGTCAGCTCGAATTGAGATTCATGAAACATTCTGCAAAATAAAGGTTCTTCTGTGGTTCAGGTGTTCAGCTTTTTCTTATCAGGAACCTTTTTGGCTGAATATTGTTTAATATCTATATGATTCTTAATGTTTTGTATTTAAAATACCAGAACTAAAGGGAAAAAAAAAAAATCTTTTTTGGAACTTCAAAAGATTTTTCTATTATTTAGAATGTTCTGGTTCTATTTGGAACCTTTACTGTAATCTTAATTCTCATTATCCTCTTTATACATAGAGTAGAATAGAATAGAATAGAATTTTTAATCGGAGGTGGAATATTCCCCCTCGTTCCGGCCCTTTCTCTGAGATGTTATCTGTGAGACTGACTGATCGTTTTCAGAGAGATTCACTGAGTTTACGGGGGACAGAAGGGAGTGTTTATGTTTATTTTTCAGATGTGAGGAGATAAAAATGAGATGAGTGTGTATGTTTCTGCCAGAGAGAGTCTGAGAGAGAAATCATGCTGCAATGCAGCAGGGCACTTCTGTGTTTCTGAGTTTAAGAACGAATGTTTCAGGATGTCAGAGAAGCACATGTGTGAAGTGTCAATGTTTTCCCCACACACACTTCTGTAATGTCTGCATGTGGAGTTTCTTTCTTCATTTTTCCTTAACTCTGTTCCATTAATGTCCACATGACTCCCTGTGGAGGTTAATAGTGTGAAGCAGAGCAGGGAAACAGTGGAGATGATGAGTTAAACTGGGCACAGTGTCCTCTGCCCGCTGTGCCAACCTGATTTATGGCTTCTCCTGCCTTTCTGCAGGGCACATGAGCAGAAACACCTGAGAATTACAGCGCTTTCACTTCTTCAATTACACATATTCTGTTAAAACCAAAAATACCCAACTAATTCAGATCTGAAATGCAATTCATAATGATTATATTTGAATACGTTGTAATTGTTTCTCTCTCGTATATAATATATATATGTGTGTGTGTATGTAATTATTTTGTCATAATTACATATATAATTACATATATATATATATATATATATATATATATTGTTTTTGGTTATATCTTAATTTGTATTTAATATATATATATATATATATATATATAAAATGTATTTAATATTAATATTTATAAGTAATTCAAAATAATTTCGCTTATGGTTATACCTTATAAAAATTATTATTATTATTATTATTATTTAATAATAATAATAATAATAATAATAATAATAATAATTTTTATAAGGTATAACCATAAGCGAAATTATTTTGAATTACTTATTTTGCTTATGTTTATTTCATATATGTGTGTGTGTGTGTGTGTGTAGTTTAATTATTATTATTTCATAATTAATTATTATATTTTTTTTTTATTTTGTTTTTGGTTTTATATATATATATAATTGTATTTATTAATTTATTAAAAATTATTTTGTTTGTGGTTGTTTGTATACCTTATATAAAATTATTAGTATTATTATTTAATAATTAATTATTTAAAAAAACCTCAAATTCGATTATGGTTATATCTTAATATTTATTTCATAAATAAATAAATAAATATAATAATATAAATATTTAAATATATTATTATTTTTTTGTTATAGATTGGTTTTTGTTTAATAATTATGTATAAATATAAATAATTAAAGAATAATTTCATTTTTGGTTATACCATATATAAAATATTTTATTATTATTATTTTTATTTAAATTTTTTTTTCAGTTTTGCTTTTGGTTATACACACACACACACATATATGTGTGTGTGTGTATATATATATATATATATATATATATATAATTTGTTTATTGTATTTGTTTTAATTTTTATGTTTAGAATATTTTTTTATATAAATTATAGACATATATAGTTATTTTTTCTTTTTTTTTTTATTTAACGTTTGCTTATATGTGTGTGAATTAGTCCAACAAGTTTGTGCCTGATAATATAACTGTGTTTCTTTCTCCCATAGTGAATGAAGCTGTCAGTCAGAAGGACCCGCCTACTGCTTTGCATACGCCACACCCTCCTGTCCACTGCTGTTTGTCTCCAAACCAGCCTGCAGTGAAGTTGAACTCTGAAACTCACGTTTGATTCCTGGCTGGTGCAGTGGAGGAACATCTGCAACCATCAACAGCTAAACTCTGCATTCGGTGAAGATGGAGGACCCGTACCGAGACAGGACGTCTCTGGTCAAAGGCGCTCGTGACATCGCCAAAGAGGCGAAACGGCACGCAGTCAAGAAGGTCAGCAAAGTGGTTGACCGCGCCTCCGACGAGTACGCTGGCCGCACCTACAGCCGCTTTGAAAACGATGAAGACGAGGGCGGCGACGAAGACTGTTACTACTATCAGGACGGTCAGGCGCAGCGAGAGGACGACGAAGGCTCCAGTGACGCCACTGAGGGACATGACGACGAGGACGAAATATATGAGGGCGAGTATCAGGGCGTGCCGGCGGGAGGCGGGGCTAACGATGGGCGTGGCCAGGTGGCGATTGGCCAGCCATTGGCAGACGGAATGAAGGACAAGCGAGAGCTGGAGAAAGAGAGAGAGGCGGACGAGGAAGAGCTGGCGCAGCAGTACGAGCTCATCATCCAGGAGTGCGGACACGGACGCTTCCAGTGGCAGCTGTTCTTTGTGCTGGGGCTGGCGCTCATGTCCGACGGGGTGGAAGTGTTCGTCGTGGGGTTTGTTCTGCCCAGCGCTGAAACGGACATGTGTGTGCCCAACTCAGGAGCCGGATGGCTGGGTGAGTGATCGAATAATCACACAAGCAACTAACTTCATGTTTTACAGTCTGAAAATACTCAGTTTTCATGAAACTGGCCAGTTAGTTTGGATGTTTTATCTTTGATTGGCATAAAATAGTTTCAAAAGAAGCCAAACATCAAGCAGGAGAAAACACGCCCCACTTTATGATACTATTGATTGATATTATTGATACAGGATTTAAAGAGTTAGTTCACTCAAAAATGAAAATGACCCCATGATTTACTCACCTTCAAGCCATTCTAGGTGTATCTTCTTTCAGACGAACACAATCAGAGTTATATTTAAAAATATTCTGGCTCTTCCAAGCTTTATAATGGTAATGAATGGGGGGCGCGATTTTGAAGCCAAAAAAGCACATCCATCCATCTATCATAAAAGTAATCCATACGACTCCAAGGGGTTAATAAAGGCCTTCTGAAGTGTTTTTGTAAAAAAAAAATCCATATTTAAAACTTTATTAACTATAATAACTAGCTTTGCGGCAGTTGTGTGACCTCTGACCCATGACGTAATGACGAACACGGAATCGCAGAAGATAGAGCAAAACAAAACACCGGTCAAAAATTAGAAGTCTAAAGCGATAATTTTTAAAGAGAAATGTCAGAGGATTTCGATATAAGAGAAGAGGAGCTTGAGTTTGTTGCACAGCCATATTTGTTTGAACAGCGAGAGGCGTCTAAGCTTCAACATCCTGCGTCATACATTGCGTCAGAAGTTACTCTTTTGCTGCAAGTGGACTTGTACAGTATGTGTACAGTCATCTGCAGGAATCTAGTTGTTTTAAAGTTTTAAATATGGTTATTTTTTTTTACAAAAACCCATTGCTTCACTTAAGAAGACCTTTATTAACCCCCTGGAGTCATATGGATTATTTTTATGATGGATGGATGCACTTTTTTTGGCTTTCCCATTCACTCCCATTATAAAGCTTGGAAGAGCCATGATATATTTAAATATATCTCTGATTATGTTCGTCTAAAAGAAGATCATATACACCTAGGATCGCTTCAGGGTGAGTAAATCATGGGATAATTTTCATTTTTGGGTGAACTATCCATTTAATTCACTTTAAAGGTAGGGTAGGTCATTTTTGGAGAGGCTAGCAATAGCGAGCTAGCTTTGAAAAGTATGAGATCCCACCCGCCCTTCAGAGCGTCTCCAAAGCCACGCCTCCTCCAAGACACTGAACGCATAGAGTGGGGAGCAAACAAAAGCGTCACGAGAGACGGCGTTAAACTACCTCATGTCTCAAAGCACAAAACATTACAATAATAATGAAGTAAACAACTTCAAGAGCTCTGACCTGGTACCACCTGACTGCTGCAGATTCATTTCGGCGTTGATAGTGTTTGAAACAAAAAATTCAAGTCACGAACCTTTCCGAGTATAACGTCACGGGTTGCCATCTCCTAATTACGGTAGTTATAGCGTGAATGCAGCATAAGCTCGTTGTTTTGATTCAGTAGGAACTGTAAAAGCTGGCTGCTGTTTTGTTTGTGGTGCTCTGTGACTGACGTCTGTCTACATAAACTCTGCATAGCATGAAACGCACTGATGACATATGATGTCTGAGCGAACAGGGTGCGCGACGGTATGTAAAAACATATGTTGACAGGCAGGTAGGATATCCTATCTTATCCCTTGGACCGTGGGATATGATTGGACGAACATTTTATGGTCCTATACGCCTTCCACAGACGATATAAATACATTTAGACCACTTAACTTAGTGATTACTATCGGGATGTGAAGAGACTTTCAACCAGCATAACATAAAATTTCCAAAAAACAAACAAATCACCTACCCTCCCTTTACTGTTTAAATAATTTGGTGTCTTTTTTTAAAGAAATTAATACTTTTATTCAGTAAGGAGGCATTAAATTGATCAAAAGTCACAGTGACGATATTTATAATGTTACTTATAAAAGATTACTATTTCAAATAAATGCTGTTCTTTTAAACTTTCTGTTCATCAAAGAATGCTGAGAAAAATGTATCCCAGTTTCCACAAAAATATGAAGCAGCTCAACTGTTTTAAACATTGATAATAATCAGAAATGTTTCTTGAGCAGCAAATCATCATATTAAAATGATTTCTGAAGGATCATGTGACACTGAAATTTTTTTTTCTGAAACACTACTGTATATTTGAAGTATAAACTTTTTTACCAAGCTTGCAGTGTATTCTGGTATACTCTATACATAGAACATAATCAAGTGAAGGTGTCTTGGACCTTCTGCAGAGGTCTTTGTGTTGAGAGCACCTCTGGTGTCTGCGTAGGAAGCTCACTAGATTCTGGAGCAGAGTCTCTATTATTCATCATTGTCTTTGTACCCACACGTTTCTGTCTGTAGTCACATGCTGTAAAGACGACAAGCTGCTTTTTCCACACTTTGATGTGAGGGAGGGTTTTTTCCTGTAATGAGTCTGTATGTGTGTGTGTGTGTGTGTGAGGGCTTGTATTTGGTGTGTAATGTGGGCGGTTGGGTGGCGTCTGCCAGCGATATCGTACTGTGTCGTGCTTGTTTGATGGTTGTTGGATGTGTGTGTGTGTGTGTGTGTGTGGGTAGAGACTGTTGTTGTATTATTCAGTAATCTCTCTGTGGGTCTGGATGAGTTTATTGTTTTGGCAGCAGGTAGTACAGCACATGTGTGGGTAGATTTGAGCTTATTTAAGAGGAGCTGGTGTGTGTGTGTGTGTGTGTTTCCTTCACTCTTCCTCTTATATAAGTATTTATCTATAATATGCAGATCACGTATATACAATACAATGGAAATGAATCAAATTAAAGAACTGATGTTCTCCAGATGTTCTTTAGATGTTGTGAAAGAACATTGTCATGTTTAGTGTTTATTTTAAAGGGGACCTGTTATGCCCCTTATACAAGATGTAATATAAGTCTCTGGTGTCTCCAGAATGTGTCTGTGAAGTTTCAGCTCAAAATACCCCACAGATCATTTATTATAGCTTGTCAAATTTGCCCCTATTTGGGTGTGAGCAAAAACACGCTGTTTTTGTGTGTGTCCCTTTAAATGCAAATGAGCTGCTGCTCCCGGCCCCCTTTCCAGAAGAGGGCAGAGCTTTAACAGCTCGCGCTTCGGTTGCTCAACAACAACAAAGCTGGAGAATCTCACGCAGCCAAAATGAGGATTGTCAGTGACGGTGTTCAGCCTTACATTGTTCAAACCGGAGTCGGACACTGATGGAGAGACTCAGGAAGAAGTTACAACTTTTAGAATGAAACTGGACGTTTCTGAATGGTTAGTGGATAAATTTATGTAGTTGCTGTGGAGTTGATTCAACTCATCCACTAGCATGTGCCGTCATGTTAATCTTTTGTGCAAATCCAGCGTTGAATTGATCCTCGTTTGTGAAACAGTCCGGCGTAAAATGACGGCATGTCAACAACACTCTACTACAACAACTCTTCCTCTTCTCTAAAGCAGCCCAACATGGCCTCACCCCCTTTGTCGCATGTTCTCGGGGGCGGGGTTTATGTAAATTTTGGGGTTAGTGATGTCACCAACCCAGGAAGAAGCTTGTTGTAGTCCCTACCAGCCATTTGTTGTAGTCCTTAAAAAGCGATTTCTGTAAAAGAAAATATCTCTCTTTGCATTGAACTTTGAGCGTCGTAACTTTGCAGATGTTGTTTATGCTCAAACAGCAACATTACACACTAACTAAAGTTAAAAAAGTAAAATCATAATCAACCACCCCTTTAATTATGGTTTATTATTTAAGTTTTTAATGAACTTTATATAAGAGGTCACTAATGCACTATATTACTTGGCAGAAGAATTGTTTATTGTGATAATTTTAGTAGAAATGCAACTATTATTAATTGGAAATTGGCATCTTTCATCATATTTTTGTGACATTATGTAAGGCCCTATGAAATCCATTTTATTTTTTCCCAAATTCCTTTTTTAGTTTACATTTTTTTAAACTTTTTTGTAACCATCAAAAATCATGTGTAATCAATTGAATTCATAAAACTCTAACAATTTTTTTTACATTACATTTTTTTTTTTACAGTAATAAGGCCCTATGAATTTTTTGTTGTTGTTGTTTTCTGTCTGTTTTAATATTTCTGTATTTATGATTCTTTAAAAATATCTTATCACAAACAGTGGTAATCAAGTATTAACAGTTTAATTAATCTTTTAAAATGTAATCAAATTAAATTAATAATTCCTTTTATTTTTTGGCAAAGTTTACTGGTTAAGGTTTACTGTTTAAAGTAAAAATCAGTAAAAAGAAAAAAAGTATTATTATTATTATTAAAGAAGTACATTCTGCTGCACAATAGTGCTATATTTCTGTCACAGTTGTGTGTACTATGTGAATGACGATAGTTTCATCAAATGAAATGGTGAAATGTTGGTGAAGTGTTTTTGTCCTAACCACGATGAACTTGTTTTGTTTTTTTTGTGCCCGTTGTGTCTGAAATACATGCATAATTTCATCTTATTAAATATGTACCATTTGGCTGTTATTATGTTGCATCTTGCAGCATTTTGTCTTTCAGTGAAGAGAGAGAAATGAAACTTGTTGCATCATGTCTGTGTAGGACATGGTGTAACAGTTATTTTATGGTTTTTGGTGTTGTTAAGCACAGTGCGGAGCTCAATTCTGTATTTTATCACAGTAATTATGTAATATTTCATATTAGTGCTGTTTTTTGTTGTATTCTTGCACATGTAGAGATATGGTGTATCTATGTTGATAAATCAGAAAAGTATTAGCAGTTTCTTCTCCACCTGCTGCTCTCTCTCTCTCTCTCTGATCAATACTCTGCACTTAGTCCTGATTAACTCTCCTCTTCTGAACACGTGTGGTCTGTTCATTCACACACACAGGCTCTGTTCCAAACCACACTGAGCTGCCTATCTAGACGGCATCATAATCAGACCCCTGACATAAAAACTGCCTTCTAAGATTCTGAAGGAGCATTGATCATATCCTGCATTGATATGGTGAGCCCATAATACATTTTACAAAAGCAGAATCATGGTAAAAAAAAATAAATAAATAAAAAATTAGAGAGAAATCAATAGTAATATTGACTATAGATATAGGCCTACTTGTAGGTTTATTTTATCCAATTTTGGTATAGCTATTTAATAGTTATTATATAATATTTAATATTTGCATATTTATATTAATAGTACTTTTCTACAAATACTGAATAATTCAAATCAAATTTTAAGAGGATTATTTAATTATATATTTCATACCAAATTCTAAAGCAGTAAAAATTATTAAATATAGCTGCAAGCAGCAATTGTCGGGGTTCAATCGCTTTAAGGCCTTTAAGCACATGCGTAAAAAGGTATTGGCCCGGTTTCACAGACAGGGCTTAGATTAATCCAGGATTAGGCCTCAGTTAAATTAGGATATTTAAGTAACTTTTTTAAATGTGCCTTAGAAAAAAAACATTACTGGTGTGCATATTGAGACAAAACAATGGCAGTGACATATTTTAAGATATGTCGGCGCAAATTACTTTCAGTTAGGACTGCTCAAACATGCATATTAGTCTGGGAGTAGGCTTAAGCCGTGTCTGTGAAACTGGGCAATTATGTTTTACTTAGCAAACCTGTAACCATCTCAATCATAGATGAAAAAGACCATTTACAGCCAATACAGGCAGTTTACCATAGGAAATATATGGTTTATAAAGCTTTTTAACAGTTATCGAGGTTGAGCCAAAAACCTAGGACTAGTTCACCAACGATGGTTTTTGAAATAATCTCCAATATTTAACGAACGATTCGATGGACAGAGGCGGTCCTAAAGGCAATGAGGAGTTCGACCACGTGGTATGAATGTCGTGGGCGTGTGTGAAAAATCATGCGATACACAATCCTTCACGCATGTGAAAGCGCGAAGGCGCCCACCGGTGGCCAATTTTTCACAGGTCTCTGGGGCCGTGAGTCAAACAGGCCCAGCAAGTTTCGTCCCAATCGGCCTCCGTTAACCTTGTTTGATAGCTGCTCAAACTTCATTGGCCGATGGCGGACATGTTTTTCGAGATACATCGATGTCCTCACAGACAGTCATGGCCCCTCGGACAAAGACACTGCATGCCAATTTTCAAGTCGATCGGACTAATGGTGAAGCAGTTATAGCCATTTTCATGTTTTTTTGCTGTTATAGCGCCACCAAGTGGCCAGTTGCCACGTCCTTTTTCACGCGACCACAGAATGAGCTGAGTAAAAGCGGCTCCACCCACTTCGAACATTTTGGCGGCCCTTTGGGGACTGTGAATTCGAATTTCAACTTTTTTTGATAATTACTGAGACTCAGTTTCCAGAGAATCTCGCTGCACTGGTTTGGCTCCGATCAGGCCAAAAACCTAGGACTAGTTCGCAAAAGTGTGTTTTTAAAAAAATCCAAAATACCCGAAAATTTCGACGAGCAAGTCCAGCATGCATTTTGTCCGTCTTGAGCCAAGGATTACAACAATATAAGAGCCTACGCCCAACGGTTCAGGAGTTATGAGCCATTTCGTACTTTTGACCGCTGTAGCGCCCCCGTCAGGCCGATCAGAGCGAGTCTTGGTGACGTTGTAGGCGGTGTGAGTACTACCAGCCCTCAAAGTTTCAAGTCTCTGCGACTTACGCTTTGCTCTGCCCGATCACTTTTAGGGGAGAATGCTGATCCTTGGAAATTTTAACAATTACAATAGGGTTTCAGCGCTTCGCTTCAACCCCTAATTATGATATTAATCTATTTAAATATTAAGAGTACTTTTTGTATTCCTACTATTATAAATATTGAATAATCGACAGATTATTTAATCGTATATTTCATACCAAATTCTAAAGCAGCATTGCATTTATCATTTGTGAAGAAACATTTGCGTTGCCAAACACTAAAAAGCTTTTAAAAAAGTTGAATCTGATTGCAGAGAGCAGTGTGTGTTGAGGTTGGGCTGGAGTTAGTATTCTGTGAGTGTCGGCAGCAGACGCTCACTGTAGGTTTGGTGCAGGTAATGAACGGCGAGGCACAGGAGAGACACTCTCAGACCCACACTGAGACGCTTTTCATTTGTCCGTCTGCCGCAGAGCTTCCATTATCTCTTATCTTTCTTCTCCCATTCTCCTCTTCTTCTTCCCCTGCAGTAAAGCTCGTTTATTTACCCTCCCTCTCTGTAATCACTCGTTCTTTTCCTCCTCCTGTCCTCTTTGTGCCCGTCGTACAGGACGGCTCTTTCCTCTAATGACGCTGGGAGAACACACTCACACACACACATGCATTAGCAACAGTGCATTTATAAAACACACACAGTTGCACAGAGCGTGCGCTCGGGATCAATAACTCTGATCGATAAATTAGACGGCAGGCGGAGCGGATGGAGATATTCCGTAGTCCTAGATAAAGAGAGCTGTCAATCACAGACGCGACAGAGAGTACGTGTTGCATAACTTGACTGTGAATAGACACACATGCACTGTCCTGAGCTGGTGAAGAGATCACGCTGACGTTTAACACAGGTTTCTAAAAATAAAATGTGGAATATATACATTACAGAAAGAAAGAAAGAAAGATCCCAGCTAACAGAGAACATTCTCAGAACTTGAACGAACGTTCTGGCAAGTTTTTCTCAAAGTTATGAGGAAACATTTTCCCAGTAACATTAATAGAACGTTTGTTCAAAGTTATCTGTTCTTTAATAATGTTCTCAGAACATTAGCAAAATACAAACCAAATCACTTTATTGTTACAATGTTATTTATACATCGTTCATGGAATGTTTAGTTGAAGGTTCTTTGTTTCAGAACATTCAGAGAACATTCAAAAGTAACGTTTCCATAATGATAAAATGGAATGTTCACTTAACATTTGTATAATCAAGAAAAAACGTTTTTAAAACATTTAAAAAACTGGAAGTTTTTTAAAAAAAATAAATAAATAAAAAATAACATTTTCATAACTTAATGGTAACATAAACAAAATGCTTTTAGAACATATTTTTATTTGCTGGGTTACAACAAATGTGATGGGGATTTTTAAATTAATATGTGAAGCAATATAAGCATGAGAAAGAAAGAAAAGAAAGAAAGAAAAAGAAAGAAAGAAACAGCAAATGTGCTGTGGGTAATTTAGTGGGGCCATTAGCTCGGTGATCACATTGCCAGTGTTAGAGCGATAGAGAGGATGGAGTGATGGAGAGATGAGCAGAATGAACTCTGAGAGGTGAAACGCTGTTCTGAAAAGACCCCTGAGAGGCGTCTGTAATATGCCCGACACTTTCTGATTTCACGCTTTACTGCTCTCTCTCTCCATCCTTTCATACTGCAGTATCAGCAACATCAGATGTTGTACAGCTCAAGCTGAAATGTGTGTGACTGAATTTAAATGCGTATATATATATATATATATATATATATGGGTCATTGACGAATAAGGTTTTAAAAATGTAAAAAAAACATAATGGAGATATAATTAATTTTATTAAGTGTTAACAATGAAATTATGTAGTTTTTATAATCAATTAACACTGCTTTTGTCATTTTTTTACAAGATGGACAAAATTTGTCACCAAAAAAAGTCATTTGGTTTAACCAAAACTTCGGTTTTACCGAATGACACTTTTGGTTATACCAAATGACGATATTTTCAAACAATGCTAACAGGCTGATATCTAGCTAGCTAGCAAAAGGACAATCAAACATTTCATATTTAGTACAAGTTTTTAAAATATTCCAACATTTTCCATGTTTTATAGCGGTTGTACCAAATGACATGATGTTTCGGGACATGCGTATGAGCAAGTGAAAACATGAACTTTTCAAATAGTTAAGAGAGAGTTAGTTACTTTGCTTCACAACCATGTGGTCCTTTGCAGGTGTCTGAATGATGTCACATCCTGTCACATGATATTGATCGCATGACTTGATCCAAAATGGTCCCTTTATATTGGTTACTCCGAATGACATCAATGAAATTCATTTTTCCGGACATTCTTTCTCATAACAAAGCAACGACTTCTACACATAATTTTAATACCATTTTGCACTATGTTGATATATGATGTTATAAAATCATGCCAGAATAAAAAATATATACATTTAGTACATTTTAACATATTTTAATCACAAATGAAATGGCTGTATTGGCCTTTTGGACGGTTAAACCGAATGACCTTTTGACACTTCAAAATCTTTAAAATGTAGCAAAATATATTTAAGGGAGGACCAATTATTATTGATACATAAATCAATCAGGCCACTAGTTGGCGTTGTCAGAAGCCATTGAGTACTCGAGCGCGCAATAACCATGCGGCACACTTGTTTTTCTTGACGCAAACTAGTGAGCCATTATTTTATTTATTTCTACAATAGGTCCACAAGAGACATTCTCCTCATGTGTTCAGCACTGCGCTGTGATGTCATGATACGCATCAGTAGAGGCGAAATATCCAGTTTTTCAGCCTGTATTTCTATGGTCTCATGCATCGTGTTGACGCTCACGTCATAACAAGAGCAGCAGACGTAGATACAGCAGATACTGCCAACACTGTCTGAGCAAACAGATCAGATGTCATCGCTCAAAAAATGACTGTGGACTGTCAGTCCTAAAGATCAGATCTGAAAAACAAATATCTGTGTGTGTGATTTGGGTCTCAGCATGAGTGTGTGTGTGTCAGTATTGACACTGTTGTGTAATCATGCTAGATTAGTCTAGAGCTTCTGTAATTCAAACATACAGAACGTCCGACCCGCCCACTCTTGACCTGTCCTGCACTCTGATTGGTGGAGCAAATCAGGGGCCAGATTCACAAAAAAGAATTAAATGGGTGGTTGATTATGATTTTACTTTTTTAACTTTAGTTAGTGTGTAATGTTGCTGTTTGAGCATAAACAACATCTGCAAATTTACGACGCTCAAAATTCAATGGAAAGGGAGATATTTTCTTTTACAGAAATCGCTTTTTAAGGACTACAATAAACGGCTGGTAGGGACTACAACAAGCTTCTTCCCGGGTTAGTGACATCACAAACCCTAAAATTTACATAAACCCCACCCCCGAGAACACGCAACAAAGGGGGTAAGGCCATGTTGGGCTGCTTTAGAGAAGAGGAAGAGTTGTTGTAGTAGAGTGTTGTTACCATGCCGTCATTTTACGCCGGACTGCTACACAAACGAGTGTCAATTCAACGCTAGATTTGCACGAAAGATTAACATGACGGCACATGCTAGTCGATGAGCTGAATCAACTCCACAGCAACTACATAAATTTATCCATTAACCATTGACTCCGGTTTGAACAATATAAGGCTGAACACCGTTACTGACATTCCTCATTTTGGCTGCGTGAGATTCTCCAGCTTTTTTGTTGTTGAGCAAATGAAGCGCGAGCTGTTAAAGCTCCGCCGGAAGCAGCAGCTTACTTGCATTTAAAGGGACACACACAAAAACGGCGTGTCTTTGCTCACACCCAAATTTGACAAGCTATAATAAATTATCTGTGGGGTGTTTTGAGCTGAAACTTCACAGACACATTCTGGGGACACCAGAGACTTACATTACATCTTGTGAAAGGGGCATAATAGGTCGTCTTTAAGAATTTTTCTTTTAAGAAGTTTGTAAAATGTTCCTCAGTGCAATTCTTGAAAAAAGTTCTCCAGTCCCTGTTTTTCATAATCCCATGTTCAGAGTTGTGCGTTTCGCTCTGGTTGTTGCTCACACAGGTTTCCGGTGGGATTGTCAGTGACAGGATCAGGGGAATTACGGGCGATTCTCTCAGCGCTGCTGAACACAAATCAGTCTGTGAGAGAGAACAAGAGAAAAGGACATTTGACTCCGAAAGGAGCTCATTTTGTCTTACTGAATGCTGGGAAATTAATAACAAGAGCTTTGACATGTAGATGCAGTTCATTAAAATAAATCCCACATGAGAGAAAAGTTTAAAATTATGTAGCAAAGTACAACCAAGAGAAAATATGAAGGTAAAATCCATTTCAATGGCATAAAATTTTGTAAAAGCTGTTATAAGTGCACCATTTAGAAATGTTTTATGTGCACATTTAAAGTGCCGCTAATATGCTTTTTTGGGGTACTGCCTTTCATGTAGTGTGTAATACAGCTGTTTGTGAATGTTTGTGAAAGATTGAAATGCAGATAAATGGAGTTATTGTCTCCCAGAAGAAAGAATCGATTCTGAACTGCCTTAAACAAGTCGTCAGTAATTCTAGTCTCACTTCCTGCTCAAACCTACGTAGGTTTGAAACTAATTTGCATAATGCCAGCCTATGGTCTTCAATGGCTGCTTTTGAACTGGAATTGATACGGTAAAACTGACGCCATCATTACTGTTCGTATCGCTGTATATCAAGTGCTGAGGACGATCCGGAGCTGAAACCCATGTATGGTAATGGCCGTTTGGTTTACAACACGAGCTGTAAGCGGTCGACCAATCACAACAGACTGGGTCATCTGACCAATCAGAGCAGAGCAAAGGCGGGGTTTTGAGAGACCGGATCCTTTATCGAATCGTATCAGACACTGAGAAAAGAGCTGATGCTGCAATGTGTATTATGAGAAAATAAAGTGTTTTTTGACCTTGGATGGATGTAAACCTGTTGTAGGAGACCTAAAGCCCCAGCTGAAAGCTGTTTTATAGTTTTTCCTGTAGTAGTGTATATATACTTATACTGTAAGTAAAAAAATACTAAGTACTTTACGGCAAAATCAGTGACTGTAATACTGTAAATGTGGGTCTGTGAAAGCAGCTCTTTTGCTGAATGTAGCATATAGGTCTACAAACCGTAAGCGAGCCGCAGTGCTGTCAGACCGTAATGGATGACCAGGGCGGCCCGTCACGTCTGCACAGCAAGATAACACACACTCCTCCTCATACTCTCAGAGAGAACGCCAGGGATGAAGAACACCAAATAGCACTGAAAGATAGAAAGAGATGTGCCTCTGTGCTTTCATTGGTCGAGCTTGAGCACATCAAATGGGCTTCACTTTACATTCTACAACATAAATTAGCATTTTTATTACCTTATCCTGAATGAGTGGACAGGACTGGATTTATTCCATTTTGTATTTGTGTGTGTGTGTGTGTGTGTTTACTGGATGGAATGAGTGATGATCAACCCGTCCTTCTGAACTCACAACTGGAACAATGAGTGATATACAGCTGTTATCCTTTCTGTTGAAGCATCGCACATCTTGAGTGAATGAAAGCCCCGTGTAGGTCATCTTTGTTCTCATTTATTGTGCTCAGGTGTGTTAGTTAGCTACATATTGCCTTAGGATGTCATATATGCATTGCACAAGATAGCATTTTATATCCAGAAGTTGCAGGTTTCAAACAGTATGAGATGAACTTTCACTTTTCCTCATCTAAAAATGAATATTATGTCATCATTTACTCTCATGTCAATCAAAACCAGTATGAAAACAAAAGAATATAAAACCTCACAGGCATTTAGATAATGATTATTTTTGTGTATGTGTGTGTTCACATTTTTCGATGAGCTATCCCTTTAAATTTGACTGTGGTTTGGGATGATGGAAACAGATCAATGAAACTAATAACAGCTGTGTGTGTTATTTATGTTACAGTTATTGACCAGCTCAGCTTTCCATTAGAATCAATACTGATCAAAAACAATAGCTGCCAATATTACAATCACCATATGACCACATAGGGAAATTCTCTTCCTCTTTAATATCTCAATTGTCTCTCAATTGGTTCTCGCAATGAGGTTGGGACATGTTGTTGGTATTAAAGGTATTGCTTTGAAGTAATCTGACAGGACTTTTTCTGTCCACCTTGGTGACTTTGTTTCCTCATCAGCATGTGGAGTACCTCAAGGCTCTATTCTTGGCCCAGTGTTGTTCTCATTGTAAATGCTTCCATTCTTAGAAAATACAGCATTTTGTTTCATTGTTATGCAGATGACACATGAATTTATCTGGTCAACTTTGATCAACTCTTGTTGTTTTCAAATGTGCTCTAGAAAAAACTTGAAACTTGAGGTTAAATGCAAATTGAATGGAGACTTGCTGCGAGAGATGAGAGAAAGATATTGTTACTGAATGACAAATTGACTCACTTGTGTCTGTTTTTATTTATCCAGATGAACTGCAGGAGAAACATCTGAGACGAAGACAGTGTTTTTATTGCAAACTATAAGAACTAGTTTTCAGTAATTGAAATTAAGCTGAAATAAAGCAAAATGCAAGTATTAGATGAAAAACTTTAAAATAAATAATATTTGTTTTGAAGTACTAAAATTACCAAAACTGAAATAAAAATAAATAGAACTAAACAACAAAAACTAATAAAATGACAAAAGCATGTAACAGAATTACTTAAACTAAAATTAAAATTAAAATAAAAACGGAATGAAAATATAAAAATAAACACTAATTCAAAATATTAATGAATACTAGAATAGTATATCAATAGTATTACTACTAAAATAACACTGGACAAGGATGATACTTAAACGAGACGATTGAAAAGAGCTCTGAAAAATCAGAACAATAAATCTTTTCCTTCCTATTTTTCTTTTAATTAGTCTTTTCAAAGTCACAGTTAAGTTTGCGGTGTTGCCATGTCCACTTATTATAAGCGTTTTTGAGCTTGTTGTTTAAGCTTGGCTCATAAAGCGAGTTTACAGAGTCAGCAGGTGCAGGTCATGATATTTTGGTCTTATTTTCAGCATAAAGTATTTGGATTTGTTCTTGTTCATTGTGAGCTTGAAGTGTGTGTGTGTGTGTGTGTGTGAAGTATGTGGTTTCATGATGATGATGGTGAACTCCTAATATCCCTCTGTATGTGTCTTCAGGCAGTGTGGTGTATCTGGGAATGATGGTGGGCGCCTTCTTCTGGGGCGGTCTGTCAGATAAGGTGGGCCGACGTCAGTGTCTGCTGGTGTGTATGTCAGTCAACGGCTTCTTCGCCTTCCTGTCGTCCTTCGTTCAGGGCTACAGCACCTTCCTCTTCTGCAGGATGCTCTCGGGATTCGGGTGAGTCTCATATTCCATGAGGATGGAGGAAACGATCCATCTTCTGCTTTGATGATCTTTCCTTTACTTAGCTAATGAGTTCATTAACTGCGCTGCGAGGAACAACATCACTGATGACGTGTGGGAAAGGTTATTCATTTTAGTTCACCCAAAAATGAAAATTCTGTCATCGGTTACTGACCCTCATGTCGTTCCAAACCTATAAGACTTTTGGGTAACACTTTATTGCGACAGTAGACTTTATACCTTCTGCTAACTATAAGTATCTTTGCAACTACATGTCAACTTATTCTACTAACACTAACGCTAACAGTCTACTATTACTCTAATGAGAGTTTCATTTTTGGGTGTACTGTCCCTTTAAGAAAAGACACTACAGGTGAATAGGGTAAAATAAATTATTATACATCACCATACTTCCCCTGTTGATTAATCACAGTACATTATAACAATAGTTTTTTATTACAAGTTTTCTGAAATTTAAATATGCAAATGAGCCATTATATAATTAAATATGCACTAATTTGCATACGTTTCCAGAACAGAACTCTGAACACTGGATAAAGCCAAAGGTTGAAAATTCATGTTTCATTTTGTTGACATATTAGAGTCAAAGAGGGGATTTTGGATTTCTCTCTTTATCACTCCATAAATCAGAAAATACTGTCAACATTCAGGAAAAAAAAAAAAAAGATTCACCATGTTTTAGGAATAAAACATTGTATAAAACCAGGCGACTGATATATGAACAAACCCCTCTGTAAAAATATCCTTCAGAATATAGAAAAAGTTTCAAGACTGATGTAGTAAAGCTGCTGAAGTGGAGATTCCTGACTAAAACTCACTGTGTTGAAATCTACAGATTCAAATAGATAAAGTGCAAAAAAGAATAAAGACTTAAATGTGTATTATTGAATCCAAAAGGTTTTAATTATATTTTGCTACATATAAAGGTATTTTAAAGATTTTGAAGTGTCAAAAGGTCATTCGGTTTAACCGTCCAAAGGCCAATACTGCCATTTCATTTGTGATTAAAACATCTTAAAATGTAATAAATGTATATATTTTTAATTATGGCATGATTTTATAACATCATATATCAACATAGTGCAAAATGGTATTAAAATTATGTGTAGAAGTCGTTGCTTTGTTATGAGAAAGAATGTCCGGAAAAATGAATTTCATTGATGTCATTCGGAGTAACCAATATAAAGGGAACATTTTGGTTCAAGTCATGCAGTCAATATCATGTGACAGGATGTGACATCATTCAGACACCTGCAAACGAGCACATGGTTGTGAAGCAAAGTAACTAACTCTCTCTTAACTATTTGAAAAATTCATGTTTTCACTTGCTCATACGCATGTCCCGAAACATCAGGTCATTCGGTTCAACCGCTATAAAACATGGAAAATGTTGCATTATTTTAAAAACTTAAAATGTTTGATTGTCCTTTTGCTAGCTAGCTAGATATCAGCCTGTTAGCATTGTTTGAAAATATCGTCATTCGGTATAACCAAAAGTGTCATTCGGTAAAACCAAAATTTTGGTTAAACCGAATGACTTTTTTGGTGACAAATTTTATCCAACTTGTAAAAAATAACAAAAGCAGTGTTAACTGATTATAAAAACTACATAATTTCATTGTTAACACTTAATAAAACTTCAAAATTAATTATATCTCCATTATGTTTTTTTTTACACTTTTAAAAACCTTATTTGTCAATGACCCATGCATAAAATATGCATTAAATGTATTATACATTTAAATGTCTGCATTTTCTGTACTGTAAAAGAATAGCAACAAAGTTGCTACCCATTTCCCAGCATTCCTACTTTTTGAACTAATAAGTAGGAACTGAAAGGCAGCAAATGTTTTGAAATTGTCATTGTTTCACTCCTCAGAACGTCAAACCACACTTGACTGATTTATTGTGACTTTTAACAATAAATTGTAAGAAAATCCTGAGGATTTATGTTTATAATTTCATATGTGCTCAACTTGAAATCAGCCTTTGATTTTGATGTCATATGGATGTATGATGCCATGCAAGTGGTTAAAATGAATAAACATTTATTGTTAAGCAAATGAATGCATCAGTGAGTCAGTGGTGCATGATAAGTAAATCTGTTTTGCAAATGTTTATAGAGACAGATAAAGTGTGTAAAACACTGAAATGATCTGTTCTGATAATCATACACCTGCAAAACAAATGCAAGCCTTGACATTTTGTTTCTTTTGAATCATCTTCTGAGCATTGGACCACTTCAGAAGCTGGAAATATCCTGTAGGAATATCCTGAATACAATGAATACAGCGCAACCCCATCATGTCTGTCCTCCTGTCTGCCGTCTGAGAACAAAAGTCGTTTTAAACACAGTGATAAAGAGTCAGAGCGACACACTGACTCACAGTCAGTCAGACTCTTTCTGTCTCTCTTCAAGCACTTCTGCAATGTCACAGTTGTTTTAACCTCCTGGCACAGACCCATAATGTAAGAGGAGAGAGAGGGTTTTATTGCTAATTGAATTTCAGCGTGGTCTCCTGGCCTTCAGCAGTGCAGTGACTCCAGACTGATTCAGTGCTGCAGTGCAATCACTGCGGCCCATCTGAACCAGGGTCAGAGGTCATACAGACTGAAACAGACTACAGGCCCATGTGTTCAAAAATAGCTAGATGCATCACAAAGGAGAAACATAAGACAATTTATTCATTTTTTAACTTTGCTGATTTTATTTGATGAAATCTATGTATCTATCTATCTATCTATCTATCTATCTATCTTTAGGATTGGCGGGGCGGTTCCCATCGTATTCTCGTACTTTGCGGAGTTTCTGGCCCGTGAGAAGCGTGGCGAACACCTGAGCTGGCTGTGCATGTTCTGGATGGTGGGCGGGATCTACGCCTCGGCCATGGCCTGGGCCATTATACCACACTACGGTGAGTGACAGCACCAACCGACCAATCCTAAAGCTCTGCTACTACTGTATATCCAGCCCTATATCCCAGTGACTGAGCAGCTTTCACATCCATCACCAGTAGAAACAGTGATCTGTAAGGCTGCTTTGCATTGACATGATTTCAAATTCAAATTTTTTTTTTTCAGAAACAAGTATATATTTGTGCATGCAGAATGCACATTAAACAAGATTACAGCTTCCCCTTAAATAAATATGTTGCAATGCAAAGGTGACGGTCACAGGGTTGCTAAAGTGTTGCTAAATGGTTGCTAGTATGTTTTCTAGGTGACTTACTCCAACTGGTTATTTTGTTTTCTTTTAAATTTAAATACAATTCTGCTATCCTGCTAGCGGATAATGTCTATGGAAGCTTGTTTCCGCTACTAAATGAAATAATTAAAAAGGTATTTGCGACTTTTTTCTCACAATTCTGACTTTTTCCTCACAATTGCAAGATATAAAGTCAGAATTGCGAGATATAAAGTCAGAATTGCGTGATATAAAGTCAGAATTGCGAGTTATAAAGTCAGAATTGCGAGATATAAAGTCAGAATTGCGTGATATAAAGTCAGAATTGCGAGTTATAAAGTCAGAATTGCAAGTTATAAAGTCAGAATTGCGTGATATAAAGTCAGAATTGCGAGTTATAAAGTCAGAATTGCAAGTTATAAAGTCAGAATTGCGAGATATAAAGTCAGAATTGCGAGTTATAAAGTCAGAATTCTGAGATATAAAGTCAGAATTGCGAGTTATAAAGTCAAAATTGCGAGTTATAAAGTCAAAATTGCGTGATATAAAGTCAGAATTGCGAGTTATAAAGTCAAAATTGCGTGATATGAAGTCAGAATTGCGAGTTATAAAGTCAGAATTGCGAGTTATAAAGTCAGAATTGTGAGTTCTAAAGTCAAAATTGCAAGTTATAAAGTCAAAATTGCATGATATAAAGTCAGAATTGCGAGATATAAAGTCAGAATTGCGAGTTATAAAGTCAAAATTGCGAGTTATAAAGTCAAAATTGCGTGATATAAAGTCAGAATTGCGAGATATGAAGTCAGAATTGCAAGTTATAAAGTCAGAATTGCGAATTATAAAGTCAAAATTGCGTGATATAAATTCAGAATTGTGAGATATAAAGTCAGAATTGCGAGTTATAAAGTCAGAATTGCGAGTTATAAAGTCAGAATTGCGAGTTATAAAGTCAGAATTGCAAGTTATAAAGTCAGAATTGCGAGATATAAAGTCAGAATTATGTGATATAAAGTCAGAATTATGTGATATAAAGTCAGAATTGCGAGTTATAAAGTCAAAATTGCGAGTTATAAAGTCAGAATTGCGAGTTATAAAGTCAGAATTGCGAGATATAAAGTCAGAATTATGTGATATAAAGTCAGAATTATGTGATATAAAGTCAGAATTGCGAGTTATAAAGTCAGAATTGTGAGATATAAAGTCAGATATAAAGTCCCAAGTCTGACTTTTTTTCTCACAATTGCGAGTTTTTACCGCGTTTTATTCTGACACAGAATTGCGAGAAAAAAAGTGAGAACTGTGAGATAAAAAGTTGCAATTACCTTACATAAATATCACACATCAACACTGAACAAGATGCAATTTGTTGAGAATGAGACAAATGTTTGTGCTGATATCACATTACTGATCCTCTGGGAAGCGTTTCGTGCTCTTCTGCTTTACGGGAAGCCTCTCTGTCCTTCATCATCTCATTATGAGAGGATGATGGGTAATTTTCCGTGAGAGAGTGTAAACAAGAGCAAATATAAGGGGCTGCTGGTCTTCTGCGAGATACTGTGCTGGTAATTGAGGTCAATTGATTAGC
Source organism: Mylopharyngodon piceus (assembly GCA_039654765.1). Lineage (NCBI taxonomy): Eukaryota > Metazoa > Chordata > Actinopteri > Cypriniformes > Xenocyprididae > Mylopharyngodon > Mylopharyngodon piceus. The sequence goes on along the minus strand of CM077461.1, from coordinate 5,194,063 downwards.
GTCTCTTGTTTTAGCACCGTTTCTGTGGTCAGGAGGCAGCGGCGTGTGCTGAAATGGTTCTGCCGCAATGCCTTCATCACTGCAGGAGCGGGGCGAGAGGCAGGTGAAGGACTTCGGCGGCGGTGAAACCGTTTAAGTGTGTGTGTGTGTTCTGCATATCCTCCAACATTTGTTCTGAAGTAGAAATGAATACTGTCAGGATAAAAAGTTGCTGTTGCGTATCTGAGCTGGCATGCTAACTATAAACTAGTGTGTGCATTAGCTTCAGTTTTAGGCGATGCTGGTCTTTTGTTAGCTGGTTAAGATAATAACTGTTTCTGAACCTGTTTAACAAGTGTAGCCATGCTGGTCACCAGTCTAAACCAACATTATAAGTCAATGTTCAGTTGTTAAGCACTGGTTTAGCTGGTCTGTGCTGGTTTGTGATGAAGCTGGAGCTGCAGTGAATACCGATGTGCTGCGTTATTCACTGTGTTGTGCTGGTGTGTCTCTCTAGAGTCAGTGGTCCATGAACACACTCCATTACACACATAATCTATATAATGAGATTCTCTATGGTGACTGATAAACACGCACCCGTGGGGTTATTCCTCTCTCTCTCACACACACACACAGCGCTGCGCCCTGTAATGAGTGTTATTGCCACTGCCAAAAAGTGATCCAGTCTTATTGCCTTTTTAACTGGAGCACATGTGCTTTTGTGCCAGATATTGATCCGGTCTGGAGTGAACACATCTGTGTGAGACTCCACATAATGATCTTATAATGATATATATATATATATATATATATATATATATAAATTTATAAAAAGGTGTCAGAATACACCGTGCATCACAGTTTGTTGCGTATGGGGCTGCATAGACACAGACCAGTCAGGGTGCCCATGCTGACCCCTGTCCACCGCCGAAAGCGCCAACAGTGGACACATGAGCATCAGAACTGGACCACGGAGCAATGGAAGAAGGTGGCCTGATCTGATGAATCACGTTTTCTTTTACATCACGTGGATGGCCGGGTGCGTGTGCGTCGCTTACCTGGGGAACACATGGCACCAGGATGCACTATGGGAAGAAGGAAAACCGGCGGAGGCAGTGTGATGCTTTGGGCAATGTTCTGCTGGGAAACCTTGGGTCCTGCCATCCATGTGTCATGTGTTACTTTGACACGTACCACCTACCTAAGCATTGTTGCAGACCATGTACACCCTTTCATGGTATTCCCTGGTGGCTGTGGCCTCTTTCAGCAGGATAATGCGTCCTGCCACAAAGCAAAAATGGTTCAGGAATGGTTTGAGGAGCAACGAGTCTGAGGTGTTGACTTGGCCTCCAAATTCCCCAGATCTCAATCCAATCGAGCATCTGTGGGATGTGCTGAACAAACAAGTCCGATCCATCGAGGTTCCACCTCGCAACTTACAGGACTTAAAGGATCTGCTGCTAACATCTTGGTGTCATATATATTGTAAGGGTGTAACGGTACATGTATTCGTCCCGAACGGCATGGACGTCATGGTTCGGTTCATGCAGTTCGATGACGAATACAGGCGGTTCACACTCCAACCCAGAAGGGGGCGCTTGCGATATTGCAGCGCTGTTTGCTAACTGCCACAACAGGAAAAAGTGCAGACTCTTACTGTATGATGATGACTCATTTGAGTCATATTTTCTCTAAGGAATTTTAGGAGAAACATCTGAGATGAACATTTTACTTTTAAATGAGACATAAATGAGTATATTATTATGTGCCCTGAGCTCTGAAAGAGCAATCTTTGAGATATTAGTGTACTTGAAACCATCTGGGCACATTTGGCTCACCATATTTACAGGTGCTGGTCATATAATTAGAATATCATCAAAAAGTTGATTTATTTCACTAATTCCATTCAAAAAGTGAAACTTGTATATTATATTCATTCATTACACACAGACTGATATATTTCAAATGTTTATTTCTTTTAATTTTGATGATTATAACTGACAACTAAGGAAAATCCCAAATTCAGTATCTCAGAAAATTAGAATATTACTTAAGACCAATACAAAGAAAGGATTTTTAGAAATCTTGGCCAACTGAGAAGTATGAACATGAAAAGTATGAGCATGTACAGCACTCAATACTTAGTTGGGACTCCTTTTGCCTGAATTACTGCAGCAATGCGGCGTGGCATGGAGTCGATCAGTCTGTGGCACTGCTCAGGTGTTATAAGAGCCCAGGTTGCTCTGATAGTGGCCTTCAGCTCTTCTGCATTGTTGGGTCTGGCATATCGCATCTTCCTCTTCCCAATACCCCATAGATTTTCTATGGGGTTAAGGTCAGGCGAGTTTGCTGGCCAATTAAGAACAGGGATACCATGGTCCTTAAACCAGGTACTGGTAGCTTTGGCACTGTGTGCAGGTGCCAAGTCCTGTTGAAAAATGAAATCTGCATCTCCATAAAGTTGGTCAGCAGCAGGAAGCATGAAGTGCTCTAAAACTTCCTGGTATACGGCTGCGTTGACCTTGGACCTCAGAAAACACAGTGGACCAACACCAGCAGATGACATGGCACCCCAAACCATCACTGACTGTGGAAACTTTACACTGGACCTCAAGCAACGTGGATTGTGTGCCTCTCCTCTCTTCCTCCAGACTCTGGGACCCTGATTTCCAAAGGAAATGCAAAATTTACTTTCATCAGAGAACATAACTTTGGACCACTCAGCAGCAGTCCAGTCCTTTTTGTCTTTAGCCCAGGCGAGACGCTTCTGACGTTGTCTGTTGTTCAAGAGTGGCTTGACACAAGGAATGCGACAGCTGAAACCCATGTCTTGCATACGTCTGTGCGTAGTGGTTCTTGAAGCACTGACTCCAGCTGCAGTCCACTCTTTGTGAATCTCCCCCACATTTTTGAATGGGTTTTGTTTCACAATCCTCTCCAGGGTGCGGTTATCCCTATTGCTTGTACACTTTTTTCTACCACATCTTTTCCTTCCCTTCACCTCTCTATTAATGTGCTTGGACACAGAGCTCTGTGAACAGCCAGCCTCTTTTGCAATGACCTTTTGTGTCTTGCCCTCCTTGTGCAAGGTGTCAACGGTCGTCTTTTGGACAACTGTCAAGTCAGCAGTCTTCCCCATGATTGTGTAGCCTACAGAACTAGACTGAGAGACCATTTAAAGGCCTTTGCAGGTGTTTTGAGTTAATTAGCTGATTAGAGTGTGGCACCAGGTGTCTTCAACATTGAACCTTTTCACAATATTCTAATTTTCTGAGATACTGAATTTGGGATTTTCCTTAGTTGTCAGTTATAATCATCAAAATTAAAAGAAATAAACATTTGAAATATATCAGTCTGTGTGTAATGAATGAATATAATATACAAGTTTCACTTTTTGAATGGAATTAGTGAAATAAATCAACTTTTTGATGATATTCTAATTATATGACCAGCACCTGTATATAGTTATATATATACACAGTATTTCTGATCTTGTATATTGTTTAGGATGGAGATGTGGCGTAAGAGAGAGAGAGGTTGTGAGTGAGCAGGTTCTAAGGATGTAATATTAACTTTCCTCTCAGTGGTGATGTTTCTGTGTGTCCCCTACGGCCTCTTACAGCCGAGAGTGAGTAATTGCATTAGAATCTAGAAGGCATTAGTGTTTAGAGACTACAGGGCTGTGTGTGTGTGTGTGTGTGTGTGTGTGTGTGTGTGTGTGTGTGTGTGTGTACTTGTTTAACCTACATTGTGAGGGCCAAAACTAAACTTAATAAACATACTAAATGATGCTTGTTTGAAAATGTAAAAATGCAGAAAGCTTTCTGTTATGGGTCAGGTTAGTGTAGAGGGATAGAAAACACAGTTTGTACGGTATATAAATCATGTCTATGGAAAGTCCCCACAAAGATACCAAAACCTAATGTGTGTTTGTGTAATTTTAATTTGCTGATTTTTATATATATATGTTTGTATGTAGATAATTATCTTTATTTAACTATCAATATTTATTTAATACATGTATTTATGTATTTCATTTTCTGTGAAACTTGAAAAATATTTGCTTACAGATATATATATATATTATTATTATTATTTTTAATTTAATTTATTTTATATATATATATTTTATTTATTTTATTTTATATATATTATCTTATTTTATTTTATTATTTTATTTTATCTTATCTTTATATATATATATATATATATAATTTTATTTTTTTATTTTTTTATTTAATTTAATTTTATTTTATTATTTTATTATTTTATTTTATTTTATTATTTTATTATTTTATTTTATTTTATTTTATTAGTTTGCAGGCTTGGTTCCCCATACAGTACAACTCCTGAAGTTTGTACTGTGTATATTGAGGGAAAAAAAAACATTTTTTAAGGGAATTTAAAGGAAGTTCACCCAAAAGTGAAAATTCTATCATCATGCATGTCATTTGCTCTTCAGCATACTTTGCAAAGCAAACTTTGAATGAAATTCAAAAACCTTTTTTTTGTCAGCTTTTGACACATGAGAATCAGCTTCAGAAAGCTTGTAATATGGCGCACAAATCATATGAACTACTCATCAGCCCTAGTCCTCATCCACCGTCATTGCACTGAAAAGAGCAGCTTGAACATTCTGCTAAACTCCATTTGTGTCTGAAGTGACATGAGCGTGAGTAAATGATGACAGAATTTTCCTTTAAACATCTTTTTTCTGGTCTAAGGCCTTTCTGTCCTCCGAGGCATCTTCGTTTTTTACTCTCCGTTCCCCCGCAGCTGTCTTGTAAGCATCTTGCTCAGCTCCATCGCTCACTGTTTCTCAGTTTGTGAATAAAACACACTGCGTCTCCAGCCACACACACACACCATATGGTGCCGCTCCGCCTCTAGACATTCTCCGCAGCGTCAGAGAGCAGCAGCCATGTGGAAAATGATACCAACTTTAATGATTATTTTTCAGTGAGAGTGTGTTTTTTCAGCAGTATTACTCCTGCAGGCATTCCTAATCGACTCTTCACACACACACACCAAAACAAACTTATTCACTGTGAAATTTAGTTGCGGAGGCCTTTCAAAGGCTTTTGTGGGAATCACTTTTGCGTATTTTGTGTTGTGCTGAACCGCATTTGCTTGTGTCACCAACAAAACCAAAAAACACCATGGTACTGTGTAGGGTTATTATTGTAAACAATAATATTCTATTTCAAATGCATGAATAATACTGTACTATTAAAATAACTTGACACGTACTTGACATTTTTTGAACACCAAAAATGTATTTATTTTACACAGATCATTTATTATAGCTTGTCAAATTTGCCCCTATTTGGGTGTGAGCAAAAAAAATTATGTGTCCCTTTAAATGCAAATGAGCTGCTGCTCCCGGCCCCCTTTCCAGAAGAGGGCGGAGCTTTAACAGCTCGCGCTTCGGTTGCTCAACAACAACAAAGCTGGAGAATCTCACGCAGCCAAAATGACGAATGTCAGTAACGGTGTTCAGCCTTACATTGTTCAAACCGGAGTCGACACTGATGGAGAGACTCAGGAAGAAGTTTTAGAATGAAACTGGACGTTTCTGAATGGTTAGTGGATAAATTTATGTAGTTGCTGTGGAGTTGATTCAACTCATCGACTAGCATGTGCCGTCATGTTAATCTTTTGTGCAAATCCAGCGTTGAATTGACCCTCGTTTGTGAAGCAGTCCGGCGTAAAATGACGGCATGATAACAACACTCTACTACAGCAACTCTTCCTCTTCTCTAAAGCAGCCCAACATGGCCTCATCCCCTTTGTTGCGTGTTCTCGGAGGCGGAGTTTATGTAAATTTTGGGGTTTGTGATGTCACCAACCCAGGAAGAAGCTTGTTGTAGTCCCTACCAGCCGTTTGTTGTAGTCCTTAAAAAGCGATTTCTGTAAAAGAAAATATCTTGAACTTTTAGCGTCGTAACTTTGCAGATGTTGTTTATGCTCAAACAGCAACATTACACACTAACTAAAGTTAAAAAAGTGAAATCATAATCAATCTCTTTCTCTCTGTGTGTGTTCAGGCTGGAGCTTCAGTATGGGTTCAGCGTATCAGTTCCACAGTTGGCGGGTGTTTGTGGTGGTCTGCGCTCTGCCCTGCGTCTCTGCGGTCGTTGCGCTCACGTTCATGCCGGAGAGTCCACGCTTCTACCTGGAGGTAATGACAGTGTGCATGTTCACGTGTGAGATTTTTTTACTGTTATTTAAAGGGATAGTTAACCCTAAAATGAAAATTAAGTCATAATTTCCTCACCCTGGTGTTGTTCTAATGCCGTATGCTCTTCTTTCTTCTATGGACCACAAAAGGAGAGTTTGCGTTCGTCCATATAATGACAGCAAAAGTATCACAGAATGATCCCATGCCATATATTCCAAGTTTATCATTTAACGAAATTCTTAACCTTGACGTTCATGAGACTCTGAACTGAAGTTGTGGAAAATTAACAAAAACACAACAATATAAGAGTTTTATTAGTGTCACATGTTTTGATCATTACACCGTTCTGTATTTCATAGTTTTTATCACTGAACTATTATTCAAATATGAGGAAAATGGTCAGGAATTAAAAAAACAAGATGTACAAAATTTTGCCTGCTAGTGTAGCAAAGTAGGTTTTGCCTGCAAATTGTAAACTCTATTATCACATAGCTCTGTATATAAGGCCCTATTTTAACAATCTAAGTGCGTGTCCGAATCCACTTTTGCTAGTTTGACGACGGGAAAATGAGTAATGACTCTTAATGAGTCATGGGTGTGTTTTGAGCGTAACATGCAATAAAGAGTCTCATCTCCCATTCCCTTTAAAAGCCAGTTGCACTCGCACCATGGCGGATTCGCTATTTACAAGGCGGGATTTGCAAGCAGAAAAACTGAACTCCATTACTGCTTCATTGACTTTAGACCAGGCTTCAGTTGGTCAATGGCGCAGTCTATTTCAGTTGCCTCAAAATAGCAACACGCCAACAATGTGCCTGAACACACCTTCTTTTTCAGACCAGCATGCCCATGGGTGCACAAATGGGCGCAAATGCATTTGCTATTTAAACAACATGGCACAGGGCATGAAAATGATAACTGCGCCGGGCTGAAGCTAGCAAAAAACACTTGCGTTGCGCCAGGTATATGATAAGGCCCATTAAGTTGGATATAACTTTATCCACATACATACAGTATTCTCACGTGAAGCGATACTAGCAAATCTCAACTGCTTGATAGTTTATATCATCGCTGAATGTAACTATATTATCACCCAGCTCTAATCTGCTAAATGTGACTATAAGGCACGAAGATTTTATAAAGATATTATAAACATAAACATCAGGATTATCTGTAAAGCTGCTTTGAAGCAACATGTGCTGTGAAAAGTGCTATACAAATAAATTTGACTTGACTTGAGATTGTTTTTTGTTTGTGTACTCTCTCATCTACAGATGGGAAAACATGACGAGGCGTGGATGGTTCTCAAACAGATTCATGACACCAACATGCGAGCGCGTGGAGAGCCGGAGAAAGTCTTTACTGTGAGTCACACACACTCTCGTTCTCTCTCACACACTCAACCAGCTGTGGTTAACAAACCAGCAAAAGCTATACATTTTGACCCTTTGACCCCACTCAAAGCGTTCCTAACCGAAGCGCTGCACTGGTAACGCCACGTCTCTCTGTCTCCACCTGCAGGTGAACCGTATAAAAATCCCCAAGCATCTGGATGAGCTGGTGGAGATGCAGTCGGAGTCGGCAAACCCTGTAGCTAAAGTCTTATTCCGGATCAAGAGAGAACTGCACGGAGTGAGTGAACAAACCCTCAGATCTCCTGCAGATCCACACATACACCTCAGATCATGGAGGATGTGAGGGGATTCACTGCGAACGACTAACCGCCTGCATGAGGACTGCGTTTCTGTGTGTCTAAGGCAATTTACACTAGCGTTCAAAAAATTGATTTTTAAAAGTCTCTTCTGCTCACAGAGGCTGCATTTATTTGATCAAAAATACAGTAAAACAGTAATGTTGTGAAATTTATTGTAAAATGTAATTTATTCCTGTGATCAAAGCTGAATTTTCAGCATCATTACTCCAGTCTTCAGTGTCACATGATCCTTCAGAAATCATTCTGATATGATGATTTGCTGCTCAAAATTTGCTACATAGTAGGATGTATATCACTTTACATGAATGTACAGTATGTATGCGGATAAAGTAGAATGTACTATATATATCGAACTTATTTTACGATGATATAACAATTCAATCTAAAATTAAAAATAAATGCTTGAATGGTTAAAATAAGTTCGATTTTTATTTTTAAAATTAATATATATATATATATGTGTGTGTGTGTGTGTGTGTATATATATATAATTAATATATATTTAATAATATAATTTTATATATCAGTAATAAATATTTAATAATAATTAATAATATATATAAAATATATATTAAAAATAATTAAAAACAAATGCTTGAATGGTTATATCATCATAAAATAAGTTCAATTTTTTATTTGAAATATATATATATATATATAATTAAAAATAAATGCTTGAATAGTTACATCATCGTAAATGTTATTATATTATATATAATCTGTTAAATGTGACTATGAGGCATGATATTAAGATATTATAAATATTAACATCAGGATTTTCTGTTAAGCTGGTTTAAAACAGTCTGTATTGTGAAAGTGCTATACAAGTAAATTTGACTTGCCTTGAAATATAAATTATTATAGAAAATTCAAAAGAACAGCATTTATTTAAAATATAAATTATAAATATCACATTTGATCAATTTAATGCATCCTTGCTGAATAAAACTATTTTCTTAAAATAAAAAAAAACTTTTATAGGTGATTTTTACAAATATTTTTCAAGTGCTTTTTATTATTATTATTTATTATTTCATAAATCATATTGTTTGACGACAAAAACACATCTCAGTGAAAAATCTCAGTGCTGACATTGAGAGCAGACGAAAGCAGAAAACCGTTTGCTCCTTGAAACATGAAACCGTTTGCATAAACGTTTTGCATTTAAAAAGATTAAGTCAAGCTAAAGTCCAGACGGACCAAATGTTCTGCTGATTCATCTTTGCCTTTGCATTTCTTAACGGGGTGATGAAATGAAATCATAAATCACAGATGTTTTATTTGCACTTTATGCATTACTTGACTGTGTGTGTGTGTGTGCAGATCTGGCTCACGTTCCTGAAGTGCTGGGATTACCCCGTCAAGGACAACACTGTGAAGTTGGCTGTGGTTTGGTTCTCGCTGTCGTTTGGGTGAGACCGTTTGGCTCTAATATCCACCGTCTGATTGGCCCGACCATCCCCTGATTCACGCCCCCTGTAGTTACACACATTATCACCCAGCGGAGCCGTGATTACAGTGATCACACAGTGTTTGCATAGCATTTAGAGTACAATATCATCTGATTCTATTCTATTCTATTCTATTCTATTCTTTTTCTTCCTCTGTCTCTGTGTTTCTGTGTCTCAATCTGGTTGTGCTCCTCTCTGGCACTGTAATGAAGTGTAGTCCCTGTAATCACCATGATTTAAGTAGCTGGCTTGCAGTGGTTAGGCCCAGGGGTGGAGCTGCATGAGGGGGACTAGTCACAGTTTAATTACTGTATTTATAGGAGCTTAAGCCTGGATGGACGGGCTCAGAGACAGAGCTCTGTAGGAGGGCTTATATCCACACTCTAATGTATGTAACAATCCAATTTACTCATGAAATCACACTAAAAACTCTGCCCTGGCATTGGACATTCTATTCTATTCTATTCTATTCTATTCTATTCTATTCTAAAACCAATTATCCCAGCTCTAAAACAGACTGGATGAGTTGTGTTCTAATCTGTAAAATAGCCAATAAACATTTAAATTCAGTTGAAATTCAGTAGGAAATATTAGTGTATACTAAGTATACACTAATACATTTTTAGTATTGTTTGTATATTTATATAGTATTGTTTAGTAGTATTGGTATTACTACTAGTAATAGTAATTATTAGTAATTATAGTTAGTAGTAGTATAGTTAGTAGTAATTATATTGCTAATTATTATTAGTATGTATTAATATTTTGAAGTAGCTTATTTTTATATTTTCAGTTTTAATTTGAATTTAACTTTTATCATTTTGTTATGTGGTTTTGTAATTTTATTAGTTTTTGTTTATTTAATTTTTCTGTTTAGCTTTAATTTATATTTATTTCAGTTTTAGTTTTAGACTTCACCTTAATTATTTCAGATCATTGCGAAGGCAACTTTTCAAATTTTTAAAGTTTTTTAAAGTATTTTAAGTATTTTTTAAAGTCATTTCAAGTTTTTCATGTAATATTTATATTTTTATTTTTTTTATTTTTAAAGTTAAGTATTTTTTAAAGTAATTTCAAGTTTTTCATGTAATATTTACATTTTTATTTTTAAAGTTTTTAAAGTATTTTTTAAAGTAATTTCAAGTTTTTCATGTAATATTTATATTTCATGTAATATTTATATTTTTATTTTTAAAGTTATTTTAAAGTATTTTCTATAGAAATTTCAAGTTTTTCATGTAATATTTACATTTTTATTTTTTATTTTTAAAGGTTTTAAGTATTTTTTAAAGTGATTTCAAATGTTTCATGTAATATTTATATTATATTCCAGCTTTTATTACAATTAATGACAATTTTAAAGTTTTAGTATTATAGTTTTAGTTTACAATAACAAAACTTAAGTGAGTATTCTAGTTTACTACTCTAGGGGCTTCAGGTTAACAACACTCCTAAATTGTGGTAAAATCACAGTAAAACATGGCCTCTCATGACTTATTGCTTTATTTCTATTCTGTTTTATTCTGTCACTCTTTTCTTGTCTAATTTCAACCATCTTCTCTCCTCGTCTCTCTTGTTTTAAGTCTTAATAAAGTCATGTCTTCACTCTGTCACAGACAAACTCAAGCTCACAGACTTCAATACAAAATAAAAGAGGACACACACACACACACACACACACACTAATTAAAGAGTGAACAGATGCCTCTATCGCTGCTCCCTGTCAGACTGAAGCCCACCGCTGAGGAGCAGAAATTAATTAACCAAGCACCGGTGTCACCACCTGTGTCACACACACACACACACACACACACACACAGTAAACACATCACCGAGCTTCAGCCCGTTAGTCCCTCAAACGTCACCGCTCTGATCTCATGTGTCGCTGATGACATCACTTCCTGTGCGCAGGTACTACGGTCTGTCTGTCTGGTTCCCTGACGTCATAAAGCACCTGCAGGCGGATGAATACGCGTCCCGCGTGAAGATCCACAACAACGAGAGAACCGAAGACTTCACCTTTAATTTCACCCTGGAGAACCAGATCCATAAAAACGGAGTGTTTATCAATGACAGGTGAGTGTGTGTGTGTGTGTGTGTGTGTCTCATTCAGATCATCATATAATGCACTTGTGTTACATTTAATGTACTGAGTTCCACTTATCTTCATCAGGGCGTCTTGAGCCAAAATAGCCATAATTTAGTTTTTGATGACCACCTCAACATTGTTAACATCTAAAGTTTTAAATTGAATTTTGTTTTTGTCATTTTTTTAGTTTTTGTTTTTTAAAATATGTCTATATAGTTAGGGGTCAAGCACCGAAGGTGAGTAGGCACCTTTTGTTTCCGGTGAATCTGTTAGCTTCTTCTTCTTCTTCTTTCGCACTGGAAGTCTATGGCAGCCCATGGAACTGTTTATGGGAAAATTATGACATTTGGCACACTGATAGAGGTCAGTCCCAACATTAACCACACCAATTTTGGAGTCTCTAAATCAATGCCTGTAGCGCCACCACATGTCCAAAGTTTCACTTCATGTTTATGCTAATAACTTTTGAACCATAAGGGTTAGAAACCCTCTTTTTTCCTCTGATTCCTTGGCTCAAGACGATTCGACTGCACCCTATGATGTCATTTTCCGTCATGAAAATTTTCCCTCCTTTTTGAATTTTCCAAAAAGCCTTTTTCGAACTCCTCCTAGGCCATTGCTACGATTTTCACGAAAATTGAACCAGATCATCTTCAGACAATGCCAACAAAAAGTTGTGGAATTCAAGTTGATTTGTCAAACTGTTTTCGAAAAATGTGCGAACAAATTTTACATAGATCTTTCGAAAATAGACGTAAGACTCCATCTCCTCAACGCTTTATCGTATTCAGACCAAACTTGGTCCATGTCATCACATGACCTGCTGCGTTTCGGCGCAGCGCCACCTACTGATCCGGAGATACAAAAAATTTCTATTTTTACTTATAACTTCTTAACGGTTTGTCCAAAAAATCATAAAAATGTTAGATTTTAGATGTTAGTTAGGTCTTGTTAGATTCGAGGCGTCATGCCGAGTCGAATGATATCCAATTTTCCCATATCGGCCATTTTGGGCATCAACCATTTTGAATTTTGTCGCAAATGCTGTACTTTACAAACACATGAATGTATCATTATAAAACTCGGTATGGGTCATCGGCACAATGCCCTGAAGGAGTCTGAGAAGTTTCAGACCTAAAATTATTTACAAGCTTATAACTTTAGATATGATTGACTTATTTTCACAGGAGAAAGTAGATTCCTGAATCCTTGCCGAGTCCAAGGGTACCAAACATGCTAGGTTTCGCCTTATGCTTAGTGCAATGTTGTGATTTAGCTTTTAAACAACATTCGCGAATATCTTCAAAACCGTTAGTCTGATTGAGACGAAACCACTGTAGGAAAATTGGAAACATAGGTTGTTGACAATATGCTAATGGCCAAATGTCAAAATTTTGATAGTATGTAGCAAACAAACTGCAATCAAATCAGATGTGGGTAATTTTTTGTGTTTTATGTATGCATATATATGTCTATAACTCCTAAACGAAATGAGATATTTTCACCAAATTTGACATACTTATGTATGGGGGCACACAAAAAAGCGGTGGGACTGAGCAAATTGAATAAAACATGAAATTGGCTCTTCAATTTGAACTAAACAAAAGTGAGAAATGTTACCTATCTCAAAATAAAATATATTTTTTATTTTATTTTATTTCAGTTAATTTTATTTTGTTTCATGTAACAAAAATGTTTTAAACTATTATAACCCTGGTTTACATCCACATCAATGTTCCGATTTTAATCAGAATTTGGCAATTTTATGCCAATTTTTTAGCAGAATTGAGTCATGAAACGCTGATTCCCACCATTGGGATATGCCTGTTTTAATGGGAAATTAGTTGCATGTAAACACCTTATTCAAAAAATCCAATGAGAGGAGATATATGCAAACGCTCCGTCTGCAAGGAAATGTGGGAATTGTAGGATTGTTATTTGGCAGACGTTTTCCATTGGATTATGCTGGAACACAATTTTATCAGGATAGTGCTGCTCATTTCAGAATGGGATTCGCTGTAGGTGTTGATATGTAAATGAGGGCGGTCATATGTTAATGAGCTCATGGTTGTAATGTCAAAATCATTAAGATTTCCTGAAGTTTCTGCAGTTTAGTTTTAATAAATGAAGCTGTTATTGGGAAGTTTTGGGTTGTGAATGTTAGAAATCGAACTCTTATTTCAAAAGAGCAAGAAGAATTGTGTTTCCCTGGATAAAAAGAGCCTGGTCATTCGTCACTGAACTCTAAGAGCCCTTTGTAGTCATCTTATCTACTTCAGCTCCTCTGTGTGAAATGAAATCTTAGAACTAAACGTGTGTTTGCAGAAATAGAGCAGATTGTGAGTCTTCAGCTGCAGTTAATGTTTGTGTGTGTGTGTGTGTGTGTGTGTGTGTGTGTGTGTGTGTTATTGTTCTCAGCGGTCTGATCGCTCCCTCATAAATAACATCCTAGTGTTGAGGTAATGTCTCATCCAGACACAGGGCCAGGAAATTAAAACACCCTTATCTCTCCTCTCCTCCTTTTCTCTTTCTCTTTCTTTGTGTTTATTATGAGCGTCCACTCCTCCTCTTTCCCTCCATTCCTCTCTCCTGAAGGAGAGGAAGCTCTTATCGTGTTGTTGTAGCGTCCAGCTCCTGTGATGAGATCAGACGGCAGTATCTTTTGTGTCCTGCACACACACGCATATGAATCATGATGACAGAACTCGATAGATTATAGAAACAAGTGGATGGAGAAACATCTGAGAAGCAGGAGACTTCGGCAAACGTCTGACCTCCATTTAACCCCGTTGCCGTCTAGGAGAAGCAGAAAGAGATCACGTTACTGATTTTTGATGTGGAATATTTGTACTGATCTTGATGTTGTTCTCATTGTATTTTAAGGTTTGATGTAGCTGACCACTCCTGTGCTTTATTTCAGGTTTATTGGCATGAAGTTTAAGGCCGTGACTTTCATCGACTCCACCTTTCAGAGCTGTTACTTCGAGGACATCAGCTCCGTTGGTTCCTTCTTCAAAAACTGCACCATCATAGAAGCGTTCTTCTATAATACAGGTACGAGTGTGATGAAATCTACTCTTTAGAGCTGTTAGTTGATTGAAACAATCATGTTTTGGTGTTATACATCTACATACGTGTAACGGATGTAGGTCGGTAAGAGCTGTGCGTGTAAAACTCACTCCCCTGATCTCGAGAGGCGCTCTAGCGACTGATGCTAGAGACTGCGGTCTTTAGCCTCCTTGTTAAGCCCAGAACACACTAAGCTGACGGTCGGCCGTCAGGCAGTTTTTGTTCGACGGCCGACTAAGTTTTCTCAGTGTGTTCCGCACCGTCGGCTGAAGTTGGTCCTCGTCGGCTTTTTTTCGGCCGATTCGACATGTTGAATTGGCGTCGGAGCTCGTCGGTCTGTCAGGCCATCTGATCATTCTGATTGGCTGTTCAGCTACTGCCACCTGCTGGTACGGAAAGGCATTTCATCTTACGCAGGCGCAGAACGGACGTGCTACTTGGCCGTCGGGTGTCGAGCGTCGGTTTGGTGTGTCAGGGCAACTTTGGACCCAGACGCTACCGACGTGAGCCAACCCCACAGTCTGCTTTCGTCGCCACTAGTTCGTCGGCGTCGGCTTGGTGTGCTCCAGGCTTTAGAGCGCCCTACTCCCATGCTGGCGGACCAGGGTTCGAGTCCCACTTAGAGCGGGCGGTTCGAACGGGAGGGGTTACATACATACATACAGAGAGAGAGAGAATTATATAATATTTCAAATATAAATGACTTAAAATATTATCAATATATTCTCTATAAATATTTATCTTTACTAATATAATTGAGTAATAAATAACTTTATTAACTTATATGTAAAATAACACAAAATTATAGTTTGTATTATTTATAAACATTTTATATTTTCATTTTAATATAATCTAAATATTCTATATATATTCTATATACATGTATTCATATTTATTAAATGTACATATAATTAATATTTTTCATAAAATTTTGTTTTATTATTTTATGAAAAATATAAATGTATATTTTTCATTAAAAATAAAACAAATTTTATATATGTATATAATTTAATTTTCTATATATATAAATATATATTTCAAATATAAATGACTTATCTAAATATTATCATCATATTCTCTATATATATTTATCTTAATTACTAATATAATTAATACAAAATTAAAGTTTGTATTATTTATAAACTTTTTATATTTTCATTTTAATATATTCTAAATATTCTAATATATATATATATATATTAAATATAAATATAATTAATATTTTTCATAAAATTTTATATATATGTTTTATATTTTATGAAAAATATAAATGTATATTTTTCATTAAAAATAAAACAAATTATATATGTATATAATTTAATTTTCTATATATATAAATAATGAAATAATATATTTAATTATATATATATATATTTCAAATATAAATGACTTATCTAAATATTATCATCATATTCTCTATATATATTTATTTATCTTAATTACTAATATAATTAAGTAATACAAAATTAAAGTTTGTATTATTTATAAACTTTTTATATTTTCATTTTAATATATTATAAATATTCTAATCTATATATATATATGTATTTATATTTATTAAATATACATATAATAAATATTTTTCATAAAATAACAATGAAAACTATAAATGTATATTTTTCATTAAAAATAAAACAAATATATTTTTTATTTTATGAAAAATATTGATTATATATATATTTAATAAATATAAAAAGATATATATAATATTTAGAACATATTAAAATGAAAATATATATTTTATATATATATTGTTCATCTAAATGTAGTGAACTCGGTTCTTAAATAATAAAATATATTTTCCCCTGGTCTGCATCCGTCCACTGCCCGTCTCCTCATTAACAGTGTTTCACTGAAAGATCAGACCTGTTAAACGTCCATTTCTGTGTTTCTGTGAGAGCGTGCGCGTGTGTGTGAGTGTGTGTGTGTTTTTAAAAAGAAGTTCGTTGGCTGATGGAAACTGTGTGCTCTGATTGGCTCATGTGAGTCTGTGCTGTGTGATTGGCTCATAGGACTGTGGTCAATGGGGTATTAATTCTTTGGCGCATGAAACTCAACCCTTGTTCCATTTTAGCAA
>CM077461.1:4980003-5175003 GCA_039654765.1 Mylopharyngodon piceus | reverse complement strand
TGTCTGTCTATCATTCGTTCTGTCTTGATTGCACTGTACTTTGTGTTCTCTGTGTCTCATCATCTCCTGTCTGTCTCGTTCAGATATCGACGACTCAAAATTAATCGGTTCCTCTGTGATCAACTCCACGTTTGCGCACAACAAGACCGGCTGTCAGATGACGTTTGATGACGACTACAGCGCATACTGGGTGTATTTCATCAACTTCCTCGGGACGCTAGCCGTGTTGCCAGGCAACATAGTCTCCGCCCTCCTCATGGATAAAGTGGGCCGTTTGAGCATGTTAGGTGAGTCACTTCACCAGTGAACTGCAACTTCACCCCATTTTAAATGAGCTTGTCTGATGTCATGTTGTTGTGTGTGTTGTTGTGTTCAGGCGGCTCCATGGTGTTGTCCGGCATCAGTTGTTTCTTTCTGTGGTTCGGCACCAGTGAGTCCATGATGATAGCGATGCTCTGCCTTTATAACGGACTCAGTATATCTGCCTGGAACTCACTGGACGTGGTGACGGCCGAACTGTATCCCACTGACAGGAGGTACATGGACACGCAATCACTAATAAACATGGATCACAAACATTTATATACATTTTTAAGATCCTTTCACATGACTCGCGTCAACATTCACCAATGCATTGATCTCTGTGGAGCATCAAGATACAGGGAAGGGCTATTATCGGTAACTAAAACTGTTAAGAATTTACTTAGGATTTACTTTGAAACAATTTTCACACTGAAAGTACTAGTACTGCTAATACTACTAATAATGCTAATACTGCTTGTCTCTCTCGTCTATAGAGGAACTGGATTTGGCTTTTGTAATGCCATGTGTAAATTGGCTGCAGTCTTGGGGAATCTAATATTTGGTTCGTTGGTGGGAATCACGAAATCCATCCCGATCCTGTTGGCATCGACTGTGCTGGTCACCGGAGGCCTGGTGGGTCTGCGACTACCCGACACCCGCTCCAATGTCCTCATGTGACCCCACTACACCTGTGACCTCTGAACCCTGAGTCGCCTCGGAAACACGCAGGACACGCTCAGGGTGTGGGAGATTATGATGTGTTTGGGTTGTTTATTCATTTAAAGTATGTTGTTTGTTTACTTATTAACGATTATTTATGGATTTAATTTATTGGTTTAGCTTTTGACTTGCCCAGTTTAGATCAAAACTAGATTTTGATGCCTTCGTTGCTGCAATCAAACGTTATGATGTTATAAAATGTCAAAACGAAACGGACTGTGAGTTTGTGAGATAATCTGGGTGGGCAGAATTATTTAAAATTATTTATTTAGAAAATTCAGAAATTTTATTCTTTTTTTAACATTTTATCTTTAGTATTTTTAGCTGAACACAAAAAAAAAATCAGGTGATTTTAATATTTTTTTTATTTTTAAAATTAAAACTATTTAATTTCCTTGAAATGCTCAAACAAGAGTTAAAAGGCCATTTAGAGATGTAGACATTAGCCATAACAGCTTTTATTGGTAGCGTAGGTCCAATTCTCTAGTTGCAGCCTTTGCAATTTGGAGGCCCGTTTCAAAGAAACAGTCGGAGGCTGTTCCAACCCTCCCCAGAGGAAAAAGACAGACGAAAACATTGTATGCAATGCGACTGCAATTACTTTATCTCTGCTATATTTATATATTTATTTATAAACGCATTCTATCTCTTTAACCAGAACTATTGTTACAATCATGACTGAAAAGTCATGATTGTAACAATAGTCCCTCAGCCTCTCAGCTAAAATGAAATGATACTAAAATCACCAGTAGGTGGCGTCAAATCATTGTCTTAACAAATTAGTCATTGAATCATTCAATCAAACGAATCATTCAAAATGGCCGATTCATTTAGGGACAAAGCAAAAGTGAGTGAGTCATTAGGCGCGTCCCAATTTGCGTACTATTCTATGCTGTTTTGTAGTATAAATAGTGTGAGTGTTGTGTTCACACTGAAAATTCCAAAAAGAATAAGTGCACTTTAAAAACCCGGATGATACACTTAATTAACCGAAAAAATGAAGTGTGGAATGATGGACACTTAATGCACTCAACTGTCACAGCTTTAATTACGTAGCGGAGGGGGAGGGGCATCAGACTCGGATGCTGAACGACAAAATAACCATATAACTTTTATACACTACACAGTTGAGTACATAGTGCATAAGTGCACAGTGTATAGTGCGTCATTTGGGACACAACTGTTGAGTCATTCATTAAAACAATTCGTTAAAAAAAAACGCAGATTTGTAACGAAACCGAAACCACGTAGCTCAGAGACGCACAATGGCTCTACTGTTTGGAAATATTTTCGATGGCAAAATAGAGGAAAATCAGACAATATTGTGTCAAAAATCTAAGTCACCTAATAGCCTATTAACTTATTGTTGTATAAAATCAGTATCACATTTGCAAATGTGCTGATATTTGGGAAAACAGCACTTTTGCTCGTGTGATATTGCTTATAAATATTAAAACAAGGAATTATATGAAGACTTTTTTTGCACCATATCTTGGTTTTTGGAAGCATTTTTATTAATTTTGGTGGCATTTTTGCCCCAAGCCCCCATTAATTTCCACCCCTGGTGTGTATGCGCTGCGTGATGGCGGGGGCGGGGCTCTTTTTTGAATGCAAGCGGATGGAGGCCAGGGTTGCCAGGTTTTCACAACAAAACCCGCCCAATTGCTACTCAAAACTAGCCCAATTGCGTTTCAGGGGGGTCCCCCGGTAAAAATTGCCCCCCCAGGGGGTAAAATCCGCGTTTTTGGCAAGGTTCCCCTGGTAAAATTTGCATTCCAGGGGCTAAATATCATGTTATTTGGGTTCGCTTCAACCCGCAGACATGAAAAACAACCCGTGGCAACAGTGTTAAAGTAGCCCAATTCGCGGGAAAACCGCAGACTTGGCAACACCGACGGAGGCCCTTCTGAAACGGCTGAAACATAGCAAAGGCCGCTACTGCTGGTGACTTCCACCGAAACATTTCTTAAACAAGACGATAACAATTATCCAGTTTACATTTTCTGCTTTTTATAATGTTTTAGCTAGCGGAAGAACACGTCAGACGCGCTCTGACCGACATGCGTCGACTTCATTCTTGCCTTCGTGAACTTTGTCGTCAATGTAGCTAAAACGGACTTCATTTGTGTGTCTCTCTCTTGGTTTAAGGGTTAAAGGCGTCTTGATAACCCTAGTCTAGCTGCTACTCTTCCATGTGCGAACTCTTCCTCTGAAAACTGAATGGCCTTTTGCTTCCTCTCCGTGCCTCCTTCCTCTAAAATCCCTCCGGTCGGCTTCTCGTAGGTTGTAGTGATCCATCGTACAGCAGAACTGAGCGTGTGTTCAAACGCTCTACTGCTCAAATAGGCGGAAAAAATATGTTGTGTTTCGCCATCACATTCCACTGGAAATTTCGTACATGCAATTGTGCAATATGACAGGACGTGATACGGCCGCATTATAGAAAATAATAAAAGCCATTCAGCCTGGTCTGATCTCGATGACGCACAGGCCCTGCTGCTGCTGTCTACATGCACTGAAGTACACTAAACAGCAGAAACATACTCAATACAAGTGCACTGCGTCAACGCGGAGACATTTCAGACGGAGTCTGCATTCACGTACTTGTGTTGAAGTATGTTTCTGGCCTAATTTAATGATATTTTGTCGTGTGTATGTCAGAAAAGTAAAGATAAACACTTGTTTTGAACTTATCACGGGCGACAACGTGTGCTGTACATGTCTAAATGTTGTAAAGTGTTGCCTGTTGAGTTAAAACATTATTTTTTCATTGTCATGTGTATGCAGACGTCTCCTCATGTGTTTGTGTAGATATCTTGTATTTACTGACATTCATTTGTCTATAGGTGTTTATTTTGGCTGGTTGTGTGATTTTTTTGGGGTGTTATTTGAGGTTCTGAACAAATTCAGTTCATGAGAGGAATGAATTTAATTTAAAGTTATGCATCTCCTGGTCTGAACTGTCTATTTGAACTTGTGTTTTTCATATTAATTTCTGAACAAATTCAAGTGGCCTATCTGAAACATACCACACAAACAAATGAAACGTGATATCTTGTTAATAAATACACCCGTGCATGTGCATATTGAGACTTTGTGTTGCAGTGATTTGTCTGTCGTGCTTTCGCCATGAGTTTATTTCTTGGTTTTGAAAGATGAATGTATCATTATTGTGAGTGTGTGATGTCGTTCTGAAATGGGTTTTGATTGGTTGTTGATCTGGCATGCCAACGACACGTCTGCCGTCAAGTGTCTGTGACGTCACTGGCCAGATTTCTCTGATATATCTGATTTTATTTTGAAAAGTAAGAGAAAAGTGCCATGTACAGTGTGAACGGAACTGAAGTGGATCCAGATGAACTGCTATTAAAGAGTTTCATTATAAGACTCTACAGAGTGTCTGCTTATTTTTTCTTTTAAACAGACCCCAAATTAATTTTTGTGTAATAAAAGTTCAGATTTATGTTCTTCATTCTGTCTCAAAGTAGGATGTAAGGTGTAATGTATCATAAAATATCAAAGTAGAATTGATGAGAATCGATTAAGATTCTGAATGAACTGATATTTTGGGTGGGGGAAAATTTGGTCCAGTGTTTTAACCTCAATTTTGTGTCGCGAGGGCTTTGCGCCACATTCCAGTCACGTGGATTACTTTCTGGGCCTTGAAAGCATCAGTTGCATAGCTGTCAATGGAAACAAAGCTCTCAGATTTCATCAAAAATATCTTAATTTGTGTTCCGAAGATGAATGAAAGTCTTACGGGTGTGGAACGACATGAGGGTGAGTAATTACTGACAGAAATTTCATTTTTGGGTGAATTAACCCTTTAACGGCAGTACTGACGGCGATATATACAGTATATACATTCAATAATCAGCTAACCTAGCTAATTATTTTTACTGTTGACATTATATTCAGTTATAATATCCGAATGTTAGTGAAAAGAAGAATAAAACACTTACGGATATCAATCTGCATATGTGATGGACAGTGGCTATCTTTGCTCGCTCACTTGAAGGCATCTTGAGTAAAACAGCTCTATACTTAACCAAAGACTATAGAAAGACGGTTCACTCACATTCAGTTATGAATGGGAGAAACTGCAACGCGCAATATGGCGGAATACGTCCCGCCTTCTAAGTAAAAGAGCCAATCGCTGATTGATAAATTCATTGCGTCACTGCAGCTGCCGTTAGAAGCTCCGGTTCCCATAGAAACCTGAGACATTGGCTTAGTCTAGCCTGAAAAATAAGCTTTTTTTAAGGCTATTTGAGCATAAGAAACAACATTTACGGGACAGTTCATGTCAGATTTTGTTGCTGATTTGATATGTTAATTGTGAGTTCGCCAAGCAGTTTTTGAGATTTCAGGATTCCCCCATTCAAACAGATAGGACTTGAGCTGTGTCTGAAACCGCTCCCTATCCACTATATCGGGTGTCGGCCATTTTGTAGTGGTGTCCGAATTCTGAGTGAACGACTTCATTCCCTACATTCGTTCACTACTTTATACCCACAATTCTCTCTGATTTCGAGTGTACATTCGATGGACACTCGAAATCGCTGAAGCACTACTTCCCAAAATCCAATGCGGAGAGGACTGAAATAATGTACACTTGTTAATGTGCGTTTATTTTTGTTTGCGGTTTTTTATAGTATTTAATGATTATGAACACATTAAGCATGACAAACCAATTATACAATCGATGAAAGTCATGATTATTGTTTTTAACATTATTTTATAATGTAAGTAACATGTAGGATAAAAGTAGTTTTATCACGTGTCGAGCTGTCTGCGACAGCTCCAGCTCTCCGACGCACAGTGTATACGTCAGCGTCCGAATTCACTCACTTCATTTCGTTCACTCCATGCAGATATAGTGCACTCAAATGCCATACACTATATAGGGATTAGTGAATGAGTGAACAAGTGAGCGGTTTCGAACACAGCTTTTTTCTTGGATGCCCGAAATAGCTGCCCGGAGGCGTTGCAAATATGGCCGCCGAGTGAACAGACTTTCCTTGAAAGGGGCTTTGACTTAATGAAGCACATACATAAGATCTGAACCGGAAATGATGCAACCTGTTTTACAGAACAGGAAAGAGTATTACGCAAATCCCCCATTCATTATTTAAAACCTGTTTGAATTGATTTGAAAAAAAAACAAAACAAAAAGTGAATGTCAAAATTTATCTTATTGTGACCTCTAGTGGCGAACATGAGTGCATTAAAATTATCTTGTGGTAATATTAATATAATATATAAAATATATAATAACAATATATACGAATCGTACAAGTTATTATTAATAATAATTGTTTTATGATAATGTATTATTATATATTAAATAAATCATAATAATAGTAATATATAACACACCCTTAAAAAAGTTAGAAAAACTTGTTTAACATTTGTGAAAGATGTCTAAAGAAATATTTTCTAATGAATTATTTCTGAATCCATGGGTACCAAAGACGTCACTTCCGCTATGCCCGCCGCCATTTTTGTGTCCGACACGGCAGCGTTTTATTGTACTTATGATCATCTTTAGCTTCAGCGCGAGCAAAACATTAATAACATTATAATTGTATACACTATTGTAATAAAATGTTGTGAATTATTTGGGCTTAGTTGCTGTGTTTCGGAGTGTTGTTACAGGAAGAACGCATCCACAACAGTAGCTACATTCTTACTACGTTTCTTAGTTCAAGTTCATGCGTGCATGATTTTGTGCAAATTTAAGTTGTAATATTATGTTTATCTTGTATAAATATATCTGAATTATCCTATATAGGATGCGTTCTATTGAGTTAATTAACCTTCTAGCAAAGCGCTTCAGTTTACGGTTGTTCATCTCTTCAGCTTCAGTGCGCGCAGCTCAAACAGCAATGATGTTATCTAAATGAGACGATTTGGAAAAAAACATCTGTTATTCTTTGTGATCCTTATTTTATTACTTCCAACTGTGTTTCGTCCCTTAAAAACATTTCATTTGACAACATTACTTAGACTATAAAGAAACAAAATGCATGTGCCATGGTGGATAAAACTAAATAAATGATTGGAAATAAGGAAATGATTTTAATCAAACCATGTTGATGAAAATAATACGAGAACAATACAAGTGCTAGTTATTAAAAAATAATGCATTCATGTTTTTGAAAAAATATGAAACATTTTTAATATTACAGTAATAGTAAACATCTTTCATTACTGTTTGAACACCGTTGCTGTTAGAGCTGCATGCGCACGCTGAAGAGAATCAAAACCCGTAAACTGAAGCTAGAAGGTTAATTAACTCAACGGAACACATCCTATATAAGATAATTCAGATATTTATACAAAATAAAAATAATATTAAAACTATTGCACAAAATCACGCACAGATGAACTTGAACTAAGTAACATAGTCAGAATAATGTAGCTGTTGTGGATGCGTTCGTACCGTAACACTCCGAAACACAGCAACTAAGCCCAAAGAATTCGCATTTTATTACAATAGTGTGTACAATTATAATGTTATGTATAAGACAGCCCCAATCATAGTTAATGTTTTGCATTGCTGTTTGAGAGCTCACGCTGAAGCTAAAGATTATCATCAGTACAATAAAGCTCTGCGGGTTATTAACCTCAACGAAACGCATCCTATATGAGATTAATCAGATACTACATAAATTTAATATTACGACTTTTATCTGCACAAAATGACGCGAATGCACAAGTGAAGCTTGAACTAAGTTATGTGCTAATCAAAATGTTTAACTCCAGTAGTAGCTCTTTCCACAACAACGCGCTGAAGCAACACATTGAATTCACAACGTTTTATTACAATAGTGTTCTCATTATAATGTTATGTAAATGACAGTCCCAGTAGTTATTAATGTTGTGCATTGCTGTTTGGCTGCCAGTTGTGTGGTCCCTTCTGATTGAAGCCAACAATTCCGCCGATTTAACTCCTTTGCGATCGAATAAAATTGTAGTTCTGGGTTTCTCTGACGACTGCTGTAACAGCTAACAGCACCACATATCCCAGACATATTGTAACCTTGTTGTGAACTTTCTGGGAGTGTTTCGTTGACCTTCCTCTGGTAGTTGTGACCATAGACTGAAACAGGTCGCGCAGCTGTGACCGGACACAAAAATGGCGGCGATAAAACACAGTGACGTCACATGAAATCCATGGATATGATGAACCCGAGTGATCAATAAACCTGTTCGACGCTTCGACACAAGATGGCGCGCGAGCTCCAAACATCTCATATTGCGTCAGTGCCGATACACGAACTAGACTCCTCACAGGTCCAGAACTTTTATTGGACCAGGACTGTGTATTTTGATACGTGGTGTGTGATTCGGGAATGACATGCAGCTTTAAATCGGTTTGTCTCTGACTGACTCAAGGACAGTTTAATCCTGCTGGAATGCTCGAGTGAAACTAGATCCTCACCAGCCCGTCTCTTTTCACCCTCACTGTCTTTGAATTTATCCCTGCTGAAAAACAGTTCACATCATGCTCAAGGTGCAGTAGCCTATCATTAGGAATTATAAAAAAGCTATTAATACTACTGAAACAATTCTCACTCTGTTTGGGTTGAGCTGTGGAAAAGCTTGAAATTGTGAGTGCTATGTTGCTTATGATGCTTGCAAGTGTAAAACACTGCTGATACGAGATCATCTGAACTACAACTAAAATGGAAAGGTACACATTATACTGCTGAACAGCTGTTTCAAATCATATGTGAACTGACCAAACAGCAGGACTGCAAATATCTGCTTTGTAATGTTTCAAAATGATTGCATGCTGTGTAAAATTGACAGAGCTGTATACTGAAGTTCTGTGTGTGCTTGTATGTGCCAGAAAGTCATATTTACATAATCATACTGTATGCACTGACTCTGATAAGGATTATTGCTTTTACTGCTGGGAAGAGCAGGATATTCAAAACATCACATTTGAATTGCATTATTTGCATTATATGTACATATTAAATTGCACATATAAAAAACCTCATGTGAGCTAAAACTATGTAGGATAAAAATGCATACATTCTTAGTAAAGCAACTACAACTATTTGACTCTCAACTGCACAGATACACATGAAAAAGTGGTGGTAAATGAGCTCATCCACATATGAGATGGACACAGAGAACAAAGGGTTAAAAGTGACTGGAGGAACGGGGTCTTATTCTACAAACCCACCATCAATAGCGGTTTCTGTACATCAAACTAGCGCTGATCTTCATTCATACAGGCCATGAACTCAGATCAGATCGCCTCTCCCTCCTGTAATTACTCTCGCGGGGGAACAGAAGAGAAAGAAAAACAGCACATCTGTGCAATTATCCGTCATATCAGCGGTTTCAGAGAACATTAAACATCCAGCCGATCCCAGAGGTTAAACCACCAGCCAGCTGCTGCGTTCAGAGACCACTAACAGAAGGAACTCACTTGTGGTTCAGTTTAAAGACGGTTTGTAGCTTGTAGTTAAACTGGTAATATGCTTTTGCAATACAGGAATGCCATAGTTTGCTGGTTAATAATTAAAGATGCATAGTCTGTCTCCTTCAGCGGGACAAATAGGGCAACCTCCCTGCCCTAGCAACCACATAGCAACTCCCTGGCAACTTTCCTGTCCTAGCAACTACATAGCAATACCCTGGCAATCACCTAGAGCAGTATAGCAACCACATAGCAACTCCCTGGCAACCACCCAGAACACCCTAGCAACTACATAGCAACTCCCTGCCCTAGCAACTGCATAGCATCTCCCTGGCAACCTCCCAGCCTTAGCAACCACATAGCAACTCCCTGGCAACCTCCCTGTCCTAGCAACTACATAGAAATGCCCTGGCAATCACCTAGAGCAGTATAGCAACCACCCAGAGCACACTAGCAACCACATAGCAACTCCCTGCCCTAGCAACTTCATAGCATCTCCCTGGTAGCCAGCTAGATCACCCTAACAACCATTTAGTAAATCCATGGCAACCACCTGGCAACCTCCCTGACCAAGCAACCGCATAACAACACCCTGGCAACCTCCCTGTCCTAGCATCTACATAGCAATGTCCTGGCAATCACCTAGAGCAGTATAGCAACCACATAGCAACTCCCTGGCAACCACCCAGAACACCCTAGCAACCACCATAGCAACTCCCTGCCCTAGCAACTAAATAGCATCTCCCTGGCAACCACCTAGAGCACCCTAACAACCATATAGCAAATTCTTGGCAACCACCTGGCAACCTCCCTGCCCTAGCAACCACATAGCAACTCCCTGGCAACCTCCCTGTCCTAGCACCTACATAGCAATGCTCTGGCAATCACCTAGAGCAGTATAGCAACCACATAGCAACTCCCAGGCAACCACCCAGAACACCCTAGTAACTCCCTGGCAGCCTCCTAGAAAGACCCTAGCAACCACATACAGTAGCAACTCCTTTGGCAACTACCTAGAACACCCTAGCAACCATATAGCAACACCATGGTAACCACCTAGAACACCCTAGTATCATAACAGTTTTGCACAGATAAGCAAAACTCACATTTTATTCCGAGTCTACTTCATATCCATACAGGGCAGATCTGATCATACATTGTCCCTCTTACTCAGAGATGCCTCACATTCCCAGGCCTTACTTGACATACTGAATTCAGCACATGCATGTTTACTCTCAGTGACTTATGCCTCATTCTTCATGTGTACAGCAGCATTACACACAGCACTCAGAGCGTGACGTACAGGGTCACACGCAACACGTTATCTGTGTTACGCCGTCTCATTACAGAGCAATTCACCGTCAGATCAGCTGATTTATGAGCGCAGCTCTGTGTGTAAATGCTGCTTGTTTGCCACTGTTATCTGTGAAAGGAGTGTCATTACATTAGATCTCTCTTTTTAAAATTCTTCCAGGTCGGGTGAAGAGGGTGTAACAGATAAAGCAGCTTAAAGGGTCATTCTGTGAAAACAAGACGTGAAAACAGATGGAAACTGTTTGCATGGTTCATCAATGTTAAATATCAAGCGGCGCTGACCAGAGGATCTCACAACCTTCAGCCCTTGGCCAAAAATAAAACCATGAAACTAGTGCCCACAAGCCACTTTATTCACTATATTCAAATGTGAATAATAATGTGAATAATGAATGCAGAATGTTTCTTTTGCCTGATAATGTGGAGGAAAAAGACAACACTTGCTCTGTCCTCCTGTTTTGGATTCACTCCTCCATGGGCTGAAAATGTCACATAACCTTTGACCTCTTGACAATGGGCCTCTCAGTTCTTTCTTGCAGCTTGCTTGTGCCGAGAGAAATGTTTCTTTTTCCGCTTTCTTATAAACATCCACTGTAATGTCAAGGCCCATAACTTGAGACACAGAGCTCATAAACGAAGAAACTCCTCTGTCCAGAATTAAAGCAAATCTAGGTTCCAGTGTAACACGTATCCTCACATACTGAGGTTATGTAATGCTATGACCACAGCTTTTTAAATGCTTGTTATGTAAACACAATGACTCTACAGGTGCAAAAACTATATATATTCGACTCTATATTCTCAACAATGCCATATATCTATGTTTAACAGGACTTGGCTTTTCAAATATAAATCTTACAACTGTAATAAGTCAAGGGGCTTCTGATTCAAAGGCAGCAGTTTATACACATTTGAGTTTGACACGTAGTCACAAAACATCCCAGTTTAAATCGTTTCAGTGAAACGATTCGTGCAACAGCACTGATTCATTTATCTTTATGAGTGAGGCTGTGTCCGAAATTGCCCCTATACCCTTAATAGGGCACTATTTGAGGAGACAGCAATTTGTAGCGGTGTCCGAAACCATAGTGGACGTTATCGAGTGCACTCATTCAATCCCACAATGCACCGCAATAACGAGTGTATAATCGATGTACGCTTAACATCTGAAGAACACCCATAATGCACTGTGAGATTCTCGCGCAGAATGAATTTCCGTGTCTGACCAGAAGATGGCGCCCGCAGCTGAATCATCTATCCATTTTCCAAATCGCTAGTCCGATGTGGCTACAGTGTTATATCATACGGGTATAAAATCCTTTTTAATTGATTATTAAATTGTTTATTTAAGGTTTATACATAGTTTCCATGACAGAGGCCAAGATTAATCTTTTCATTACTACTGGAGCTGCCGGTATGCTAAGTTTCAAATGATTATTAAACAGCACGTACAAACTATGCAAAAGCGGCAGCCCTTCTGGTGCAGTGTCCGAATTTACTCGTTTTCATTCACTGCCTCAAGTGAACTATATTAGTGGACTAATGTAAGGAATCATGAATGAGGGTATAGGGGGCAATTTCGGACACAGCATGAGTCATTGAATCATTCACGAAACTGAGTCATTAAAAAACACTGATTCATTTAGTAACGAAACAAGCGACTGCCTTTATGAATGAGTCATTGAATTATTCACTCAACCAATTTGTGTAAAAACACTGGCTGCATCTGAAAGCTTAGGCAGCTGACTTGTTGCCTCACTGCCTGACTTTGTAGGCAGCGTTTGCGCACAAAGGCACCTCACGAAACTGATTTCGGACAGACTTCTGAGGCAGCGCGACGGTTTAATGACCTACTACAGCAAAATAGCGCAAGTTTTGTTGATAACTACATGAATATTTAAGTACTACAATAGTAATTTCTCGCTAGAAATGACATCAAAAGTGGAAAACAATGGTCAAAAACATACATTTACACACAAACTGACCACCAACTGCAACTTTCAGACGCCATCTTAATTTTTTAGCTCAACAACTGTAACAGAATGGAAAGCACAGGATTGTGGGATATCAAAGGCAGTGAAGGATACATTTATGCTGCCTTTAAAAATTGATCAGATGAAGGTATTACAGGAGACAGAAAGTGAAACTAACTTTGGATTCGGATGTGCCTTGATGCCTTCCTACCTTGGAATGGGTCCTCTGAAGGCGGCATTTTTAAGTTTTCGGATGCAGCCACTGAATCATTCATGAGCGAAACACCACTGCTGTTGTGTGATGTTCGGTTTAATCATTCCAACAACTTCTCAGAAACTGCCCAAGATGTCACTGCAAGTTCTAACATCATATATGTTATTTAACACCTATATTTATATTTAATAATTTTAATAAACAGTTTAAGTATTTTGTATTATTATAATTAAATATGTATTACTATTTTTTGTTTTATCATATATAATGATTTGTTGTATTGTATCCTTGAGTTAACTGTCATAAAAATCATTTTTTCTAAAAACATAAAATCCCAATTATTGAACCAAAACTGGGTTAAAAATGTTTTAAAATCAAACATTTATCGAATAAAAATAAAATATAAAAAATTAAAACAAAAAACCAACGTAGCAAAATATTAATAATATTATATTGTGGGTCGTTTGTGAGCGTCTTTAGGATAGTTGCGCTCTCTCTCTCTCTCTCTCTCTCTCTCTCTCTCTCTCTCTCTCTCTCTCACACACACACACACACACAAACACAAACATTGCTGAGAGGCAGAAACGCGTCAGGTCACGGCATCAGCTCTCAGAAACTCTTTAAACTTTAAACGTTTAACCCGCGCGCGGAGGACCGGAACCCTTCTCCTCGCCCGGGTGAGTGTCTGTACGGGAATCATTCGCTGTGTGTTCAGGTTTTGAGGATTGTTTTTCTCTGGTTTCTATGGACTCAGGTCTCGAGAGGTTTTAGGACTTTGAGCTGCACTTGTTCCTCTCCGGCTGGATCATTTACAGCAGGTTTCTTCCTCCTCTACACTACAATAAACTTCAGTTTTACCGTCCACAGCTGTTTGTTCGCGTTTAGTGGCGGGTTAATTTAGTGTTTCTTTGAGTTTTGTTCAAAAACAACCGAACAAAAGGAAAGTATTTGCTCTTTTTGAAAATATCAAATGCTCATTGGCTGACAGCGAATATGTCGTCTTTTGTCGTTCTTTTTTAACTGTTTGCATAAGTTAATTCAAACTGGGTTAACCTGCACGTTGGGTACTGTTTGGTTTAATTGTGTTTTTATTTATGTTAGTCTGGCATTACAGGGTCATGTGGAGGTCTGCAGTCAAACTCGCATAAATTATCCTAGACTTTTCATCTAAGCAACAAAAGAGTCTTGTAGCTCAAACGAGACCTCAACAGATTTTTTTTTTTCTTTGTGCATTTTTAGTTGAGAACTAGTCAGGTTGTGCAAACGCAAATCTATGTACGCAATGCAATTGCATTTGGTGAACATGGGGCATGAGCATCAATTTTGAACATCAAAATTTAGATTAAAGTTTATATAAACGTATAAGGTAAAGTTTTAATCGCCCTTTTGTTGTTTTGTAGGTTAATTTAATTGGTCATGTGACATGCATTAACAAAAAAGTAATAAGTAGTAAAATATTACATGCAGTCTCTAAATTAATGCATGTAGTTTAAACATGTTTAAAATGAAACTATAGCATGTCAGTGCTTTAGACTATAAAGAGTATTTTTCAACAAAGTTCATCCATCTTTGTCAGTTTGTTTCTGTCACTTGTGTTTGTTTAAACTGTATAAAAATGTTTGGACTGGAGAAAGAGTGACTCTTTCGTGTCTCAGAGCAGGTGCCTGAAGGCTGTCTAAAATAGAAGCAGGTAAAAGTGGCTGTTAAGTGGAAGAATATAGCCTGCTGTGAACTGTTGGCTGTCAGCGGAGGGTTATCATTAAATGTCGTTGTGTCCATGACCTCTTGACCCCTAATGCCTAAAAACTGATCCCTGAAATGATAGAATTTATTCTTTGCTTCAGGGACTACTTGGTCTTTTGCTGCAAAATGTGTTGAGACTGAAACGATTTAGCAAATGTGTTACATGATGATGTTATTAAAAAAAAAAAGCATTCTTATTGCTAGCTAATTCTTAAAGGGGACATATCATGAAAATCTGACTTTTTCCATGTTTAAGTGCTATAATCGGGTGCCCGGTGCATCTACCAACCCAGAAAATGTGAAAAAGGACAACCCTGTAACTTTGATTTTGGTAAGCCTTTCTCTGCAAGCATGCCCCTTAATCTGCACATTTCCACCCACGGCTCCGCCATTCTGTTTTCGCAAGCGAAAACGGTGTAACAGTTCTAACGCCTTGGCAAAAGTTTGAGCAAAGCATGCTAACTGTTCTGTCGTTGGCTGCACAGACGAGCACAGAACACTATTTAGAGTCTCGTTAGTTTCGATATCCTGCAAGTTGACGCCAAAAGATATTTTGGAAAAAATATTAAACCATTTGATAGCAATCATAAACTTTAGCCTGGTGTGTATGGCTCTGTTTGTCAAGGTACGCTATGTATAGTGGGCGTCCATACGGGTTTTGCACAAAAGATTAACATGACGGCACATGCTAGTCGATGAGTTGAATCAACTCCACAGCAACTACATAAATTTATCCACTAACCATTCAGAAACGTCCAGTTTCATTCTAAAAGTTGTAATTTCTTCCTGAGTCTCTCCATCAGTGTCCGACTCCGGATTGAACAATGTAAGGCTGAACACCGTTACTGACAATCCTCATTTTGGCTGCGTGAGATTCTCCAGCTTTGTTGTTGTTGAGCAACCGAAGCACGAGCTGTTAAAGCTCCGCCCTCTTCTGGAAAGGGGGCCGGGAGCAGCAGCTCATTTGCATTTAAAGGGACACACACAAAAACGGCGTGTTTTTGCTCACACCCAAATAGGGGCAAATTTGACAAGCTATAATAAATGATCTGTGGGGTATTTTGAGCTGAAACTTCACAGACAGATTCTGGGGACACCAGAGACTTATATTACATCTTGTGAAAAGGGGCATTATAGGTCCCCTTTAAGTTTAGCATCAGGGAAAATTTTGTTGACTTGTTTTCACACCAATATAGAGTTACTACTACTTGTGTTTTTGCATTTATTAATTTAGCAGTATTTATAATTGTGTGCATTTTCTACAGATGACCTACAGCATTTAATTGGATTATTTGACAGAATTATCAATTCTGTTGGATATATAAGTATCTCTAATTTTATAAATACAGTATATACTCACGTAGGGCGATAGTATATACTATATAGCAACATCACAACTGTTTGATTGTTTATATCATCACAGAATACCCAGCTCTAATCTGCTAAATGCAACTATAAAGCATGAAGATATTATAAACATCAACATCAGGAGTTTTGAAACAATGCCATGAGGTCATGTGACAACAATGTAGCATATTATTATTTGAAATGCCTGTGTGCTGTTTCACATACTACATTTTAAAAATAGTAGGCAGTATACACAGTGCAGTAAGCTAGTAGTTTATTCTGAATATAGCCTTGATCTTTATATGTGCTGTAATAATTAGAGCAGATGCCATTACTTGCCTCCCTCCCCCCCGATGGGTTCATTGATGTTAAATTAGTCCCTCAGGACATTTTTAATGAGGAAATGATCCTATGAGTGGGTCGTATACCGTATGTTCATCTAAACATGGTTTATGTCGATAACACAGCCAGACAATGACCCGCCTTCATTGAACATGATAGAATCATGTAACCCAGAAGAGTTGGCACCGGGTCAGACGGGTACCCAATATCCCTGTGAACCGAACACCAGCGGCCAGTCGATAAACAGAACCGGCCTTTCAGAACAAAACCTTTGACATTCAGACCTATTTACTGACTGACTTGCGTTCAAGTGTTGTTTTAAAGGGATAGTTCACCTGAAACGTTTTGTTTTCAATGATGAATTTTTATTTTTGGGTGAACGGACCCTTTAATTATTTAAATTTGAACATCCTGATTTAAAAATCAATGCAGCGATTGAACACCTTTAGACTTGAACTGAAGCGATAGCAGGGGTCTCTCATTAGTTCTGACCTCTTTCTACAAGCTAGTGAAAAGCGACCTGATCTAAACCCTACATCAATGCCCTAACCGCTCTCCGACCCTGTTTTAATGCTCCGTCCACATTGTGGATGCTGAAAAAGACTCGTCCACGGCATATAATGTTCCTTCACTCTAAGAAACCGCACAAAAGTGCCACTCTTGAGTTTGTGAGCCGAACACAGTCGTGCTTTGTGTCCCTCTGCCAACATCCCTCCATCTCCCAGAGGAGTGTGGAGAGAAGGATCTGGACAGATAGGAGGACGCCCTTATTCTGTTACCTTTCTGGATACTAATTACCCCTCTAATCTGACCACAGGCTAGTTTATGTTGCCCCCAACACCTGCACAGGTCTCAGATCAGTCGCAGGGTTTCTTCAGATAGCTGCTGTTAATAGTTCCTTTCTTGAAAACACACAGTGATAAGAAATGCTTGGTAATCGATAACAGGACTGAATGATAATGATGCCCCGAGGCCGGTGAGAGCGTTACGGTCCAGTTGAGAGGCCAGTGCTGTGTTGTCTCTGCATCTTACCTTATTAGTCATGCACATGCAATTTTATGCCTTGCAAACTGGTTTTGTATAATGTATTGAGTGTTGTTGTTGGAAGCAGTGCTATTTTAGCATTATTTATAGTATTTATTAATATTTTTAATAGTGTTGTCAAAAGTACCGACTTCGATTCCAAGTCGGTACTGAAATGTTAAAAATGAGACTCTTTGAGCGCTGTTGAGCGGATTCGTAAACACCTCTGATTGGCCACTGTGTTCATGCGCTCAACAGATATGTCTGTGATTGGCTACAATGATCAACGCTTCAAAAACATGTTGTAAATAGACATCAATGACGCTCTTCACCGAGCGCTTACACAGATACACACGGGAGCGTTTGAAAGAAGGCATCTATTTGCAGACCGGTCCCGCTTTCAAATTCAAACGCTGCCGTGCGTTGATCATTGTAGCCAATTACAGACATATCTGTTGAGCGCGTAAACACAATGGCCAATCAGAAGTGTTTACGAATCCACTTAACAACGCTTAAAGCATCACTTTTTTTAAAATTTCAGCACCGACTTTGTATTGAAGTCGGTACTTTTGACAACACTAATTTTGAACTACATTTATTTTTATATTTTCAGGTTTCAAATTTAATTTTAGATTGTTTAAATTCATTTTTTTATTTTAATTTTAGTTTATTTTTAATTTCAGCTTTAGTGATGTTTTAGTAATTTTAGTACTTCAACTTAGACTTTTATTTAGAGATGCACCGATACTAAATTTCTCTACTGATAGCCGATTATTCAGAGTGATATCTGCCAATACCGATAACGATACCGATACCGATACAGATAGTTTGTGGGTTATGCCTTTAATCTTTTATACCTTCTTTTAAATTAATGATAATTTCATTATAATTAATAATTAATCATTATATTTTAATTATTATATTTTGAAAGAAATGCAAATAAAAACTTTATTCTCTCCATTTCGTCCACTTGATTCAGAGTAACTGGTATCAGTTATAAACAAACACATTACTCAAATTTAATATTAACACACATTAACTAAATTCTGAAGATTAATTTTATATTTCTTAACTTTCTGAATGTTATTAATTCATATAATTACTATTAATATTGAACATTGAACTGGTTTCTTAGCATTTTCTTAAAACAAATCACAAATTCAGTGCATTTTCCTGCCCTCTTTTGATTGACAGGATATATCGGCCCTGACTATTGGCTGTTTTTAAACTATCGGCCGATAATGTGAAAACTAGCTTTTATCGGCCGATACCGATTATTGGCCGATATATCGGTGCATCTCTACTTTTATTTATATATTTATGTATAACTTGCAGCTATTATTGCAAAAAAGTTTACTTTAAAAAATACTGTTGTGTTTACAGAAAAACACTGCTAGCTGTGGTTGCCAGAATAATTCAGTAAAAATACAGTAAAAATGTAAACATATTTACAGAACAACCTGTACATTTTACAGTTTAAAACTGCAATTTACAAAGAAAAGCTTTAAACCTTTAAATCCAACAGCATACATGTACATAACTGAAACCAAAAACTAAGAAGAAACATAATTAATAAAATTAAAAATCATCAAATTTGAAGTGCCACACACAGGAAATTCAGTACACTGCTTTTAACTGTAAATTATAAGATGATTTGTTCTTTTTACGTCAAAAAACAGTATATTTAACAGTATTTTACTGTAAAATTACACAAAATGTAAGGTTATTCTCTGTATATATACACTTACTGTTAACCAATTAGCTGTCACATTTTTACAGTCTTTTACAGTTAAAATTACAATAATTTTTACAGTTTAATTAAATATTCTGTACTGTGTATATGTAGCCTTCTACTGTTAAAAGTCTCTTCTGCTCACCAAGGCTGCATTTATTAGATTAAAAATACAGTAAAAACTAATATTGTGAAATATTTTTACAATTTAAAAGAACTGTTTTCTATTTGAATATATTTTAAAATGTAATTTATTCCTGTGATCAAAGCTGAATTTTCAGCATCATTACTCCACTTTTTGGTGTCACATGATCCTTCAGAAATCATTTTAATATGCTGAACATTGTTGAAAACAGTTGTGCTGCTTCATATTCACGTGGAAACCGTGATACATTTTTTCAGGATTTTTGGATGAACAGAAAGTTCAAAAGAACAGAATTTAGTAGAAAGTAGAAATCTTTTGTAACATTATTTACTGTCATGAGCTAATCAGCCATTTGATGAAATATTATGAAGACCTTTTTTTTTCCCTTCATAACAACATCCATTTATGAATCATTCATAATGAATCCAGAAACAGAAGTAAATGGGGTAAATTTGGATTTCAAGTTGACTTCATGGAGAGTCAGGTTGTGTCGGGTCATGTGGGACTCATGTGGGATGGTCATTTTTAATCTCAGATAACTAAAATAGGCTCATTCCAGAGATAATCAATTTATCGGCTGATGGGAAGGCCATTCCGGCTGTTTGGAAGCGTCTCTGTGCTGAAAGGACTCATTGTGTTGGATTGACTTGATTTCTCTTTCGTGCCACGAGTTATCGGACACGAGTGTTGCTTTAGACCAGATAACACTAATGCCAGCAAATTCTTTCCTGGGAAACTATTATGATTATTTGCATTTACAGCAGTGTTTGTCCATGTAGCATCAGCACCTCTTTCTCAATTTTATTTAATGGAAATGTTTTTTGTGTTGTTTAGGGAGTGAAGCAAGAATCTTCTGAGATTAAATATTTCTGAAGGGAGTGTTTGAAAAGAAACAAACGGTTATGTGGAGGAGACAGAGAGCAGCCAGCGCCTTAAAAGTGGGCTTGTTTAAATCATGTTGTTCAAGAGGCCGTATTCTACATTTCTGTTGCATTTTTCTTTTCCCTGAAGCTAGTCAAGGTCTCTTGCACCAAAACAGTCGTAATTTAGTTGAACATGATCATTTTCCGCCCTCTCTCTGACCTTCTCAACTTGCGAGCTCTATTCCAGCTCTATTCCATCCAAACTATAGCTCTCAAATCTCATTTACACTTACTTTCTGTGAATTACTTTCAAATATGTCAGATTGTGATCATGCACAGAGTGATTGTGAATTTTCATAAATGCAATTAAGACTTAATTAAAGAGCAGAAGGAGCTTTGAATAGTTAATATTAGAGTATGTGTACAAAGTAGATTAAACTCTTATTTGAAAAGACCTGTTTTCCGTCATATGATATCAAATTTGATTAAAACGTCGGCAGGATCTTTATCTTTGCTTTGCTTCTGTTTCATGAGAATCCTGTGACTCTCTCAGATGGAGTGGAGATGAACAGTTAGACCATTTGTGATGTTGTTACCGTAAACACACACTTAAATACTCATGGGAACAAAGTACAAAACGACATCTACCCTCATGGTCATTCAGGCTGCTCAGGGTTTATTGTGTTCTGTAGTGTTACACTGTAACATTATCCAGTGTTTTAGAATGTTCTAAATGTTGAGTGCAACATCCTTAAAGTGCCTCTATTGTTCTATTTTAAGTGTTCCTAATTTTGTTTTGGAGTCTCCTACAATAAATTTACATGCACAAAACACTTTAATTTTCTCATAATATACATTTAAACTTCAGCTCTTTTCTCTCTGAAACATGTCGAACTAAGATTCAGTCTCTCTAAACCCCGCCTTTCCATAAGCCTACTCTGCTCTGATTGGTCAGATGGTCCATTCTGTTGTGATTCTTTAAAACTTTGCGCACCTCATCATAACAGGGGCACTTTAACAGAGACTTTAATATGAATGTGTTAATGCATGTTTGCATTTGCATTGAAAACAGGATTTTCTTGCTCTTTTGTTTACTCTCACGTTCACAACTCAAAGCTTCCCAGTCCATTCAGAACAGAGTATCACTCTTTAGTAACACAGTTATGTAGTTTTGCAGCTTTATACTTCTCAATAAGACGTCTGTTGTTTGGAGGCTTGTTTTATTGCAGAGCTGATGTTATTTCAATGATACATAATCCCTTTACAATCAAAACAGGAAACTGAGTCTGTGTTCATTCTTCCAGAACGGTAGTTTCGGAGAGCAGTTATTAATTCAAACCGAGCCAGCAGGTACAAAGAAAGACAAGCTAATTAAATTTGGAAAATGATTGGTATGTAGATGAGAATCACAGTTAAACCGATGTACATGCACAATTTTCTTTCAATGCAAAGACTATTTCATAACGCCCCGAATGATTTGATGTAAAAGTAACATGAAAATCTGTTTAAAAAGGCTTTGAATTTGATCAAATCTTGATAGATAGTTATCTAGATTTTGATAGATAACCAATTTTATAAATATGTATTAACTTTTTTTTTTTTTTTATAAAATAAAATGCATAATGTATTATATTAAGAATAATTTTGTATTATGGGAAAAATAGTGTTCACACTTCACAATGATATTTACATTAAAATTTGGGCCATTCCGTGTCAAATCAACCAGTGGTTTTTGACCAATTTACTCATGGAGCCGCATTAAGATCTCCATATCTCTGGGAATGAACCATCGAGGGCCTTTAAAATGAAGATACCAAAAGGACAGTTCGTTATGAACCAGAATCTATTAAGGATATTAAGATATCTTTAATACTTCTTGAGTTACAGGCATGCAAACTTGAGGCAAAAAACACAAGAAGTGCTTTTTTTACCATTTTTGAACTGTCACTGTTGGCATATAATGAAACAAAGATTGCGAAAGTCAACAGATTTTACTAATAGATCTATCAATCTCTGTGTTATAATAAAATAATGATGCTGACATCTTTCTAAAGTCATTTTTACACCCCTGTAAATTGGCTCCAAATCTCAAATTGTCACTTTGACCCCCTCTACAAAATGGTGGACTACTCAGTAAATATACATCTGTGACATTTAATATTTTGGCTTTCATCACTATTTATGTTTGTCTTTCAACAGAAAAAATATTAACAAAATCAAAAATTTGAGCCAGGGACCGGAATGACCCATTTAATGTGCTTCAATTAAAATTTAATTTTAATGTTTGATATTAAAATATTATATGTAATTTTCTATAACTTGACATGCTGTTTGAATTGGAAGAAAAAGAAGTGCAGATATCTGCTTCAGATATGAATAATTTAAAAATGTGATAATGATATTGTGCATTTCTAATGAAAACACTACTGAAATCACCACTGTGCTCTGCTTATGTACACATTTATTATCTTTTTTTCTCACAAATGCAGATCATCTGATGTCCGTGCGCGTGCATCACGTGGTCTTCAGACTCGTGTTTGACAAAACAAATAGCTAAATTCACACAGAGCAGTTGTGAGATTAGTTTAAGTTTTGTGTTCTGATCAGTTGTCGTCTCTTGTGCAGTGGTTAAATTTAGGATAGAAATGCGATAAGTGTGGATCAGCTTGAAACCAGAACTCTTCCCAGCCCTGGTGAGGAGCCGACCGGTCCGTCTCAGTGCATTATGGGCACTCTGACCCTGTAAACAATAGAAGACACACACTGACCCAGCCCCCTCAGTGCATTGATTATATTCTGCTGTCAGCAATCTCAAGTGTGCTCTGCGACACACACACACACACACACACACACACGCATGCATGCAGTGGCACCAGCTGATCTGCTGTTATTGTTTTGCACCTGTCACAGAGGCAGCGCTTCAAACGGTGTGTGTGAGCGTGTTATAATCTGACATTAATATTTAATTGTTGCTTTGACAGAGGGTGGATGTTGAGGTTAAACCGTCTTGATTTGGGAGCTTTTTTTGCATGGTTTTGACATTCGGCACATGCTTTTCTCAGAGAGAGAGAGAGAGAGAGGGAAAGGGAAAGGGGGAGGTTTGAACGTCTTCTCATCTCCGCTCGCTCTTGTTCAGACCTCCACAGCCAGACAGAACCATCAACCTTTATGACACCCAGAAAATTGCAGATTTACTCTAAATTATACACACGTCTCAAAGGAAACAGACACGTATGAGACCAGCAGACACTCTGAAATGATTCTCGCTTGTTTTTTTTTTGTTTTGTTTTTTTCTTTGTGGATTTTGTGGTTGTCTTCCCTGAGCTTCAGAGCGTCTGACCGGCACTTGGTGAGTTTAAGTAACGTTTCTTGTATTTTTTTTGGATGTTATTGGATGGATATTGCTCATTTTAATAACATATAGAGTAGACAATTGATCAGTTGAGGAATACACATTTTATAAGTTCTGTTTTTTTGTGGTCTTCTCTGAGCTTCAGAGCATCTTTACCGACACTTGGTGGGTTTAAGTAAGGTTCCTTTTTTATTTTATTAGATGGCTCTGTTTTATAGGTTCTGTTGACTCTGTAGGCTTCGTTTTAAAGTGTGCTTCTTCTCTTTTGCATGGTGCTGTAGCATCGCTATTACAATTACTCATATTGAAGAATATTATATTTGGGTCATTGACGAATAAGGTTTTTAAAAGTGTAAAAAAACATAATGGAGATATAATTAATTTTGAAGTTTTATTAAGTGTTAACAATGAAATTATGTAGTTTTTATAATCAATTAACACTGCTTTTGTCATTTTTTTACAAGTTGGACAAAATTTGTCACCAAAAAAGTCATTCGGTTTAACCAAAATTTGGGTTTTACCGAATGTCACTTTTGGTTATACCGAATGACGATAATTTCAAACAATGCTAACAGGCTGATATCTAGCTAGGACAATCAAAATTTTTATATTTAGTACAATTTTTTTAAAATATTACAACATTTTCCATGTTTTATAGCGGTTGTACCGAATGACCTGATGTTTCGGGACACGCGTATGAGTGAGTGAAAACATGAATTTTTCAAATAGTTAAGAGAGAGTTAATTACTTTGCTTCATGATCATGTGGTCCTTTGCAGGTGTCCGAATGATGTCACATCCTGTCACATGATATTGACCACATGACTTGATCCAAAATGGTCCCTTTATTTTGGTTACTCTGAATGACATCAATGAAATTAATTTTTCTGGACATTCTTTCTCATAACAAAGCAACGACTTCTACACATAATTTTAATACCATGTTGATATATGATGTTATAAAATCATGCCAGAATAAAAAATATATACATGTATTACATTTTAAGATATTTTAATCACAAATGAAATGGCTGTATTGGACGGTTAAACTGAATGACCTTTTGACGCTTCAAAATCGTTAAAATACCTTGTAGCAAAATATAATTAAAACCTTTTGGATTCAATAAAAGAGATCTAGTTGTACTACCTTACATACTTTGGATGTCATATCTTTGTTTTTTATTATTATTAAGGCCTTTGGACAAAAAAATGACCCGTCACGTCATTGACCCATTCACATGCATATCCCATCATAACTCCTCAAATTCCAAACGAACCAACCTGAACACCACCTGCAAGAGCCTAACATTATGCTAGCAAGTTTTGCAGAAAATGGAAAGATCTAGTCTTGTATTGTCTGTGAAATCCTCCTGACAGACTTTAGTAAGATGTTGTTCAGTTGTGGCTGTTGGCACGTGTCCGTACATCTCCTTCAGCCGTGATCAACTGCATATTTAAACCTCCACTGTAATCAGCGTTTTCTCTCTTCAGATGTGAGTTTGTGTCTGTTCGGCGTGTGTGAGAGCCGCCCGTAGCAGCGTTGTGAGATCAAAGCACACACGGTGTTTCAAGACACATCTGTCCGATTTCAAAGCGCACAGGGCTCATGGGTCCCTTCAGAGGGGACATTGCATGTGTGTGTTTTAGTGTCAAAATAAAAGTCCCTCCCCCAGTGCCAATAATTAAAAAATAACGGACGATATATTGGCCTTAAGTTGGCAATATATCTAGCAAACCTTAGTTGACATAGAAAACCCGCATGATTTGAGGAATCATTCATGTCTGGAGCACAAACGCTGCAGGGCGATGCACACATTAGAGGTTTGGTCACATAATAGTGATGCTTGACTTGGCAAACTTAGATCTGTGCATTCGGTCTTAAAGTGACAGCAGCCTAATAAACCTGCTGCCATCTGTGTCATTAATGTTAGTCAAACAACAAAAGACAAAGAGAAAATCCTCAATGCTCTTGACTGGATCACTTTGAATCTTTAATAAGAATACTTTCATATTTAATTCACGCAGTGAAGACTATGCATTGTATTGTATTTTTATATGATTATTCAATTTCTGTATTTCTTACTACATGTTAAATAATCCTATTATACTAAACCACTGTACAGAGACACAAACAAACTGTTTAAACTGGATGTTCTCTCACTCTTTCATTTGTCCTGTTGTTGACAGTGGAGTATGTCAGAAAGTGAACACGCATCTGTCTACTGTATTCAGTGTAGACAGCGTCAACGATTATAATGTTTTCTATTTGCGTTTGACACGACGCAACGCTCAGATCCAGTGTAGGCAAATGTCAGCTGTTAAGTGACTGAACGCCAGTGGGTGAAACTACTAAAATGTGTCAAAAAATCAAGGGAAATTTGAGAAATCATGTCATGACGCTTTTAAGTTTCTATTTCAGGGAGAAACCCTGGTTGCAATCTTTTTGTAATGACTCAAGTTTTGGATGTAAATAAAGTGGCGCCTAGTAAATGAATACCTTTACAATGGATATGGGATCTATTGGGAGAATTTGATTATGGCTTGTGTTTTCCGTCTGCTTGCAGATTTATACCCTGGTTGAAGCACCTCAGGTTCTTGGAATCATTGTTGAGGAATTTCATACCCTCATTGGAAACTTCTGGATATATAACAATTGGGTCGTTACACCATATTATGGAAACCCACAGAACTGGAACGTTTGCGCATAATAAATGTTCCATTCCAAGCGTCATTCCTAAAGCTGTTTATTAAAGGGAAAAAAAGAAGCATTTGACCTTTAGTGGCCCGTTGCATTCTGGGAGATCCCTACAGGGATCGATGAGACAGTCGTAACCGCCCATCACGTTTGGGTAATTAGCTGCCATTGTTCTGAGGTGAGAAGGAATTTGGGTCTGTATAGAAATCCAGCGTTGTTTCCAAACCATTGGTTCAAAGCGGAGATGTTTGACACATGCAAATGAGCAGTGATGTTGATATGCATA
This sequence comes from Mylopharyngodon piceus, assembly GCA_039654765.1. NCBI lineage: Eukaryota > Metazoa > Chordata > Actinopteri > Cypriniformes > Xenocyprididae > Mylopharyngodon > Mylopharyngodon piceus. The sequence continues at coordinate 5,148,512 of CM077461.1, read as the reverse complement.
ATTGTCAGAACATCTCAATTAATCCCTGATGGGCCATTGTGTAATCTGATGGTTGAACCTGTATGTTAAACTGTGATTTACACTGTCTGCATAGCTACCATCATTAGCGTCTTTGTGCGGTTGTGTTGTGGGTTTCATAAACCCTAATGAGGAGAAGTCAGCCAGACGACTGCCATACGTTTGTCTCCCAGAGGACTTCAGTGATGTCTCAGACTCGAGCCTCGAGGCGGTCTGGAGTCGAGACCACGTCACAACTCGCATCTCAAATACGTCCTCTAGAGCCAATTAAAAACCAGTTAAACATATATTAAAAAGATGAAAAAAGTTTTTAAGTGATGCTCTTAATTTATCTAAGTGGTATTTACAAAGTTTAATTGGTTTTAAAATTTGCGTTGTTTATTACAAATATAAACAAATTGCTTAGTTCCTCTCTTTTAATTCACTTTTATATAGAGAGATTAATACTGTAAGGATGCATTAAATTGATCAAAAGTGGCAGTTTTACTCTCTTTGTGATCAAATAAATGCAGTTTTGGTGACTTCTTTCGAAAACCAATCCCAAACTTTGGAATTTTTGTGTAATAATAATCTAGTTTTCTTCCTGCTCCTAGTGTAGTTGGTGTCCTTCATTGGCTTGATGTTGCATCTGTTGACATACTGAATCATTTATGAAGCTGACAGTGTGCTGCACTTTTAATCTGTTTTGTAAAGTCACCCTGTTGCGCTCGGATCTGTTCAGATATTAAGTTCAGTTCGAGCATGAGGGGAATTTGCAACACATGCAAATATGTAAGATATTGCTCTATTTTTTAGCACCGATGATTTAATTAGCACAGTTTTTCCCTTCTGTTTCATCTGGGTCTCTATTAATCTATTTCTCGCTAATGAAAACGCTCATCCCTTTGTGCTGGTGATGGAATCTAATATTCCTGTTCTCTCTCCACGTCACTGGATTCCAGAATGCTTTCCATTCGTTCTCTGTGGTTCCGCTGTCGCCATGGCGATGGAATCCCCCACCAAGCTGGCGGAAACCCCTTCTCCTTTAGCTGAGGCTAACTGACAGCGAGGCAGCCATAGTTGTGTGTATCAACCTTGTGCCTTTTGTTTGCAAGAACTATTTTATTAAAAAGTTACCATGGTTATCATAGTATCCACCATAATATAATATTAATTGTTACTAAAAAAAAACTGTAATAACTTGGTGTTTGTCAGTGTTGGTCTACAAAGCTATTTGTTTAATTAGATTTCTCTGTAGCTTCGCTTGTTTTGTTTTGTTCAAATGCTATTTTATTGGTTAACTTGTAGGTTAGTGTTGACATGTTATTGTGTGATTTGGAAATGCAGCATTCACTAAGCCCAAGACAAATTTCCCCAAGGGGACAATAAAGTAAATTGTATTGTATTGTATTGTATTGTATTTCAGTAATCTAGTCTTTGGTCCTGTGGTCATCAGCCAACTGTTTTGAATCAGAATTATGATGCTTAATTCATGAACTCTTTGGATTCGGATTGAATCACTCTTAGGAGTTGGAATTAATTGCTTTGTACTTGGGAGTCGGATTGAATCGCTCTGTTTTTGGGAGTCGGATTGAATCGCTTTGTACTTGGGAGTCGGATTGAATCGCTCTGTTCTTGGGAGTCGGATTGAATCGCTCTGTTTTTGGGAGTTGGATTGAATCACTCTGTTTTTGGGAGTCTGATTGAATTGCTCTGTTCTTGGGAGTCGGATTAAAACGCTCTTGGGAGCCGATTCATGTCACTTTTGGGAGCCGATTTGTATTGCTCTTGGGGAGCCAATTCGAATTGCTATCATGACTCGATTTGATTCGCTCTTCAGAGCCGATTCAAATAGCTCTTGGGAGCCGATTCGTATAGCTCTTGGCAGCCGATTCATATAGCTCTTGGGAGCCGATTCATATAGCTCTTGGGAGCCAATTCGTATAACTCTTGGGAGCCGATTTCGTGATGCTCTTGGGAGCTGATTTGTGTCACTATTGGGAGCAGATTCGAATAGCTCTTTGGAGCCGATTCGTAAAGCTCTTGGGAGCCGATTCATAAAGCTCTTGGGAGCCGATTCGTGATGCTCTTGGGAGCCGATTCGAAAAGCTCTTGGGGGCCGATTCGAATTGCTATCATGACTCGATTTGATTCGCTCATGGGAGCCGATTCAAATAGCTCTTGGAAGCCGATTCGTAAAGCTCTTGGGAGCCGATTCGTAAAGCTCTTTGGAGCCGATTCGTATAGCTCCTGGGAGCCGAATTCGAAATGGCTCTTGGGAGCCGATTCGAATTGCTGTCATGAGTCGATTTGATTCGCTCCTGAAAACCAGTTCAAATCGGTCTTGGGAGCAGATTCTTTTCAATGAATCGGCCAAATGGGTTAGCAAAGCAGTCTGAATCATTCTAATTGTTGATCCACTGAATTGTTTGAAAAGAATGAAGTGCACACGGAGTACTAGAACAAGGATCCACAGTGCAGTGTACTGAACTTGACCTTCCATTTCCAGTGTGACGAATAAACCAGAAGTCTTGTATTATTTCTTTCTAGACTCATTATTTGATCAGCCTGCCAAAAACTTGAGACATTTTTACACAAAATTACATTTAAATATCTAAATAACCTTATTTTTGTGACTAGACACCACTCACTAAATTAAAAATAATGAGGTCATGTGACAATGTAGCATACTACTGTTTGAAATTTTCTAAGGAGTAGTAACCAGTGTAAAGTACATACTGTGCAGTACGTTAGTATTGTATTCTGAGCGCAGCCTTTGTGTGTGCAAGTTCAAATATCTCCCCCTCCTAATCTGAAAGTCCTTGTGTCCTCTCCACAGATCCGTGAAGAGCTCTCTGCTCCATCTTCAGCTGCCTGAGACGTGAACCTCAGAAAGACTCTTTAATGAATCAGTATTCGCCGCTCGATGCCATGGCGTTCAAGTGAGTAGTTGTTTGCTTCTGCAGCTATATGTTGAATGCTTCCTCTGTTGTTCTGCTTGTTCTCCTGTATGATCTCAGTCCCTATCATCAGGTTAGCAGGGCTGTGGTTACGTCTTCAGGCAAACGCATGGAAAACACTGGCATATAAAGGGTCTTTTCTCCGAGGGCCCCTTGGAGACGTTTGGCATTTGCATGGAAGCTGATTTGCATTCCATCTTGGTCGAGTTTTCTGATGCTGGATGCTTGTTGGCTGCTCTCTTGTTTTTCTGTTTGGCCCAAATTCCTGTTTTCTTTCTTTATTTCTCTCTTTCTCTTTCTTTCCTGCTTGCCTTTGCCAGTTAGAAGACAATAAGGAATGAAAATGATGACTGTCTTCACTAGGTTTGGGTCAGCTGAGGATGTTTTGAAAGAATTGGACACACCAATACAGTCGTTTTTTGACCGTGCTCTTTACTGTAAATGCACTGTATTCAAGTATTGCAGCATTCTGAAACGTGTCAGAAGCAGAAAACAATTTATAAAGAAATGCAAGTATATGTTTAGTTTGTTAAGTGGGATCAAGTTCACTCTAAAAAAAATACTGTTAAAAACAACCCAAGTTGGGTTAAATATGGACAAAACCAGTGTTTTGGTTGTTTTGACCCAGCGGTTGGGTTAAATGTTTGATCAACCGTCTGGGCAGTTTTATTTAACTCAACTATTGTTTAAAATTAATATATGGCTGGCTTAAAATGAACCTGAAATAGGTTGGAAATTAAAAATCAGACACAATTACTAAAGGCAGCAGTAATAATCAAAAGGTGAACATTTATTAATAAGCAATTTAATAAATGTTTATTTAATTATTATTTAACCCTCTGGTGCTCTTCATGTGTTGGTCAAAAATGACCGATTTTATGTTTTTTATTTATTTATTTATTTATTTTTTAATTTCAATGAAATGAATGTACTATATTTTACTTCGATAATGTTTTTTTATTTAATATTTTGCATTTTTAGGGGATTTTATGGTACTAAATTATATTTACGCTGTAGTTATTATCCATTTATTCACTTTTTGAGCACAGACCTGAAAATGAAATTTCCAACTTAAACTGTCATAAATTTCGAATGCTTTAGAGCACAGACTTAATTTTGATCTCTTTTCAAAGATGAGACTTGGCAAATTATTGCTGAAGTGAAAAAAGTTTTAAAAAGTTATTTTATGTTTATTGTTATGAAAAATGCACAAAAATACTATTTTAAATTTTTATGTTAAATATATATTTTCAAAAACACGTTTTACTTTAAAACTGCAAGAAAATCAAAGCCATAAATCTAAACAAGTTGTGCTCCAAATTTGAGCTTGATATCTCAAAAAATGAGCTTTCAGTAAGATTTTGTTTGGCCGCAGTACCAAAAGTTTCCACTAGATGAAATTCGTCTCCCATTCATTTCCAATACGCTCATTTTTGACCGCGAGGAGCACAAGTGTGACTATTTTTTCAGGACCATTTAACTTTTTCGAATCACATCTATGATTTATTTTTTTTTTTTCTTTGTTCACATAGCAAATGCCAAAACATTAACCAAATTTTGTATCATTCCGATGAAGTAAAAACTTCTTTAAAAAAACCAAAATGTAAAATTTTTCGGCCAAAATTGACGGAAGAGCACCAGAGGGTTAATAAAATGTTCATTTCCGATCTATTTTGGGTTCATTTTAAGCAAGTAGGCAAACATTTAACCCAACCACTGAGTCAAAACAACCCAATCGCTAGGTTTGTCCATTTTTAACCCAACTATATATAATCTCATGCAGCCCTTGGATCTGCATTTATGTAGAGTATGTTTTTGGTCTAATATTTCTCTTAATGATCATCAGAATGCTTAGAGTTTGATTTCTGATTTTTATTTTTAAGCAAAGGCATTGGAAAACTTTGACTCATTTACATAATCAGAGAAAGTAATGAATATTTAATATCCATGAAAATAATGTGATGCATTATTTGGATTTGCAGCAAAGTGCCTCTTACTTGCTGGTTCTTGTGCTCGTGATGTTGGACTCCAGATAAGCAGAAAAATCCGGATGGCAAATGAAGTTGTCAGTCAACGCTGACATCTCTGTTAGTAATGGACGGATGTCAGCCGTCTCTCCAACACAAACTACCGCTTCCATCCTGTGGAAAGTGTTGCAACGACTCTTGGAAATTTGGACAGACAGCTGAAACAGTCGCATCGTTTGATGCAGTTTCCCTGATTTTCTAGTGAATAAGCAAATTGTTTGTAGCCATTATTTTCTAATGGTGTCAGCAGTCCTGAATCACAGCTCTGCTGTTCCTTTTTACATGGTGTTTCAGTTTACGTAAAAGATTTTGAGATAAATTTTTATTCAGTAAAGTACAGTACAATATGGCATTAAGTAGAACGTGCAGTGAACTATATTCACAATACAGCATGATCTCCATTTCCTTATTGCTATTATACAAAGTTTAAAAAAATATTTAAAAAAAAAATCTATTAAAATGGTATTTTATTATTGCTTGTTATAATTAATCGTAGAATAATATTTATATAATAATGATATTATTATTATTATTTATTAAGCAAAACTGGCATTATTTAAACACAATTTCAGATTTTACTATGAAAAGCATTGAGATGGTGAGACTTTGAGTTTTATCATGTCTTTTTAAATCAACAACAGCTGCAGACGTAGATTCATCCTGGAAGACTTATGGAAGTGACAAGCTTGTTGACGAGTTGTCGAAAAAGATCAAAGGTAACCTAGCAACCAGCGAGGGCGGCTGATCGGAGGCCCCCGTTTAGCCGTCCTTTGTATCGCCTGTGCTTGTGAGTTTCGTAGCACAATTGTTTGTGTGGAGGAATGATAAATGTGCTGCCAAAAAGACGTAAAGAAAACACGAGTAGGAGAATGAGGGATGCTCGCTGTCATTGGGTCCAGAACAAAGACACCCTCTACACAAGACTACTTGAGATTCATGTCTGTCTGAATGCATGTCTGTCTTGTGTCTGAGTTAATATTGACAGAGATTTTTTTGGAGGACTGTAGGGACGACTGCTTCATTTTGTTCTCTTTTGCTCTTTGTACGACTTGTTTAGACAGTACAGTTATTGAATGTGGTTTGTACACAAAAAAAATGAATAGTTCAGTTAAACTGTCATGTCATCATGTCATTCCTAACCTGGATGACTTTCTTTCTTCAGTAGAGCACAAAAGATGATTTCCAAGATCATAGGCCGTCAAGATGTTTGACACATGCACCATAAAAGTTTGAGTCAACTCTGATCAAAGTCTTCTGAAGTGATGGGTCTGTGTGAGAAACAAGCCAAAAATACTTATGGTGCTGTTTTGGAGCTCAACATCCTCTGGTCACTGTATTATTTATGGAAAAGTGCAGTGTGGAAATGCTCCCTCACTTCTGCTTTTGTGTGCTGTGAAAGAAGGAAAATTATACATGTTTATATCTGGTTGAGTTTATAATTAAAAAGGGTTTATCTGCTTATAAACCCAGCACAAGACTGTGAAATACAGAAAATAATTGACTTGTAAGTAAACAATCTGTGAAACAAGTTGCTTTTCCATTTCAAAAAGGTGATTTTTTTTTTTTTTTGAGTGAAACATTCTGTGAGACAAAAATGGTCTTTAAGTGTTATTAAATTGCATTGTGCAGTCTAAAAAAATATTAGAGTATTATTTTAAAAAATGAATCAATATTAAATTAATACAAAATGAAAGGAATTCAAATTTCACAAAAATAAAAAAGATTTTGAGGATAGGTCAAATAGAAACGAGGATAAATAAATTTTTATTCGGTAAAGTACAGTACAATATGGCATTAAGTAGAACGTGCAGTGAACTATATTCACAATACAGCATGATCTCCATTTCCTTATTTCCTTGTTTTATCATGTCTTTTTAAATCAACAACAACTGCAGACGTAGTTAAAAATTAAATTGTATTGTGCCATCTCAAAATAATTAATGAATGAATCAATAATAAATTAATACATAGTTAAATGAATAAAAAATAAATTGTATTGTGCATCTCAGAAAATTAAAATATTAAAAATGAATCAATGATAAATTAATACAAAATTAATAAAAAGTTGCATTGTGCCATCATCTTATAAAAAAGAATCAATTAATATAAAATTAAATTAATGATTTTACAAATTAATAAAAATTAAATTGCACAGTGCCATCTCAAAAAATGAGAATATTATTTTAAAAATTAATGAATAATAAATTAATACCAAATTAAATTAATGAAAATTTCACATTAATACAAATTAAATTGCATTGCCATCTAAAAAACTAGATTATAATTTAAAATTAATCAATAATAAATTAATACAAAATTCAATTAATGAAAAATAAATTGCATTGTGCCATCTCAAATTTAAAAAAATAATCAATAAAACATTAATACACAAATAATTAATAAAAAAATAAATTGCATTGTTCAATCTCAAAAAATTAGATTATTGCAAAATGAACCAATATTAAATTAATACAAAATTAAAGTATTAAATTTCACGAATTAATAAAAATTAAATTACATTGTCTCGTCTCATAATTTTTTTTTTTTTTTTTTTGAATATTATTAAAAATGAATAAAATATTTAGGTCTGTTTATATAATATTTATATTATATAATATTATATATAATTATATAATATTTATATTATAAAAGGTATGCATTGACGTCACTTTCCCACCGGGACACTCCCCCTCAGCCGGACTGAGTGGCAAAAGATCCTGCTGCATGACTGGATTAAATAGGGGAAACTGCAAAAACATGAGTAAAACAAACGATTATCAGTTTAAACTAAAGGTTGGACTTGATAGTGCTCCTTATAACTTGCCAAAGATCCAGTGATCCATGGATATTGACATGCAGCCAGGAATCGTGTTTCCTGACATTTATATGTGCCTGATTTCGATGCCGGGGAAATACATAAAGCAAATCTGCCTGTGAACACTTTATATAACTACAATATAGGTAGATCTAAATCGGAGTGATCACTATCAATGTTATATATATCAACCAGCTCTAAAACTTGTATAGTTTTTGTCAGTTTTTATTTAAAAACACCCAATTATGCAGAATATAAGATGGTAAATATTTAATTGATGAGTTATCAATACAATATATAACAATACAATATATAGAGTATGATTTTACCCCAAAATCCAATATTTTGACACAAAATGATAACTGCAAATCCACGTTTCTCTGCCTGGAGTCCAGCTGTTTCTGTGAATTGCAGCGATCCCTTCGCTTCTTTTTTCTGTAGCTTTCGGCAGTCTGTAAAAATATACCTCAGATTTCTCGTCAAATCTATTTGTACAATCAATCACAAAGCTCTTTCCCGTTTTAGATGTTTTGTGTGTTTTTCACGGCATTCACACTGTAAACCAAGTTCAGTGGGCATAACCGCAGTCACCCCTGCTGACCGAGATCCACCATATGCAAATGAGTTATTATGGTATTTATTAGAAGCACATGACACTCCAGCTAAACTGAGGGTTCCAATCAGCATATGAACAGTTTGAGATCATGTGACCTGGAGCTGATTTAGTAGTTCAAAGGTCAAGATCCTCTGACCCATCACTCCAGGCTGCCGTAACTACTCTGATTCAGTCCAAACAAACGGGAAGCAGCTGCCAAAGACGGTGTGAGAGTGAATCATTTACACATAATAATTGTTGCCTTTAGGAAATCTGGAGTTACTCGAGAGGAAGATAATAAACGTCATTTGAGTCTTTGTCAAATAACTTCCTTCTCTGTGGAGCACAAAAGAGACAGATTGTTCATGCTGCTCTTTTTCATATAATGGAAATAAATGGTCACACTGGCTGACTTTTAGCTTTAAAAATGCCAGAAAAGCAGCTTAAAGTAGTTTGTATGACTTGTGCGCTATATATTCCAAGTCATATGATCACTTCATGTGAAAAGCAGACTGAAATTTAAGATGATGATCATCAAAAACCAACCTCCACAAGAACTGCAGGATTTGGGAAAAAATATCTAATTGCATTTTTTTCTGATAATTTTTGTTTTTATTAATACAATAAAAAATAAAAAAGCTCCAGGTTTGCTGTGCTTGTTATGCTGTGCATATTTCAATATGACTATAAAATAATAATAATAACTTATTATTATTTGATTTAACATACTTTGTGTGATATAATATTATATGCTTTGTATAGCACAGTTTATACATAAAATGAAGCTCAAAGGGCGGCAAATAAATACTAAAAAAAATTAACAATTAAAAAATAGAAAATAAAAAATAAATTAATAAAATATTTAATTATTATTTTATAATATTATTAATAAATAAAAATATTAAATATGAAATATTTTAATATATTGTAATTGTAATAAAAATATCATATTGTAATATTTTACTGTAAAATATAAAGTGTTTAATAATAATAAAAATAATAATAATTTTAAGAATTTAATAATTTTATTAAAGTGTAAAATTACAATACTGATATTTATGGCAGTCTTAAAGGCACAATATGTAAGATTTTTGGATTTAAAATATGCAAAAACCACTAAAACAATGTTATATTTTGTTGACTTTTGTGGTGTGTGTGTGTGTGTGTGTGTGTGTGTGTATATATATATATATATATATATATATATATATATATATATATATACACGATATGTTATATATATATATATATATATATATATATATATATATATATATATATATATACACGATATGTTATATATATATATATATATATATATATATATATACACGATATGTTATATATATATATATACATACACACGATATGTTATATATAATATATATACACAATATGTTATATATATATATATATATATATATATATAAAACATTGTGTATATATATTATATATAACATATCGTGTATATGTGTATATATATATATATATATATATATATATATATATATATATATATATAATATATATATATATATTGCGTCGCCTGTCAATGACACCATATCCACGTTACCCTCAATGTTTTATTAGACAGGTGAGCAACTGTTTGGATACCTTTATCGACAGAATCAAAAACTAATTGTTATTTAGCTCAACACGATTAGTCTTATTTGTTTGAATCTCTTGTTTTCTTGACTTACCACAAGTACCATGTTTGTACAATGCTATACTGTCAAGTGGCTAACATAGCATAATCAGAAAGAGCTTTATTTGTAGTAACAGTAATACAAAATTTTCTCCATCATACAATGTTTTAAAATTAATTGCATGTCAAGTCATCCAGCTTTTATTAATATGATATTCTAATATCAATCTAGCTTACTGTAGCACGTCTCATAGCAGCCACCGAGCGAACGCACAGAGTAACGTTAACATAACTTTCAACACTCTCAAAAATATTTTACTATGATTGATTTGATCAAGTAAAACAGTGCTTCGTTACCCCACAATTTTAATTCATCAGATAAACCGACCTGTATGAATAGTAATTCAGCATTTGCGGCTATTTCATTAGATTTACGCCTTTGTTGTTGTTTTGAAAAAGCGACCTCTAGTGGTGAAAATTACATATTGTGCCTTTAAACTAAGTATGAAGTTTGAGATTTATGGTGGTAGGAAAGATTTTCAGCAATAAATTGGGTCATGTGGGTTTGAAACAAAGATGATGATCGAACTGTTCAGACTTTTCTCATGGCCGTTTTGAAATGGATGAGAAAACTGAAGTTGATTAGTCACTCATTTCCTGTCTCCTCTTGAGTTATGGCAGCCTGTATTGAAATATAACAATATCATCCTCTTGTGTTGTAGTGCCACGGTCTTCGTCTCATCAATCAAACCCGTTTGTTCTCCGATCTCCACGCCAACAATCGAATCGTCATCTCTGTGTTCGATAATAGAAATCCTCCATTATGAGGGCGACCCTTGACATCTTCACTTCCTCGTGGTCTGTTTGAGCGTGACTGACGACTCTATCGCCGCGTGAGGCGTGCCGGATGTTGGTGACACGTTTTGTGCGTGATGTCTGAAGTGGCGTGTGACGGTTTCCTCTCGCTGTAAAGGGACGTGACCTTTGACTCGTAGCTCATCAATTTTAGGCTGCTGTCAGTGATCTGACAAGAGACGCAGACACCTGCCACAGCGGGGGTGTGTGTGTGTGTCAAGAGGAACGACGCTCTGAATGTCAACTAGACATTGAGAACATCAGGTTTTTTTTGTGAGTTTGTATAAGTGTGCGTCTGTATTGGGAAGCTTGTTTGAAACCGTATCTGCTACAACCTGCTCATAACTGATTCAAATAATGTTTAAAAAACTAGTTTCCTACTGTTTGCTACCAGATAATGTAGCTAACTACATTAAAGGTGCAATATGTAAAATTTTCTGTCCGCTAGAGATTGCTAGAGGCCTATTCAAAACAAAGGCGTAGCTTTGCCAAGTTTGAGCGCGGAATCTTGGGACATGTGGTCTTCACATCACAGCCAGTGGAAATAATCGGGATAGGACTCGGAAAGAAATCATGTTCATGGATGCGATTATTAACGTTACTGTAGTATGAAGCAGAGCAGGATCGAGTGTTGTGGGAACTGAACGAGGCCGCTGGAGCGATTGCGCAACACACGCCGTGAGCAGTGGAACTTTTATTATGCCACAGTCGCCGGCGCCGCTTTCGCTTTTCCGGTCATGAGTATGAGGTAACACAGCTCTGTTTATCATATTAGATACATTTGAGTGTGTTGAAAATGATGTTATAACGTTACTCTGTGCGTTCGCTCGGTGGCTGCTGTGAGACACTTGTTGCACACTGCAGTAAGATAGATCGATTTTAGAATATCATATTAAATGCTGGATGGCTTGTGTTGATAAATGGCATGCAATTCATTTTAAAACGTATTGTATGATGGAGAAAATGCTGTATTACTGTTACTAAAAATAAAGCTGCATCTGATTATGCTATGTTAGCTACTTGACAAAATAGTGTTTTTCTCTGAGGCATGGTAAAGCATGGTACTCGCAAAAAATCAAGAAAATTTGATTTAAACAATAAGACTAAACGTGTTGAGCTATATAACAACAATTAGTTTTCTGTCTATAAATGTAACCAAACAGTTGTTCCCTTGCCTATTAAAACATGTAAATATTAAAGCGTCTTTGGTGTTTCCATGGTTTCTACAAAATAAAACCGGAAGCCGAGGGTAACACAGGTATGACGCAATTGACAGGCGGCTCCTCACACGTCCCGGATCCTTGGTTAAAATAGCAATTTTCTCACGATTTATAAATAGTTGGAAACAAGTGAACAAAATATATAACACTGGCCTAGTGGTTTTGGATATTTTACTGCAAAATTCTTACATATTGCACCTTTAAGTTACAAAAGTGGCTTAATTTGAACCTCCATGGCATTTATATTTGTAAAAATACATCTTTTTAAGTTAGATTTTGAGATTTTTTTTTTGTCTTTTTTAATTTAGAAATAAATGTATACTACAGTTCAAAAGTTTGGGATCGGTAAGATTTTTCATGTTTTTAAAAGAAGTTTCGTCTGCTCACCAAGGCTGCATTTATTTGATTAAAAATACAGTAAAAACAGTAATTTTGTAAAATATTATTACAATTTAAAATAACTGTTTTCTATTTGAAAATATTTTAAAATGTAATTTATTCCTGTGATCAAAGCTGAATTTTCAGCATCATTACTCCAGTCTTCAGTGTCACATGATCCTTCAGAAATCAATCTAATATATTGTTTTGCTGCTCGAAACATTTGTGTACGATTGTACAAAATATTTGTGTACAATTTTTTTTTTTTTTTTTTCAGGATTCTTTGATGAATAGAAAGTTCAAAATAACAGCGTTTATTTGAAAAATAATCTTTTGTAACATTATAAATGTCTTTACTGTCACTTTTGATCGATTTGATGCATCCTTGCTGAATAAAAGTATTAATTTCTTTAATTTCTTTTCAAAAAAATAAAAATAAAAATTCTTACTGACCCCAAACCTTTGAACGGTAGTGTATAATGTCAAGTCAAGTCACCTTTGTTTATATAGCGCTTTTTACAATGCAGATTGTGTCAAAGCAGCTTTACAGTGATAACTGGTATATAATTTTGGCTACACATCAACTATTAAAGAAAATGGTGTCATTGTCCATCTTAAGTAAATTCAGTATTGATTCATTCCGTTGTAAGAATCAATAGTTATTAATTTAGTTAATTTATCTAGATCAGCACTGGAGTAAACAGTGATGTCATCATCCAGCTCAGCTCAGTTCAGTTCGCATACAATGGTGTCGATGCAGGCAGGTCAAAACACCCAACTAAGCAAGCCAAAGGCGATGGCGGCAAGGAACCCAAACTCCAACAGGTGACATCAGGTGGCAAACAGGTGTTAAAATGGAGAAAAAACAGGAAGCCAATGCAGTGTTGACAGAACTGGGCTAATACGGTCATACTTCCTAGTTCTAGTAAGAACTCTAGCTGCTGTGTTTTGGACGAGCTGTAGTTTGTTTATCAAGCGAGCAGAACAACCACCCAGTAAAGCGTTACAGTAATCTAGCCTTGAGGTCATGAAAGCATGAACTAACTGTTCTGCATTTGTCATTGAGAGCATATGTTGTAGTTTAGATATATTTTTAAGATGGAAGAATGCAGTTTTAATGTAACAAAAGCTTTGTATTTCAGATAAATGCTGTTCTTTTGAACTTTCTATTCATCAAAGAATCCTGAAAAAAAAAAAAAAAAAAAAAAAAAAAAAGTACACAACTGTTTTCAACATTGATAATAATCAGAAAATGTTTCTTGAGCAGCAAATCAGCATATTAGAATGATTTCTGAAGGATCATGTGACACTGAAGACTGGAGTAATGATGCTGAAAATTCAGCTTAGATCACAGGAATAAATTACTTTGTAAAATATATTCAAACAGAAAACAGTTCTTTTAAAATGTAATAATATTTCACAATATTACTGTTTTTACTGTATTTTTAATTAAATAAATGCAGCCTTGGTGAGCAGAAGAGACGTTAAATTACATTTACAATTACATTTAATTAAAAACATTAAAAATCTTACCGATCCAGTGTGTGTGTGTGTGTGTGTGTGTGTGTATATATATATATATATATATATATATATATATATATGTGTATATATATATGTGTATATATATATATATGTATATATATATATATATATGTGTATATATATATATATATATATATATATATATATATAATGTATATGTATAAGTGTTTGTTTTGTGATGGTTGTTCATGAGTCTCTTCTTTGTCCTGAACAGTTAAACAGAGCTCTGTTCTTCAGAAAAATTTTCCAGGTCCTGCAGATTCTTCAGTTTTCAAGGATTTTTTGCATATTTGAACCCTTTCCAGCAGTGACTGTATGATTTTGAGATCCGTCTTTTCACACTGAGGACGACTGAGAGACTCAAACACAACTATTAAAAAAGGTTCAAACATTCACTGATGCTCCAGAAGAAAACACGATGCATTAAGAGCTGGGGGGTGAAAACTTTTGAACAGGATGGAGATGTCCACATTTTTCTTATTTTGTTGAAATATCTTTTTTTTTTTCATTTAGTACTGCCCTTCAGAAACAACAGAAGATACTTGCATGTTTCCCGGACGACAAATTAAGAACAATAATCCTTGATCTTAAAATTCAAAAAGTTTTCACCCCCGGCTCTTAATGCATCGTGTTTCCTTCTGGAGCATCAGTGAATGTTTGAACCTTTTAAAAGCTACATGACATTTCTCACCAGCGAGGTAATAACTGTGCGGTTCTTGAGGTAGATAAACTTAGTTTCGCTATTAGTAGAGACACTGCTGCCGTGAGAGACGCACAGATTCAGGTAGGCTAATTCACATATGCTGCTTATTCTCTCTCTCTCATTAACTGCATTAATAACTGTATCAACTGTATTAGTCGTTTTGGAATTGGCAACGGAGGCTTGGGATGAGATGCGTAAGAAATTAATCCCACACACAAGAGTGTGATAAACAGCAGTTTTTAACTAAATATTCATTTGTTACAAAAAAATAACGTTTTTAAGTGAATGGGTTATTTGAATTTTAATGATTTTTTTTAAATGAATTTCCTGGAAAAAAAAAATTGCTAAAATGAGTTTGTCAGGACTGCATGGCACATTTGGAGAGTGATTTAGATTTTTTCATTATGATATTTAAAAAACTGTGATATGCTTTTTGTTACATTAAACTGCAACAAGTAGCTTGTTAGTAGTTCTAATGCTCAACTAATGAGGTTTGAGGTTATTACATCTAAATATCATAGCTCATATTAAAACCACCTTTTCAAAAACAAGTTTGAACCATCTGAAGTTAACGCCGATGTATCTGTGTGAATCCTCAGAGCGGACGCATCCTTCAAATGAAGCACTGAATCAAATTGAGACTGACATCAGGAAGAAATTAGCATGCAACACAATCCGTAATTCGGACATGGTGTTCCTCCCCTGTGCAGGGGCCTGTGTTTGTGTGCGCTGACATTACGTCCGCATGACTTGCTGTAATTGTCTGTGGCTGGTTTGTTCACCCCTCGACTCAGTCCCGGTTAACAGACGCTTGAGTGCTTTCTCTCTGACCTACATTAAATTGTATTGCTGATTGTTCCTTTGGCAAAGGTTAATGATCTCAGTGATATAAACCAGAACCATAACTAATCAAAAACACAGTAGCTGCTTGTTTATTTTCAGTTTGTGTTGGTTTGATTTTGAAGCTTGAATGTGTTTGTGGTGGTTTCTCTGGTTGCTAAATGCACATGGAAGTGTAAACTGAGCGCAGCAGATACAGTAGGAAATAAATGACAATTCAAGTTATTCCCATCCACTGAAGCTGAAATAACTAAGGAATCTCTCTAAACCCCTCCTTTCTGCAAGTCTACTCTACTCTGCTCTGATTGGTCAGACGGCCCAGTCTGTTGTGATTGGTCGACCGCTTACAGCACGTGTCGGGAACTACACCTTTTTAAATGTGTATGATGATTTTACACATTATTATTTCCACTGCTGTTGTGTGTGAGTAAATCATAAGTGTGTAAATACATGCAGATTCACTGCAGTCCAAACCAAGACACATTTTAATGTCCGCTTGAGCGTTTCATGTCATTAAGTCTGTAAAACAGCCTATTAAAACCATTGATTTAACACCACACCAAAACCCACAGTGCCACATCCTTTTAAAGGTTTAATTTTTAACTCCAAGTCAAAAGTGTCAAAAGTCTGCTCTTTTAATCTGTAGCAGTACATCGTTTATAAAATGTACATGTTCTCAAATGTGATGTCTGTGTGTATTTCCACTTCTTTTTTCACTTTTAATAAAGTGTTTTCTCCTCTGCTCCTCTTCCATTTGTGTGTGATGTTTAACATTCATCCATCCATACGGTCAGACTCCATGATAACCCTCTCCTCATCTCTGTGTCTCTCTATAGCCGGCGGATTTTATAATTCTGAAGGACGGATCTTCTGGTCTAGTCGAGTGTCGTGGAAGAGTTACAGGTCAGAAACTCCCTCCTCTCTCTCCTCATCTGTGTGGTTTGGAGCTTTCGCTCTCTCGCTTGTGCTGAGCTGTGATGACATCACTGCATGAACCCCTCCCCCTGCGGCTGGACAGACTCTCCTGTTGCTGCTCTTGCATTTTAAAGCTGCATGTTTCTTTTTCCTCATTTCGTTCTTTTGGTTGATTTGGAAATCCTTCTCGTCCATCCCAAATGATTTTTTTTCTCCTGCTTGGTTGTGTTCTCCCACTTTTCCTGCAGTTTATCCTTCTTTTCTTCGTTTGCAAAAATGGTTTTGTTTTGATATCTTCCTTCTCGCTTCATGGTTCTTTGCCTTTTATTCCATGTTTTATGCTTGAGTTTGTTTTGGGTTTTTTTTTTTTGTGAGGATTCAATTCTCTCTCTCTCCTCATATATCTTGCTTGTGCTTGATCACTATAATAATGTAATTTAATTTTCTTTGACTTTTAAGCAGAGATGGAAACTCGAGTCTGCGACTTGGACTTGAGTCGCACTTAAGTCACAAAAAAATAACTTGCGACTTGACTTGGACTCGAGGAACACTGACTCGAGATTTGATTCATTATATACGCACGCGACTCATCTGAAGGCACACATATTCATCAACCAATGGAAAAGTGCTGTTTTATAAATGAACAACAAACAGTAACAATATAGCCAAGTCCTACCTTGTGATAATCTTGGACCCCAATGACTTGAGACTTGATTTGGATCGCAAAAAACTTGAGGCTTGACTTGGACCCCAAAGATTTGAGGCTTGACATGGACCCCAAAGACTTGAGGCTTGACTTGGACCCAAAGACTTGAGGCTTGACTTGGACCCCAAAGACTTGAGGCTTAACTTGGACCCCAAAGACTTGAGGCTTGACTTGGACCCCAAAGACTTGAGGCTTGACTTGGACCCCAAAGACTTGAGGCTTGACTTGGACCCCAAAGACTTGAGGCTTGACTTGGACCCCAAAGACTTGAGGCTTGACTTGGACCTCAAAGACTTGAGGCTTGTCTTGGACCCGAAAGACTTGAGGCTTGACTTTGACCAAAAAAACTTGAGGCTTGCCTTGGACCCAAAGACTTGAGGCTTGACATGGACCCCAAAGACTTGAGGCTTGACTTGGACCCAAAGACTTGAGGCTTGACATAGACCCCAAAGACTTGAGGCTTGACTTGGACCCCAAAGACTTGAGGCTTGACTTGGACCTCAAAGACTTGAGGCTTGACTTGGACCCCAAAGACTTGAGGCTTGACTTGGACCCAAAGACTTGAGGCTTGACATAGACCCCAAAGACTTGAGGCTTGACTTGGACCCCAAAGGCTTGAGGCTTGACTTGGACCTCAAAGACTTGAGGCTTGACTTGGACCCCAAAGACTTGAGGCTTGACATAGACCCCAAAGACTTGAGGCTTGTCTTGGACCCCAAAGACTTGATGCTTGACATGGACCCCAAAGACTTGAGGCTATATGTAAACATGTTTATTTGTGATATGAGTGGTATGGGTGGTATTGCAAATGCAAAACTCTGCCACAATGTTAGTGTGACCTGAATGGTTACCAGGGCATTGCTAGGTGTTTTTTAAGGTGTTCTGGGTGGTTGCTAGGTGGTTTCTTAAACCCCCCTATCCCCGCATCTCAGTGATCTTTTGGTCCCTAGTTATGCCTTGGGTTCCTTTTTTAATGTGTGTCTGTGGGATTATTTTTTTTCAGCTGTTTTTCTGGTCCAGCAGGTGAAAATGGGGGCTTTCGCACTAGGTAGTTCTACGAACTAGCCACCAGGGTGGTTCCCTGAGAAGTAATAGTTTCCCTAGGGCCGTTTTCCTGGTTGCTTTCGCATCGGCAGTAGGAACTCTGAAGTGACATAATCCGCTCTAGTTGTTGAGACTTTTATTTTGACTGTGCTGAGAACACCAGAGCACACAGTGCTCCTATTTTCCATTAGTTTATGATCTGTTTAACAATCCTGTCTAATACGTTATTAGAACTGTTATACAAATAAAGATGACAGTGTATGAAAAAGTATTTGCGTTTGCCGTGTGGTTGATGCCCAACGTCGCTGAGTAGAAGTATATATTCATGTTTTGCTTGGTCCAAAGTTGCATTGGATTTTCTCCTTAGTGTAAAGGTTAAGAGGTCTATCACTGTTTTCCATGTTCATAGAGTTAGTTCGTGGAGTAAATGTATAGGCTATAAACTGTGTGTGTACACAGCTTTTTTTAAAAATGGCGGGTGCTGGTGTTTTGCGTACATTCGGGCAATCAGCGTACGCTTATGTCACTGATATTTCCTATGGTGCTGGGTTAGACCCTACTCTGAAGTAGGATCTTCCTGTGGTGCGAACACGGCAAAAAGCAGGTACTTCTGCTAATAGTTCTAGGAACTATGAAAAGGTTCCTCCGGTATAGGTGCGTTCTGATCACTAAGCAGCACACCTCTGCTTACCAAGAAAACCAGGTTTGGATTGTAGTACTCTCACCTGGTTCTTGTTCTGGATCTTAGTTGAAAGAGATTTGCAGCACATGCTTCAGTGTAACTTGATCCAGAGTTCAGATTTGTTATGAAAGGTGATTTAAAAGCTGTTGTGTTCTTCAGAAGGAACTATAATCCCCGTACAGTAGCTTATTGTTAGTGGGAAGTGAATATTTAAATTGCAGTTAAACATTCTCATCTAGATGGGCGGTTCTTGGCCAAAATGCATTGCAATGTGGGTAGTCAGAAGTCTGTAATGAAATGTATCAGTGTCTGGCTGTCAAAATGAGCATTTACTCTCGTTTGCCAAGTCCCAGACAAACACTGTGGAGGTGCTGGAAGAGCCGGAGGATGCTGGGAGTTTTCACAAAAGAGCCCAGAAGGGTTTTTTGTCCATACTGAACCTTAAATCCGAGCGTGAAATCAGTGCCATGCTAAAGATGGTGCCGTGTTACAATACTGACCATGGAGTGTGACAGTGAGGAGTGTCATGGGGTTTTACTCTTGTTTTAAAGACTCGTCAGGGCAGAAAAAGGCACCTTAATTAACAGGAAACAGGCTGATGTATCGCACAATAAAACCGCTGTGTTTATGGAGCTGGTTCAGTATGACCTGCCGTGAGGGGTCTTTATTCACTGCCAACTGTGTGTTTTATTGACTGATTTTTTTAAATTGTCTGCAATGATGGTCGAGTTCATTTTAAGTCTTCTTATGTTTAAAAAGGGTCATTCTACACATTTGTTGAATTTGTTTTTCTATATATATAGTGTTGTTAAAGTTATTAACAATGAAATAAAAAAAGAAATAATAATATAATGTAATGTGATATAATGTAATATAAAATATATAATAATATTATATATATTATTTTATAATGTAATAAACAAAGTAATTTAAATAATGAAAATTTTATATATAAAACAATTAAATTAAAAATGATATATAATATTACAAAATAATGTATATAATATAATGATATTAAGTATATACTGTATATGTGTGTGTGTGTTTTTTCATATAATAATTATATTTATATTTGTAGTATTTATTTAGTAGTACTGAATAATAGTTATGTAAATGTGGGTGGTCATGTATTAAAATTTGCTCATGATTTTGTAAAATAGTAAAAAATAATCATTTAGTTTCATGAGAAGTCGTTTTTGCAGTTCAGTTTCTGTAAATAATCTGTGTGGATTTGAGAGGGAGTTGTGCATGTGAGAGTATGTCAGTAAATAAGGCTCTTTTGTTATAAAAGAATAAGAAAACCCCTGTTTTTCATGATATGAGAGCTGTGCACAGATACTGAATCCAGAAATGTTGACAGAAACTGAATCTGTCAGTCCGTTTTATTGCTGTTCAACTGAAACTCTGCTCGTGTCGTTCAGAAAGACTGGCCGTAATATAACCCTCCCCTAAACCTGATCGCCCACTGTGTGTGAGATTTATTTATATACAGGCTCTCTTCAGAGAGGAACTGAAGATTCCTGGCTATGTGTACACACACACACACACACACACACACACACACACACACACACACACACAGTGTTAATGATCCCCAAGACGGGTGCTGAAATACACACTTGACCACACACACACACACACACACACACACGCATGATGACCATCACTCACTGAAAACAATCCAGTCTTCCCAAGGTTAAGCGGTTTCTCCCACCACACACACACTTGCAGCACCTGCGTTAGGACATCACAGTCCAGACTTCTGCCTCTGATCTCTACCGCCTGTGAATATTTATAGCCTGTGAATATCTAAGATCAGTTCCTCCCTTATTCTCACTGTGTTCTCTGTTTTACTTCTTCTGAAGATTTTTCACACTATATTTAATAATTGGTTCCTGAAGAAAGTCATGTAAATTAGAAAGCAGAATTCACACTTCAGTCACACTTCATATCTGAATGTCATTGCATTAGAGAACAAAATGACTTAAAGGTTTTATATCGCATCATAAGAACTTAAAGTTTTTTTTTTAATTAACTTAAATGTTCTGTTAAATGATTTTTAATGTAATTTTTATAGCATCATGGGAACTTTAAAAGGTCTCTTATTATGAACTTTAAGATTATTTGTAGCATCATATGAACTTTATTTGTAGCATCATATGAACTTTAGGTTCATTTATGGCATTATAGGAACTTAAAGGTTCTTTTATGACATCATAGGAACTTAAAGGTACTTTTATGACATCATAGGAGCTTAAAAGTTCTTTTATGACATCATAGGAACTTAAATGTTATTTTTTGACATTATAGGACCTTAATGGTTCTTTTATGACATCATAGGAACTTAAAGATTGCTTTATGACATCATAGGAACTTAAAGGTTCTTTTATGACATCATAGGAGCTTTTATGACATCATAGGAACTTAAAGGTTCTTTTATGACATCATAGGAGCTTTTATGACATCATAGGAACTTAAAGGTTCTTTTATGACATCATAGGAGCTTAAAGGTTCTTTTATGACATCATAGGAGCTTAAAGGTTCTTTTATGACATCATAGGAGCTTAAAGGTTCTTTTATGACATCATAGGAGCTTAAAGGTTCTTTTATGACATCATATAAACTTAAAAGTGCTCTTATGGCATTATAGGAACTTAAAGATTCCTTTATGACATCATAGGAATTTAAATGTTATTTTATGACATCATACGACCTTAAATGTTCTTTTATGACATCATAGTAGCTTAAAGGTTCTTTTATGACATCATAGGAACTTAAACGTTATTTTATGACATCATTGGATCATAAAGGTTCTTTTATGATATCATAGGAGCTTAGGTTCTTTTATAATAATAACACGTTTTATTTATATAGCACCTTTCCGTTGCTTAAGGCATTATGGCATTATAGGTACTACAGAACTTAAAGGTACATTTATGACTAAGAATTAAAGGTTATTTTATGATATCATAGGAACTTAAAGGTTCTTTCGTGGTATTATAGGAACTTAATGGTTTTCTTATGATATAGGAACTTAAAACTTCTCTTATTGTATTATAGGAACTTAAAGGTTCTTTAGCACCGTAGGAGCCTAAATGTTCTTTTATGGCATCTTAGCAACTTAAAAGGTTCTCTTATGTCATCAATCTGTAAAACCCTTTTTTGGAACCTACATTTTTAAGAGTTTAAACACGCAGATGTTGAAAATTAAGCTTTTCATTTGACTCTTTTGATAGGGCAGCAGAGGTAGTCATTATATTTTACAGTGCAGTGACACGAGTGTGTGTGTGTGTGTGTGTGTCCTCTTAAAATGCACCTCACTTTCTTTGCATGTCATTCTGCTCCTTCCTGGAGCTCATGTCGAGCGTGTGTATTTTAAAGGTCTCCGTAGCTCTGCCTAAATATAAGTTTTTACAGGGACTGACCCTTCATCAGGCTTTCGTGTGGTCACGTCAGAGCTGCCCTGCTCTTTCTGCACAGATGTACGGCTGTAATTACATGTGAAGCAGCTATTTTCTGTCCTTTGCATTGGGTTTCCATTACCTACAGTTTCTGTCCTGAAGTTATTTAAGTCATAACCGTAGCCGTGCTGCAGCTAGTTTTATTTAGAAGGATATTCTAAAACTTTTTGCAGCTTCCGTAGTGCTTTTTATATACATACAGTGGCCCCAAAAAGTATTTAGACACTTAAAATGTCCTTTGCAAAATATCAATGTTATATTATTTGCATTTATCATATTTTTTTCCTGCTGTTTATGTTAACTGTTAGATTGTTTGACAAGTTTTTTTTTAATCCTGTAGTTTCTTTGCATGTGGGCATTAATTGCACGCTGCTGCTCCACAGGGCCGTGATGTCATGAAAGATTCATCATATTTGATGCCAAACCAAGGACTTTGTGTTCACCACATATTTCTGGGTCCACCGCAGTTCTTCCATTACATTTTTTTTCAATGATCTGATAAAATGTAAACCTTAAATGCAATGCAAGTCACTTTGGATGAATCCATCTGCCAAGTTTTGTTTTTTAGTGATGAGTGGACAGGTTGAAGGGTGAAAGACAAACTCTTGGAAAGGAAAAACATGAACCTAAAGAACAAACCGCAGTCACACACACACACACACACACACACACAGGCCCTTGAAGCATGAGAGGGTGCAGAGAAAGAGAAGGATTGTGAGAGCTGTCAGCGGGCGTAGTGGGAAAGCTGATTCTGGCAGAAAAGCGTTGTGGGTCGGCAGCGAGTGGCATCGATCACTGTGCTGTCTCTGTGAGTGCCAGGGCAGAGAGAGAGAGAGGGAGGGGACGGGGCTCAGTTGGCAGACTCTGAATGTTTGAGAGCGGCCACATGGTTGCCCAGTTGGCAAGACGCCACCGTTTATACCCAGCTTGCATTTCTGAGCCTGTGCGTGCAGCGGACACGAAACAGGTGCTCGACGAACTGTAGGCTTCAAGAGTATTAATACAGGAAAAGAGGGCTGTGTCTGCATATGAGATGTGTTTGAAATAGTATGCAATATGTGTGTGTGTGTCTATCTAATTGTCTGTCTGTCTATATATGCACTTTTCATTTATATATATATAATATATAAAACATTTAGTTCCTGTCCTTGATTCTGATTGGTCAATAACTGTGTTTTATTCACGGTAAAACACAGCTATGACCGCTTCACCCAACGGTTCTGTGTATCTTAGCAACGTAAACTGTTTGTTCTCAATTGATATTGTTCATTGAAGCTTACTGTATTATGTAGAAGAGTATTGTGAGAAAAAGATTGAGTGAGCGAGCGTTATCTGCATTCAGATTTAACATTTTCCTTCAGGTCAGTCCTATGTTCATAATAAAAAATCTGTTTAAATGTCCGATGTATTATCTTGTCCTTTTAACGTTTAATGGGTTTTCCCGTGACTGACAGAACTAGTCAAAGCATTTGTCAGTTGCGTCTTGTTCTGTGTTCACAACAATTCAGTCTTTTCAATGTAAAAGTCTTCGCTACTGACTGACACACTCATAAAGACAGTCTTTGCCGCCATCTAATGGCGTGATAATGTAACTTCTGTTGCTGTTCACGGTCAGGGACTATTTTTTCCGGCGGAAGGAAGGCTTTTAGTAAGAGTTTACTTCATGAAAGTTGCATTGATACAGATTCTTGGCTTTCATATTTGTATTGTGTGGTAGCCGTTTTATAAAAGCGATAAGGTACTCGAGGCTAGTGCTGTATCGTGAATAAGTCACGGCAGTAACAACGCCCTTCAGCCGTGACTTATTCATGATACAGCACAGCCTCTCGTACCTTATTGCTTACATATTTATTTCGTTATTCTGTGCCCCTTGCTCCTCATTTAATATTCATATTTCATATTCAGGGTAAAACCCGACTCAGGGTTCGACTGATCAGGTCTGGCATGTGAATTAATTTTTCTGGGAAAGTACGGTGTGTGTGTGAGAGGCCATGTCATGTGCTCACACTCAGACACACACTTCGGTCGAGCCTTTGTTGATTGTTTACTGTGTGTGTGTAATTCTCTCCTCACACACACAACAGGGTCTTTGTGTTTGTGTGACCTCCTTTTAGCATTTCTGTACACTGAGGGTCATTGCTAGTGTGTGTTGTGCGCACGTGTGTTTGTTTCCTCTCTGAAGCTGTAAAAGCTCATCTGCCTGTTGATCAATGATTGTTATTTTTCTGTGTTGATTTCCGATGCATCAGTCACTGGTGCTGCTGTCCTGCAGGGTCAGTCATGGGTCCTCGTGTCAGTTTGATTTCATTTGGGTCTCTGTCCAAACATATTTTTTTCCTTTTGATATCTGAAGCACATTAAAACATCTGATGTCTAAAGCCACAATGTGTGTACAGCAACTAAAAAAAGTGGTCATATTCTATAGTTTTTCACCTGAAGTGTGCTTAAAATGTCAACCAATGTCATGTTGTCAATGTTGACCATAAACATTGAGTTGTATTTGAACAGTCGTATTTAAATACATAAGTTATTTAAATGTAGAATGAATGTAATGTAAAGCAAAATAATATTTTATTTTTTATATATTTTTTTTTTTTATATTTTATTTTATTTTATTCAGACTGTAGAAAAGCCTGTTTTCCAGTGATTTTCCCATTTTAAAGCCCTGTGTGTATATTGGTTCTTGTTAAATCTATATTCTAAAGATACAATAAGTTTTCTCTCTCTCATGTCATAAGTTTTTCTCTCAGATCAGAATGAAAGAAATGAAACGGATGAATCTGGAGAGCCGATATAAGCTGAGCACTGAAGTTTGTAGTTTGTCTTTGCTTGGGGCCTGCGATGTTCCATTAAGTTTCCTGTGTCTTTATTACATTCCGCTCTCTTCACTCAATTTGTTTTCTTTTGTCTTTCAATCTCTCTACTCTTTTTCTCCACAGAACTATAAAGTGGAGCACGTATGGAGATCATTTGTAGGAATTTGAAAAAGCTTTTACTGAACACCTGTCAGGATATGCCTGCTTATGAACTACCATATATACAGTCATGGCCAAAAAATTGGCACCCCTGCATTTCTTTCAGATAATGCACTACTTCTCCCAGAAAATTGTTGCAATTACAAATGCTTTGGTATTCTCATATTTATTTATTTTGTTTGCATTGGAACAACACAAAAAAAGTCTGACACATTCCACAACATTCCAGAACTCCAAAAATTGGTTAGACAAAATGATTGGCACCTTTTCAAAATCTTCAGAAATAATTGCATTTCAAGCATGTGATGCTCCTTTAATTTGTAATTAAACTCACCTGGTGCTGGCAATATAGAAATCACACTTGCAACCAATTAAAATGGGGGAAAAAAGTGTGGACCACTCTGAGCATGGAGAAAAGAAGGAAGAGTAAAGAAGAATAGTCTGAAGATTTGAGAAACAAAATTGTGGAAAAGCATAGACAATCTGAAGACTACAAGTCCATCTCCAGAGATCTTAAAGGGAACCTATAATGCCCCTTTTACAAGATGTAAGTCTCTGGTGTCCCCAGAATGTGTCTGTGAAGTTTCAGCTCAAAATACCCCACAGATCATTTATTATAGCTTGTCAAATTTGCCCCTATTTGGGTGTGAGCAAAACCACGCTGTTTTTGTGTGTGTCCCTTTAAATGCAAATGAGCTGCTGCTCCCGGCCCCCTATCCAGAAGAGGGCGGAGCTTTAACAGCTCACGCTTCGGTTGCTCAACAACAACAAAGCTGGAGAATCTCACGCAGCCAAAATGAGGATTGTCAGTAACGGTGTTCAGCCTTACATTGTTCAAACCGGAGTCGACACTGATGGAGAGACTCAGGAAGAAGTTACAACTTTTAGACGTTTCTGAATGGTTAGTGGATAAATTTATGTAGTTGCTGTGGAGTTGATTCAACTCATCGATTAGCATGTGCCGTCATGTTAATCTTTTGTGCAAATCCAGCGTTGAATTGACCCTCATTTGTGTAGCAGTCCGGTGTAAAATGACGGCATGTCAGCAACACTCTACTACAACAACTCTTCCTCTTCTCTAAAGCAGCCCAACATGGCCTCACCCCCTTTGTTGTGTGTTCTTGGGGGCGGGGTTTATGTAAATTTTGGGGTTAATGATGTCACCTACCCAGGAAGAAGCTCGTTGTAGTCCCTACCAGCCGTTTGTTGTAGTCCTTAAAAAGCAAATTCTGTAAAAGAAAATATTTCCCTTTGCATTGAACTTTGAGCGTCGTAACTTTGCAGATGTTGTTTATGATCAAACAGCAACATTACACACTAACTAAAGTTAAAAAAATCATAATCAACCACCCCTTTAACTTCTGTTATTTAATCTACTCATCTGTGTTCGCATGTGTCCGTCCTGACAGTAACTGTCAGGATTATGAAGCTCAGGTATCAATGTAAATCAAATCAGTTCATGCTTGTGCTCTGTTGTTTTCATGACACGTTGCATCATTGATTAGAGCCGCTTGCCTAGTTGACCATCACTATTACTATTGCTCAAACTCAGGGTTAGTGATTTCAGCAGTTCAATAATAAAGAATTGAACTTTAATCTGGGTCTTTGGTCTGTAAATCATACCACCTACAACACCTGAGCATAAAAGCAGGAACTTTTGCACAGGAAAACACCTCTCAGGTGTTCTTTAGAAAAAGTAACCAATCACAGTGGAAAATCTTAAACATGGGTTGTCATGAAAATCATTATATCAGGTGTCATTTTCCTGTCCTGAGGTTTAGCTGTCATTTCAGAAGCATGCGTTGTGATGTCATATTTTACATGTCCTAGTTTCACTTCCCTGTGGGCACAGATATCAGTTCAGGGGAATTTTACAGTTTACAGACAGTGATGTCATAGGTTATCTTGGTTATTGGTTTCTCTATTTTTTTTTTTAAACACCTGAATCTGAGTTCAAGGACACAGGACATGCTGTTTTTACCTCACGGGACAGTGTGCGACAGCGAGCACATGCTATACTAACAGGCTGCCGCTGATAGGGATGCTAATTTTGGTCACTTGTCATCGCATTTCTCTTCTCTCCTTCCAAGAGGTGCTGTTCTGCCTGAAGCCGGGGTCATTTGATACGAATGTTACGTAAATGCTGCTTAACTGCTCTATACTCACGGCAAAATGTCTTCGAATTATGAATGAATACAAATACTACAGTGAAAGAAATTCTGCATTGGGTTGCGTGATATTGGAAAAGCTGGCATTGTAATATTTTGTTTTTCTGCGATTATATATTCATTGCGATATGTAAAAACACTGGAATTTTCACCAGCTAACTTCAATATCTCTATTTTGTATTAGAGCTGCACGATTCTGGATAAATTGAGAATCACGATATTTTATTTATTTTTTTTTTTCAAATAGAGATCAAGATTCTCCCACGATTTTGAACAGACAAAATAACATGTAATTTACTAGAGGTTCTGACAAAATGTTAATTGCTGCAGTCCATTTAAAAATGTTTAATTAATCTGAATTATTTAAAAAAAAATCAATTTGAATGAATGATTCAATGACTCACTCATAAGTACTTTAATTGTTTCATTACTGGATGAATCAGCGAATTTTGAACGATACTCTTGAATGAATGATTCAATGATAAATAATGACAGTCACTTGTCGCCACCTACTGGTGTAACGACGTAATCGATACAATCCTCATTTGAAGCGTCAAGTTACTTTCAAAATGTGATTTGCTCTATTTTGTTCGCTGTTTATATCTATAGACATCGGTGTTTATATCTGAACTATAAACGTTTATCCCAGTACTTCTGTGATAGTATGAATGTTTAACAATTAATCGTGCAGCTCTATTTTCTGCATAGAAAATACAAAGAATAATAAAAAAAAAAACTTTTTACTCTAAAGACTTTTTTTTGTGAAACCCATCTTTTTAGGGCTGAACAATTTGGGAAAAACTTGATAAATTCTAGTTTTAACGAGATAAAATGAGAAAAAAAAATTCATAGGTCACATTTTCACTGTTTTTGACCCATTCAGTATGAATATAAAACAATAATAATTGTTTTTTATTGTGATTATTAGTAAACAAAATAAGAAAAATAATTTTATTTTATAGTACAACTGTAAAATTACAATACTAATATTTAGTTTTTGTTTCTTTATTTTCAAATATTAAACAGTCAAGCTTTTATTTTGGCAGTTTTCTGGCAAATAATTAAATGCACGCATTAAATAAAAAATAAAGGTAATTTTGTTTTGTTTTTTTCTCAGAATTGCGAGAAATAAACTCTCAATTGCGTGATATAAAGTCAGAATTGTGTCTTATAAAGTTAAAATTGTGAGATATAAACTTGCAATTGCATGTTATAATGTCCAATTGTGAGGGAAAAAAGACGTTTTTTCTCAGAATTGCGAGTTTATATCATGCAATTCTGACCTTATAACTCGCAATTTTGTTTATATCTCACAATTCTGAGAAAAAAAAGTCAGAATTGCGAGTTATAAAGTCAGAATTGCATGATTAAAAACTCGCAATTGCGAGAAAAAAAGTCAGAATTGTGAGATTAAAAAGTCGCAATTACCTTTTTTATTTTTTTTATTTAGTGGTGGAAACAAGCTTCCATAGACTTCACTCTAAACGAGCAGTGCATATATTTATTTAAATACATCCCAGCCATATTGCAGCTATTCTGTCATCATCATTGTATCAATAATTATTTAAGTTTTGCAATACACTGTTTTTTTATACTGTGACGTACCATGTAAATAGCATTGTGCATGAATATCGTAATTATAGAGCACCATGGCATATATTCTGAATTACTTGAATGATGTTTTGTTCTCATTCCTGTTTATTGTATGGAAGTGAGCAGAATATGTATATTTATTCTCATTATGTGATGTGTTGTTGTTTGCAAAGTGAACACTTGACTGCGATTTGTTTTTGAGGTTCTCTCTCAGATGTGGAGATCATAGCTCAACTG
This sequence comes from Mylopharyngodon piceus, assembly GCA_039654765.1. NCBI lineage: Eukaryota > Metazoa > Chordata > Actinopteri > Cypriniformes > Xenocyprididae > Mylopharyngodon > Mylopharyngodon piceus. Next base: position 5,119,151 of record CM077461.1, on the reverse strand, counting down.
ACAGCCGTCTTTTCTTCCGTTTCTCTCTGTTGTTCTCACAGAGGAAACATCACGCTACCGAAGATCCCGGAGTCCAACATGGCTCTGAGCGTGTTAGGAGTGTTTCTAGGATTACTTCTGGAAGTTTCCACACACGGCCCCTCCAGCGTTCCCAGGAGCTCATGGAAGCAGGATGGTGAGTGAAGGGTTAATTATTTTTTTTCTTGTTAAACATGTTATGGTTGTAAAACGTCTGCAGGCACCATATGTGTGTGCTGATGCTATGTGTGTTAGAAAAGCCACACATCGAACTTCCTGTGTTGGTGAAACGTTTCTAAACTGTATATACTGTGTTTGTATATACAGTATCTCACAGAAGTGAGTACACCCCTCACATTTTTGTAAATATTTTATTATATCTTTTCATGTGACAACACTGAAGAAATGACACTTTGCTACAATGTAAAGTAGTGAGTGTACAGCTTGTATAACAGTGTAAATTTGCTGTCCTCTCAAAATAACTCAACATACAGCCATTAATGTCTAAACCGCTGGCCACAAAAGTGAGTACACCCCTAAGTGAAAATGTCCAAATTGGGCCCAATTAACCATTTTCTCTCCCCGGTGTCATGTGACTCGTTAGTGTTACAAGGTCTCCGGTGTGAATGGGGAGCAGGTGTGTTAAATTTGGTGTTATCGCTCTCACTCTCTCATACTGGTCACTGGAAGTTCAACATGGCACCTCATGGCAAAGAACTCTCTGAGGATCTGAAAAAAAGAATTGTTGCTCTACATAAAGATGGCGTAGACTATAAGAAGATTGCCAAGACCCTGAAACTGAGCTGCAGCACGGTGGCCAAGACCATACAACGGTTTAACAGGACAGGATCCACTCAGAACAGGCCTCGCCATGGTCGACCAAAGAAGTTGAGTGCACGTGCTCAGCGTCATATCCAGAGGTTGTGTTTGGGAAATAGACGTATGAGTGCTGCCAGCATTGCTGCAGAGGTTGAAGGGGTGGGGGTCAGCCTGTCAGTGCTCAGACCATACGCCGCACACTGCATCAAATTGGTCTGCATGGCTGTCGTCCCAGAAGGAAGCCTCTTCTAAAGATGATGCACAAGAAAGCCCGCAAACAGTTTGCTGAAGACAAGCAGACTAAGGACATGGATTACTGGAACCATGTCCTGTGGTCTGATGAGACCAAGATAAACTTATTTGGTTCAGATGGTGTCAAGCGTGTGTGGCGGCAACCAGGTGAGGAGTACAAAGACAAGTGTGTCTTGCCTACAGTCAAGCATGGTGGTGGGAGTGTCATGGTCTGGGGCTGCATGAGTGCTACAGTTACAGGGAGCTACAGTTCATTGAGGGAACCATGAATGCCAACATGTACTGTGACATACTGAAGCAGAGCATGATCCCCTCCCTTCGGAGACTGGGCCGCAGGGCAGTATTCCAACATGATAACAACCCCAAACACACCTCCAAGACGACCACTGCCTTGCTAAAGAATGTCTCCAGACCTAAACCCTATTGAGCATCTGTGGGGCATCCTCAAACGGAAGGTGGAGGAGCGCAAGGTCTCTAACATCCACCAGCTCCGTGATGTCGTCATGGAGGAGTGGAAGAGGACTCCAGTGGCAACCTGTGAAGCTCTGGTGAACTCCATGCCCAAGGGGGTTAAGGCAGTGCTGGAAAATAATGGTGGCCACACTTTGGGCCCAATTTGGACATTTTCACTTTTGTGACCAGCGGTTTAGACATTAATGGCTGTGTGTTGAGTTATTTTGAGGGGACAGCAAATTTACACTGTTATACAAGCTGTACACTCACTACTTTACATTGTAGCAAAGTGTCATTTCTTCAGTGTTGTCACATGAAAAGATATAATAAAATATTTACAAAAATGTGAGGGGTGTACTCACTTCTGTGAGATACTGTGTGTGTGTGTGTGTGTGTATATATATATATATATATATATATATATATATATATATATATACACACACACACACACACACTGATTTGTCTTAAAGAAATTAATACTTTTATTCAGCAAGGATGGATTTAATTGGTTTAATAAAGAAATTTATAATATTACAAAAGATTCTATTTCAAATAAATGCTGTTTTTTAAACTTTCTATTCATCAAAGTTTCCACAAAATATGAAGCAGCACAACTGTTTTCAACATTGATAATAATCAAAAATATTTCTTGAGCAGCAAATCAGCATATTAGAATAATTTCTGAAGGATCATGTGACACTGAAGACTGGAGTAATGATGCTGAAAATTCAGCTTTGATCACAGGAATTAATTACATTTTTTAAAATATATTTTAATTTATTAGAATAATTCACAATATTACTGCTTTTACTGTATTTTTGATCAGATGGATGGATCCTTGGTGAACAGAGGAGACTTCTTTAAAAACATAAAAAAATCCCCAAACAGTAATATATATATATTACTGTTGAAAAGGTTGGGGATTTTTTTTTAATGTTTTTTCTTGGTTCCAAATTTTTATAAATTTTACTGGTAGTCCACTGTATGAAGAATTTTTGGGTATAATATGTCACAGTTTACTTTATTTTGCTATCCTCACTTATATAAATGAACTATAGTGTCCTGAACCCACTAGTAAAAATATATAAAAATTATATCTAGTGTCTGAATCATTTTTGGTTTGACTGTATATACAGTATATAGTTTAGAAGCATGTTTCACCAGCACAGGAAATTCGATGTGTGGCTTTTCTAACACAAATAGCATCAGCACACACGTGGTGCCTGCAGACGTCCCATCTGGGCTTCGGTTTTCAGCGTCTGTTGGGTCTCTGTCGAAAACGCTGACAACCTGAGAGCCGCAAGTATGTAGTGTAAACACACACGCATGCACACATCAAACTGGCAGCCAAACACAACTTGTGTGCCAGTGACACATAAATCACTATCTATGAATGCACATGCTCAAATATACATGTAGTATATAAATATTCCTTACCAAGCATAAAGTGTTCAACTACAGCCATTGCATTGTGGCTTGGTCATTTGTGTCCTCCAGAAGAGGCTATTGTAATCTAAATTGACCCTTTTTACTTTCCTAAAGAGGACCTATTATGCCCTTTTACAAAGTCTTGAATTTGGTTTTCATGCTTGAATGTTCAAAAAACTTTTTTTCCCATGTTCTCCATTGTTGCAGCTCATCTCTTCCCAGTCTGTCAGTAACGCTCTGTTTAGTTCCTGTCTCTAGTTCAAGAGAACGAGACAAGATTTTTACACACTATTTTTTAAGAGATCCTCAATGATCAAATACATGACTAGAAAAAGTCTGAAGGTGCATTTGAAATGTTTAAACTAATCATATTGTAATGAATGTCATTTCAGTTCTGCTTTCTGAGTATGAATTATCATATGCGGTAAAAGACAGCAATACTCAAGCACTGTAAAAGGTTTTGCCACAAACTCAACTGACTGGCTTCTCTCCTGTATGATTTCATATGCGTCTCTTCAGACCTTACTGTACATTATTTATGAGCTTCTACAACTTTTGACCACCTATTCTCGCATAGCCAGACCTTCAGACTGACAGCAGAAGGTCTGGACTCTATCGCAGCTTTCATTGGCCAAGGACCGTCCAAGAGGACGTTTCACTGACATGTAACGTAACCAATCATAGTTCGTTTTGTTCCACGTCATGCTTAGGGGTGTGAAAATGTAAATGTGTTCCTACAATAACAGAACAAAACGGTATAAATAAAAATGAATAACACAGTTTTCTCTTAATCTTATTAAGTGCAAACAATAAGTGCAACCATAATCTAAGTACTCTCTCAATATTCAAAGTGCAAATAGAGACCCAATTTCAAAATGATGAGAGACCCATCAGGGAGCCGCTTTCAAAATGCGGGGTATTGAAATCATGTTTGAATGTGCGCATTCGCGTTTTACTTTCGCTTTCGATTTTGCGATCCTGTGTACTCTGTGAATAGGGAGCGGCGGTGCCGAGCACACATTCTACAAGATAAGACATTTATCAGATGCTTAGGCTCTGTTGTGCAACGAATCCTCCACCATGGTCTTGTCAGTCATCTCGTCACGTGATCGGTGAACTCTTGATTCCTGCTGCACAACTTACGACTCTGCAGCTCGTGTTGGATGAGCTGGATGGGATTGAAGTGACCGTTATCCAACTGAATTAAATGGTTTTTGTTTCTATAAAAATCAAAACGACAGTGGAGGCTTTTGCTGATCTGAATGTGACTGAGCATGACAAACACACGTTTGGATGGAGATGTTACAGTTTTATTGAGCTGAAGATTAAATGAATGACTCATGAGTTGACCGCCGCTTTATTGGGAGCAATAAATCATCTGCTGCTGCTTTCATAGAAGTTCAGGATCTCCTCTGGAACAGATTCAACCACAACCAGCTGGAGAATTATTTTTGCTGTTCAAATTACTCTTTCAAAAGTTTATTTCATTTTAAATATGCATGTTTTCATTCAGCAGATGTAAAGAGAGTTGCAAATGTTCCAGATCTAAAAATCATCTTCTTGCTTCTCCAGAAAATGTTCTACATCTTTATTATTTCATCTTTATTAAACTGTTTTCAACATTGATAATCATCAGAAATGTTTCTTGAGCAGCAAATCAGCATATTAGAATGATTTCTGAAGGATCATGTGACACTGAAGTCTTTCAAAATACTATTTTGAAGGTTATTAAATTTTAAATGTGCATGTATTCATTCAGCAGATGTAAAAAGATTCCAGAAAATGTTATATATCTATATCATTTATTTTCCAGTGGTTTTTCTCCTTGAATTTTCAATCTTCTCAATTCCGTCGTGGTCAGATATGTCTGCTCTTTATTTTCCAGTATGATCTCGGCCAGTACCCACAAATCCTTTCTGATGCGAGCCAATCTGTGTGTGTTTCTGTAGATGTGAACCTGCTTGAGTTCTGGGAGCCGGATGTGTTCAACTACACGACTCTCCTGCTGAGCGAGGACAGAGGTGTGCTGTACGTGGGCGCTCGAGAGGTCATCTACCAACTCAACATAACCAACGTGTCAATCAAGAGCAACCAGGTGAGAATTATTCCTGCCTCATAATTCATAATGTAGCTGAAATGTCTTTTAAAGACACTTTCTGTTAGTCACACACAGTGCTCAGTGTTGTTTTCCACCCGTGTGATGTTGTATTGACTGTGTTCTGTTCCAGCTGATGTGGAAAGTTCCAGAGACTGACATGTCAATGTGTATTTTAAAGGGCAAATCTAAAGAGGTAATGTGGAAAAATGTCTTCGATCTGAATATTTTATCACTGACGGTGGAATCTTTGTAAATATGAGGATACTTTTATCTGTAACCGAAATGTTTTTTGTGCTTATGTGATAGACGGACTGTCGAAACTACATTCGAGTTTTGCAAGTCGTGGATGAAGACAATCTGTATGTTTGCGGGACTCACGCGTTTCAGCCTTTCTGTGATTATCTGGTGTGTACAACTCTTAATATTCACTTACGAAACCTTCAAAAATATTTAAAGTGTCAGCCAAGCTTACCAGCAAACGCTCAACTGTGTAAGATGTTTGCAAGTTTGTACTTGAGCAATAGTAAGCGCCCGCTTTTTATCGGCATCGGTTCCGGAAATGTTTTTTTCCATCTATTTTCTCCAAACAGATTTCGAGAAATTCTTCAATAAAGACTTTTAAGTTTTGAACCAAACCAACCAGCTCACAGATAAATAACATTACAAACATTTCAAATAACATTTGAGGCAAAGAAGTATTTGAAAATTTTGCTTTGTGAGCATCTTTTATGAAGGAATGAGCTACTCTGCACATAAAGTATTACAATAATACGACCACAACAATAATAACTCTGAGAATTATTAAATGCAGCTATTAAATGTAGTTTATAAAAAAAAATTTAAATGACACTGGAGAGCAATATATAATGTATATAATAAATAAATATATACATTTATTAATATTAATTATATATATTATTCTATAATATATTATTGAAGTAGCCTTTTTATATTTTTATATATTTTCATTTTAAAGTTTTATAATCGTTTAACTTTAGAGCTCAAAAATTACTTATTTATTCTATAATATGCTATTATAGTATTATAAGTGTGTGAGTGTGAATCACAACTTAATTCTTGATGTAATTAAAAAGATTCACACACCAAAACGAGTCAGTATACGAGACGAGAGAGAGCATGTCTTAAACAACCTTGTTGAATTGCATTATGGTTTTGGTTAACAATGACAACATTGGGATCTTTACTTTCGGGAACTCAGCTGTTCCGCTTTATAGTTTTAAACACAAAAGTATTATTATCAATTTCAATTTGTGTGGTATTTTGGTTTGTCTCTGTATTGTCAGAACTTCCCTGATATTTTGATAGCAATGGCTCAGTTACTAAATTTCTAAAATTTAATACAATAGTTTCCTCATTCTGTTGCAGTATAGGGGCTTTAGCACCGGGTAGTTATAGGATCTAGCCTCCAGGGTGGTTCCCCGAGAGGTAATAGTTCCCCTAGTTTTCCTGCTTGCATTCGCACCGCCAGTAGGAACTCTGAAGTGACATAATCCGCTCTTATTGTTGTGACTTTTTTGACTGCGCTGAGAACACCAGAGCACACAGTGCTCCTATTCTCCATTAGTTTATGATCTGTTTAACAGTCCTGTCTAATACATTATTAGATAGAACTGTTATACAAATAAAGATGACAGTGTATGAAAAAGTATTTGCGTTTGCCGTGTGGTTGATGCCCAATGTCCCTGAGCAGAAGTACATAATCATGTTTTTCTTGGTCCAAAGTTGTTGGATTTTCTCCTTAGCGTAAAGGTTGAGAGGTCCATCTATCACTGTTTTCCATGTTCGTAGAGTTAGTTTGTGGAGTAAATATATAGGCTATAAACTGTGCGTGTACATAGCTTTTTTTTTTTTAAATAGCGCTAGTGTTTTGCGTACACTTACGTCACTGATAGTTCCTATAGTGCTGGGTTAGACCCTACTCTGAAGTAGGAGCTAATTTAGTTCCCCCAAAAGGAGTTTCTAACTAAAATCATTCCTAGTTCCTGTGGTTCGAAAACGGCAAAATCTGGGTACTTCCGCCAATAGTTCTAGGAACTATGAAAAGATTCCTCCGGTGCAAAAGCCCCTAATGACGGACAACAGGAACATATGACTCTGTAACCTGATCTCTTTATTTACATTTACGCACTTGGCTGACACTTTTATCCAAAGCGACTTGCATTGCTTTTAAGGTGTACATGTGATGCTTTATATCTGTTCCATTACTTATTTCGCTTTTACACGATATATCGGCTACCATATCGGTATCGGCCGATATATGTTCATTTTTAATGTTAGCGTTATCGGCCCGATAAGAAAATTTGGCCAATATATATATATTAAAGCCGATAAATAATGGATTATTTCCTTCAGCTGAGACACTTCAGATGCGCACTGTCCGCGCTTATGGTTTTGAATTGCTTGAAATATGATTGAAATCACTTCAAAAAGGAAAATGCAGTTAAGTGCAACGTGCAGCGCAAGTCTGTCGTATAAACTACATAATATTATAATGAGAACATTATAATTGTGTGCTTGGGCCATGACTTTTAATGGTGAAACTTTTGTTTTTGTAATCTCTCAAAAATTATATAAAAATTTGGATTTAGATCTATCTGCCAATATATCGGTTATCGGCTTTTAAATATAAAGAATTATCAGTTATAAATATCGGCCAAAATTTTCATATCGGTGCATCCCTACTTTAATGGAAGTCTTTGAGATACTACCGGCTCATTTCTCTTTAGTCGCTGCAGAATTTCAATTTGCACAACAGACCAGAGGATGGCAGGGGGAAATGCTCCTTTGACCCGGCCCAAAGTTTCACTACTGTAATGGTTGGTAAGTTCACCTGCAGTTCCCTTCTGTTACTTGAAGCACATCTGCAGGACACTCTCAGTGTTTTGTCTGGTATTCTTTATATGCTCATATTTCCAGTAGGAGTGAGTTAACCGCTTGTGTTTCCTGTTCAGATGGCGAGTTGTACTCGGGAACCGCTTATAACTTCCTGGGCAGTGAGCCGATCATCTCTAGATCTTCTCCGTCTCAGAGTTTACTGCGCACAGAGTATTCCACGTCCTGGCTCAACGGTACGCCGCAAATGTTTCCACGACATAAAACAATATACTGTACAAGTACATATAGATATACATGTAGGCATAGTGTGAACGTGTTCCCTCTGTGCTGTCAACTTTAGTCTCATTTACCTAACGTATCTACTATTAAACACATTTCTCATCTGAAACTTATTTAAACTTCATATTAAATTTATGATAAAAAAATTGTGTAATTTATCAGAAACAAAACTCGAACTCTTCCGCCATCTTGCTTTGAAATCAATCACGAGGATTCATCACCCTGGGTCACATGACCATGAACGATAAAATTACTTCCTTGAAGTGACCATCACATATACCCTTCGCTAACAGACTTGTGGAAGGGCCCTTTGTGAAGGGATTCAGTTCGTTTGGAACGCCCCTACAAATAGCGCCTTCAAGGGTGCAAAAACGGGATTCGTTTTTGGAATTTGCCCACGTTCACGTTCACACTCACTCAGTCCAAAAATGACATAAAAATCATCCTCATTATGAACTCCATTCCAGGATTATCATTATTGTTAATGAAAACTAGAACCAAAATTATTAAAAACATTTGTTAATTGAAATAATACTGAAATAAAATAAAATAAAATATTGAAACGAAATAAAATAATATAAAATGAAATAAAATAAATTAAAATGAAATGAAATAATGAAATGAAATGAAATCTAACTATTATCTTATAGTTATATTTTATTTTATTTTATTTCATATAAAACTTAAACTAAATGAAAATTAGAAATGTTTTAGTATCATTGAAATATTAGTAATTTATAATAGTAATTTTGTTGTGCGTTTTCATAATTTTTATTATTTTTTGTTAGTTTATGTCTAAATAGTTTTTATTCAGTTTTAGTTTGTCATTTTAGTACATGAATTTAAACTAAACATAAATAAGAAATGTTGCTGTGGAAAATAGCTGAAATAAAGTTAAACTTTTTTGAAATTTGAATGTTAATGTGTATTTTATTTTAAGTAATGTAAATATTTTTTATGGTTTTAGTTAATGATGATAACCATGTTGGCAACTAACTTAAGTTTTTTTTATATATTTTTTATTTTATGTCAGTTAATGTTTATTTTATTTCAAGTAATGAAAATGTTTTTTGTATGGTTTTAATTTTGGTTTTAGTTAATAATAATAACCTTGTTAGCAACTAACTGAAGTAAGTTTAAGCTGAAACTGGAAATAAATAAAAACTAAAAATCAAATAAAACCTAAACCTAAATAGTAATATTTAAAAAAAAAATAAATAAATAAATAAATAAAAAAAAGACCAAATCACATAACAAAATTACAAATTTAATATATATATATTAAAATGAAAACTGAAATATAAAGATAAAAGCTAATTCAAAACATTAATAAACCTATAACAATATGTAAATAATACTAAAACAGCACTGCTCAGTTGTGACTCTCCATCATGTGATTCTGGTTGCCTGTTCAGAGCCCAGTTTCGTCTTCGCCGATGTGATCCGAGAAGGGCAGAACAGCCCGGATGGAGATGACGATAAGATTTACTACTTCTTCACGGAGGTGTCGGTGGAGTACGAGTTCTTCGGCAAGCTGCTGATCCCCAGGATCGCACGAGTTTGTAAGGTGAGAGCAGCCATCTTATCTCTTAATCTTAATCTTAATCTGTGGCTGACACAAGATAATTGTCATTTCTCACAGACGTCAGTGTTTGCTAGATGTATATTTTTGTTGTTTGGCATTTAGTTTCCAATGAAGGCAGGAAAATGGATTTGTTCCGCATGGTTAGGTTTTTTCCTCTCAGTAAAAGTCATCAAACTTCCCTCTTTGTCACCTCTGATGGAGGTTTCTGTCTCATCTTATCTATATCTGATAATCTCATTTTCTGTTTTTCATTCTTGCTTTATCTGTCAACATCTTGTTTTCAGTTTCTCTGTTTACTACTAGAGAATCAACATTTGATCATATGTCACTGTCGTTACATAAAAACCATTCAGAGCTGAAGATTATTTAAAGATGTTCTTGCAAGCCACATTTTTTGACAAAGTTTGGTGCATATTTGTGTTGTCAAAAGTACTGACTTCGGTACCGAAATTTTAAAAATGTGATGCTTTGAGCGCTGTTGAGCGGATTCGTCATCAACACCTCTGATTGGCCATTGTGTTCACGCACTCAACAGATACGTCTGTGATTGGCTACAATAATCAACGCTTCAAAAACATTTTGTGATTACGGAAGTCTTTCAACTTGATCTTTTCAGCTTGAGACTGTTGTTAGTTTTAGTTCCAGTTATATTTAAATATTTACTTTATGTAAATGACACCATGCAGATGTAACATTGTAAACATTTTTTCTATAAAGTGTGTCACATCTCTCACTATGACAGGGTGATCTGGGAGGCCAGCGGACCCTACAGAAGAAGTGGACATCGTTTCTGAAGGCTAAACTGGTTTGCTCCATGCCTGAGCTCAACTTTGTCTTCAACGTGGTTCATGACGTGTTCATTCTGAAAGCCCCTCACTGGAGAGACACCGTCATCTATGGCGTCTTTACATCTCAGTGGTGAGCTTCAGCACATTTGTTTATGGATAGTTAAAGAGCAAAAATAAAACCTATACAGTGCACAATGAGCATGTGTGGTATTTAAAACCACTTGTTCCAGTTAGGCTTGATTCATCTGTGACTCATAACATTGGACTGATGCAAAACAAAAGAAGTGGTACAACTGGATTTTCATAAGGGAAATGCATTTCTTGTTTCTTTGTGTTTCAGGGGGAATGTTGGTCTGTCTGCGGTGTGTGCGTATAACATGAGTTCAGTGCATGAGGTCTTCTCCAAAGGGAAGTACATGCAGAAGGCCACGGTGGAGCAGTCCCACACCAAGTGGGTTCGATTTAATGGTGTCCCCCCGAGTCCCAGACCCGGAGCGGTTAGTATTTGCCCAAAGCATGGATTTCAGCGGTATATATCTGTTCACAGAATTCTTAAGTTTAAGGTTTGTCATGTAAATGAGGGTCAAAAAATAAAATAAAATAAGATAAAAATTTATAAGATATTTATAAAATAATAAATAAAATAAATAATAAATAATATTTATAAAATAATTATAAAATAATAAAGTAATTATAATAAAGTAATTATAAAGTAAATAAAATTTAAAAATAAAATATTTAAATATAAAATATTTAAATAAATTAAAAAATTAAAATAAAATAAAGTAATTTTAAAATAAATAAAATTTAAAAAATACATTTAAAAATTATTTAAACATTTAAATAAATAAATAAAAGAAAATATTTTAATAAAAAAAGTAAATAAAATACAAATAATGAATTACATGCAAATAATAAAATATCACACACATAATATGTAATTAAAATGTAATAAAATGATTACTATATATATATATATATATATATATATATATATATATAAATTAAAATAAAATTAAAATACAATAAATTATAAAATAAATAACATTTTTAAAAAATGTAAACATTTAAATAAAATAAAACATTTTAATAAAAAATAAAAATAAAATTTAAATAAAATACAAATAATGAACTACATGCAAATAATAAAATAACACACATACTGTATATAATATGTAATTAAAATGTAATAAAACTATTAATATATATATATAATTAAAATAAAGTAATTTTAAAATAAATAAAATTTAAAAAATAAATTTAAAAATTATTTAAACATTTAAATAAAGAAAATATTTTAATAAAAAAAGTAAATAAAATACAAATAATGAACTACATGCAAATAATAAAATATCACACATATATATGTAATTAAAATGTAATAAAATGATTACCATATATATATATATATATATATATATAAATTAAAATTGAATTAAAATAAAATAAATTATAAAATAAATAAAATTTAAAAATAAATTTAAACATTTAAATAAATAAAATAAAATATTTTAATAAAAAATAAAATTAAAATTTAAATAAAATACAAATAATGAACTACATGCAAATAATAAAATAACACACATACTGTATATATGTAATTAAAATGTAATAAAACTATTTATATATATAATTAAAATAAAATAAAGTAATTATAAAATAAATAATTTAAAAATACGTTTTTTAAATTATTTAAACATTTAAATAAATAAATAAAAAAAACATTTTAATAAAAAAAAATTAAAAAAATACAAATAATGAACTACATGCAAATAATAAAATAACACACATATGTAATTAAAATATAATCCAGTTATTACTATATATATGTGTGTGTGTGTGTGTGTGTGTGTGTAATTGTAACTCATAATTAGCGTACATTAACATAATAAATTGTCAGTACATATTTGACATAAGGAGAAACTAACATTTGTCAGGAAGAGTTATCGGTCGAAGCTAATAACGTCACCTCTTAATTGCTCTGTCATTAATCATTTTATTTGAATATTATACATTTCAGTGCATCAACAACCTGAACCGCATGCAGAACATCAACTCGTCCCTCCAACTTCCTGATAAGACGCTGCAGTTTGTGAAGGACCATCCGCTGCTGGAGGACCCCGTGCTGCCCATCGGCAACGGCCCGCGCCTCATCACCAAAGACGTCAACTACACGCAGATCGCCGTGGAGAGAGTTCCGGCCCTCGATGGCAACATCTACGATGTGATTTTCACCGCCACCGGTGAGTGAATGCGGTGAAAGGATGTGAAAACCACAAGTGAAAGTCTGGTTTTGATTTGTTTCTTTACACCAGGGTTTCCCAAACGGGTGTTCGTGAGATGATGAAAAGCTTTGAATGTAAAATTAAAATAAATAGATGGGGCTGCACGATAATCATGAAATTATCCGCTGCGTTTAGCGTTTCTGTTCACAGTAAATGCAGCAAAATTCATCTCTGCTCATGCTGCAAGATCAATGTGCATTTAAATTTACTTTATTTATACATTTGCATAATTTCCAATATTTTTGTTCACTGAAGTTTGCAACATTTCAGTAGCATTCCTCCAAAATAAAAGCTTGAGGATTTGAAATGTTTACAACTCAAGGGTTTGAACGCTTGAAAGTGAAGAATTTAAGACATAAATATTAATATTAGTTAGTTGTAGTGTAAATGAAGTATTATGATAATTATCAAGTATTAAGTTTTCATTTTTTATTTACAATTCTAGTTTAAAACAGTAATTTATTTATTTTTATGATTCGTTAAAATATAATCATTTTAATAATATTTATTTATTAATTTTAAAAAATATATAATAATAAAATAGTATTATCAATAATATATATATATAAATAATAATAATGATAAAATAGTATATTATAAATAATAATTATGCTAATAATAATCATTATTTAAATAATACAAAATTAATACTATTAAAAATTATAAAATAATAAAATAGTATTTTTAATAACAATAATAATAATATATAAACAATAATTATAATAATAATAATAATTATTATTGTTATTATTATTATCATTATTATTTATATAATATATAATAATTATTAGTAGTAGTAGTAGTAACAGTTTTATCATAATTATTATTTATATAGTATATTATTACTATTATTACTATTATTATTATTTAATTTGATTGGGTTCCTAAAACACCAGTGTGAATTTAATGTGGACTGAGACACCATCACATCTAAAAGAGATCCGAGTCTACTTTAAATTTCAACTTTAAAGTCAAAACAAAACACTAATAAAAGATTAAATATTTTATGTTTATTTGCATGTCATGAGACCATTAACCCACATCAGAGAACCTTGAACGTGTGAATGTGTTGTTAAATTATTGAAATATTAACTTAAAATCTCAGGAGAAATTCAAGTAAAAAGGTTCAGGTGACAAAAACGTTTGGGAAGCTCTGCTTTACAGTAAAGTGTCATGACGGTGATTTAGATGGCGTCTTGTTGATATATGTATATCCTCATGTGTTCTCAGATAAAGGTTTACTGCACAAGTCTCTGGTGTTGGAGGGCGAGGTTCACACGGTGGAGGAAATCCAGCTGCTGAAGAACCCCGAGCCAATTAAAACACTTTTACTCTCCACACGAGCGGTAAGAACCCAGAACAACAGCTAAGATTCATCTTATCGACGTGACAATTTGAGAGATGAATCATGTGAAATAAAATCCACAAAAACACGTTTCATTCACTGTGATTTCGCAGCAGGGAGGAAGTTTCCATATGGTGGAGACAGACAGTCTGTACAGACTCTGTTCCCCTTCCAGCAGCAAATCATCTCCAGTTTCTCGTTTCTCATTCTCACACACACACAGGAGTTTATATATTCTTAAGTATATATATTCAACTTTGATGAACTTTTTTGATCCACTTCAAATGTTGACTACTGTGTGTGTGTGTATATATATACGCGCTGTCACACACACACGACGCACAGAAAGTGCACCAGAATCGAGTTCTCTGTCACGCTTGAACAATAACAAGCACAATAATGCCAAAAATATCCGTTTTGTCAAGTATCCTCATAAGAGCAGCCTTGAATGAGTTAAATAAAGTCTTAAAACGAAAGTAAAGAGCTGTGAGAAAGTGGGACGCGTGTGAGATCCGCTTCTTGTGCAGCAGCGGCGGCTCTTAAAGTGACAGCGACCACAAATGCCGTCTGTCATTGAAGATAATGAAAGAACAAAGGTAACAGAGAAAAGTACTCACTGCTCTTGACTAAAGAACTTTTGTAGCTTTAATAATGATTATCTATATTTAATTTAGGCTATAAATTATTCAGTGCAGACTGTTCTTTATTCAATTTCTGTATTTTTCCTATCTGTTAGACAGGTAAGGGCACAGATAAATATGACATTTATTATGGGTTTATGTGAGGATTGTTCTAAGGTCACTTAAATTAAAAGTTGTTATATTTTTGAAGCCTAATAAATGTAAAAAAATTATATAGCTTTCAACTACACAGTAATGTTGAATGGCTATAATTCATGTTTAAAATTGGGGAAAAAATCAATTTCATCGAGACTTCTGTAGCTGTAGGCTATTAGTATCAGTGATACTGGCCTTCATTCATAAAAAGATGCCATTAAACAAATATTTAAAATATACTGTCTTTATGTTGTTTTAATTTGGAGATTAACTGTGAAATTATTACATTATAAAATATATTAAAAACGTATAAAAACTTAAGTGTTTTTAATTGCGATTAATCGCGATTAATAACAGAAAAAAATTGTGATTAATCGAGTTAATTTTTTTTAATCGATTGACAGCACTAATGTATGTATATATGTGTGTGCATATATATCTTTTATTATAATTTTTTTTATTTTTGCAAGTATTTCTCAGTACTTGATATATGAGGAATCATCAGAGGAATCATAATTTGTTTTTATATCTTTTAATATATATATATATATACACACACACACTTGCATATTTGTTCTGAAATAACTATAGAGGAATCATAATTATAATTTCATTGCCAGGTAGATTATAGATTAAAAATTGTATTAAAAATCTAAATCTCAATTATAGATTCTAAAATATAAAAACAGGAAGTGAAATACAGTACGGATCTAGTTATAAGTAATCACGGCATGTGTTTTTCACTACATGAACACAAGGATGAATGTTTAGTCATTTTAATTTATAAGCACAAATAAAACAGTAGTCTATAAAACTCTAATATTTACCTTTTTATATTTTTATTATATAATTTTTATATTTTAATCTCAAACATTTGAAAAAAGGTGTCAAACGCACACACTCCATGAGCATCTTTGAGTGATGTGGCATGTGAGTCATTGATTCGTTGTTTTGAACTGATTCATTTGTCCTCCTCAGGGTCAGTTCCTGTACGCTGGATCTGACTCCGGTGTGGTTCAGTCTCCCACAGCGTTCTGTGAGAAGTACCTGTCCTGTGTGGACTGTGTTCTGGCTCGAGACCCGTACTGCGCCTGGGACGCGCACTCGACTTCCTGTATTAACATTTTCCAGGATGATGCTAAAAAACGGTGAGAAATGAGAACTAACCACCACATTGTGACCGACTGCACGTCTGCCTTGTTGACATGGAGGATTTTATTCGTTAACTTCTCAAAAATTTGCAGACACTGCGTCTCTGCACTGGGATTTTAAGAGGAACACATTATGATGTAATTTTGTCTTATTTGTTAGTTTATAATTTGACCATGCAGTGTTTTAAA
This sequence comes from Mylopharyngodon piceus, assembly GCA_039654765.1. Lineage (NCBI taxonomy): Eukaryota > Metazoa > Chordata > Actinopteri > Cypriniformes > Xenocyprididae > Mylopharyngodon > Mylopharyngodon piceus. Next base: position 5,102,826 of record CM077461.1, on the reverse strand, counting down.
GACACTTTAAAATATTTTTAAATATATTTTCTACCAGATGCCATTATCATCTTCAATCAGATGTGTCTATATTTACTCTGAGTTGTGTGTTTTCCATGTCTGTTTTTACAGGAAGTTGATTCAGAGCCTCAGAGGGGATGCTGGGATATGCCCCCCAGGTGTGTAATATAGAATGTCAATTGTACTAAATTCGACTCCGTGAAGGAGCTCAAATGGTCCAGTTTTAGTGCCTGTTTTGTTTTTTAGTTTTTTTTTTTTTGTTTGTTTTTGTTGAATTGTCTGTACAGCTGACACACACCAACAAAAACAAGAGCGCATGAGAACATTCTCACTGTATATCTAATAAATATACAGGTGTGTAAACTCCACACACAAGGAAAGTTTAATGGATAAGAACATTTGAGGGAATGTTTACCTTTTTTATTATTTATAACTCATTATATATATATATATATTTTTTAATTATTTCTCAAGTATTTCTCAATGCCTTGTAATATATTTATTCATTCCAATTTCTAAATACTTTTTATTATACTTATACTTTATAATTTTATAGTCACAGGAATTAATTTTTATATAATTTATACATTTTTAATAATTATAATTTTATGTATTTTTATTTATATAATCAAATATACCATATAATATATTTATATAATTGTATATACTTTTTAATTTTTTAATAATTGATTATAAATGTTTTTATATATAAATATACTTTTTAAATTTCTCAGTACATTATAGTGTACTTTATAATTTGAGTCGGACGAATCATTATAAATATTTTGTTATTTATATAATTTATTTATTTGTTTTTATTTATATACTTTTATTATATAAAATCAATAGTTGCATATTTGTTCTGAAATAACTTTAGTCAGAGGAATCATTATAGTTTAAATATTTTTAGAATATTTTGTGTGTGTGTGTATGTGTATATATATATATATATATATATATATATACACACACATATATATATATATATATATTTACTCTTTATTTCTCAATACTTTATAATATACTTGATAATTTTAGTCAGATAAATCATCGTAATATATTTTATTTACATACTTTTTTATACATATTTTTGTATAATTTTATACAGTTTAATATGTATTTGTATAATTTTATGTAATATCCATACTTGCATATTTGTTCTGAAATAATTTAGAATCTAAAATTTATAACCATCAATATAACAGTAACAATTGAGTAAACAACAATATTTACATGTTTATGTTTTTATTACACCTTTTTTTTTTTTTTTTTTTAATCTAAAACATATTCCCCCGGTTTCACAGACAAGGCTTAAGCTGACAGATCTTTAAATATGTCAGTGTCATTGTTTTGTCTCAAGATGCACACCAGTAATGTTTTTTCTAGTGAACGTTTATAAAAGCTACTTAAATATCCTAAGTGAACTAAGGCCTAATCCTGGTTTAGGCTAAGCCCTGTCTGTGAAACCGGGCAATAGAAACTAAGACTTTACTGCATTGATGTTGAAGATGACCCATAATTCTCATTCTGTTCCTCTCACAGTCGCTCCTCTTGCGGTGGAGGACTACCAGCAGGTGGCGGTAAAGCCGGGCGGCTCTGCTGACCTGCCGTGTCAGGTGCGGTCTAACCTGGCTCAGGTGGTGTGGAAACTCAACGGCCACGTTCTCACCGAAGCCTCGCGCTTCCTCCTGATGGGAGAGAACGGGCTGCTGCTCTACAGCGTGACGGCAGAGGACGCGGGCCTCTACGAATGCTGGTCCGTCGAATCGGGTGCAGGAAAGAACTTCACCCGTCTGGTGGCCGCATACGTCCTCCGACTGGACCTTCCCGAGAGCGTGCCTTCGATATCCGTTCAGCGTCCTCAGAGCGTGACCCATGACCTGACCACGCCGGCGGAAGGTAATAACGGTAACACCGCAGGACTAACGTCAGCGCGCACGGACGCTCCCTCACTAACAACCCCTCCAAACAATGTCATTAAACCCAAATCCTACATGCCTCCAGAGGTCAGCAACTTACCGACTCGCACCGAGACGCTCGATCCTTCAGCCAAATACATCCAACACGACAACAGCATAGCCCTGCTGTCGCTCTTCCTCCTCTTCTTCCTCCTCTTCCTCGCCGCTCTGGCGTACAACTGTTACATGCAGTACCTGCCGGCGCCGTGTCTCCGCCTGCGTTCCGCGCTGCTCGGTTCAAACAAAAAGCCGCAGCCGGAGTACGTGGCCTGCGAGGCCGGCCTGATGGAGACTGTGCAGGAAAAGACGGATCCGGCTAATCAGAACGGAGCGCATCCGCTGCACGCGCTCAGAGACACCGGATACGAGACGGAACCGGAATGTGGGAACGGCAGAGTTCCGTCCAACAGCTACGAGGACGCCGACGATAGTCCCTCTAAAGACCAACCCTTCGACATAGACTGCGCTTCGCAGACCATTGAATACGCAGACGCTGACACGCCTTAATCATGCGCAATTTTTGCATGCATTCGCAGTAAAGAGCCGTTACTCGCCGCAGCTCTGCAAGAACGACAACTAAATTCCAAATAAGATTCCAAATTGGAAACATTCTTTACCAAATTGGTAAGTTTGCGTGATGTTTTCCAAATTGGAGTTCCGGACTGTATTTGAATATTTTTTGGTGCAGTTTTTGGGGCGTTTAACATTCACCCTCGGCTTGCACTTTCCTGCTCGGTGTTTTTGGCTTGTTTTTCAGTACAAATGTCTAAAAATTCTTTAATCAAGATATTAAGAATATTAACATTTAATTAAGAAGAAAAAAGACTAATTAAGATAGATTAAGATATTATTTTGGGGTGAAATGTCAAATTTAAAGAAACAACTTCTTGCATAAAAAGGACAATTTGCAGGACCATTTTTTATTTATATATATATATATATATATATATATATATATATATATATATATATATATATATATATATATATAATATATAATATATATATAATGTATTTGTATGTATATATATTATATATATATTATAATTATGTATTGTATGTATGTATGTATATATATTATATATATATATATATATATATATAATGTATAATTAATATACGTGTGTGTGTGTGTGTGTGTATATATATATATATATATATATATATATATATACACATACATACACGTGTATACGTATGTATATATAAACATATACATATATATATATACACACGTATATATTATATGTATATATACACACGTGTATATATATATATATATATACACACACACACACGTGTATATATATATATATATATATATACACACACACGTGTGTATGTGTATATATATAATATATATGTGTATGTTTATATATACATACGTATACACGTGTATGTGTGTATATATATATATACACACACACGTACATAATACATTTATTTATATATATATACACACACACACACATACACGTGTGTGTTTGTGTGTGTATATATAAATTAATACATACATACATACATACATAAATACATACATAATACATTTTTATATATATATATATATATACACACACACACACATATGTGTGTGTATGTATGTATGTATATGTATGTATATATATATATATATATATATATACACACACACATATACACATAATTAAAACATTTATATATACACATACATATGTGTATGTTTGTGTGTGTGTGTGTATGTATGTATATATATATATTAATTAATACATATACATATAATATACATAATATATACATATATACACACACACACACGTGTTTAACGAAAATAATATCAAACAAAATGTATTAAAAAAAAAAAATTTCAATTCAAAAACTCAAAGGGAAAACCAGATTGTTTTTCACGCCCCACTGATGTATTACCTTTTGTTTTAAACATAAATTCTCTTGATTTTGGTCATTTTTTCAGAAGAAAACAAGTCATTTTCCTTCTCCAGTAAATGTATCCTGATGTCAGGATGTTTAGATATTGCTACTGGAATACAAGACAAAAACACTGAGGAAGAACATCATTTTTTGCAGTGTGGGTCCGACCTGAAGTCAATACGAGTTTATTGGCGATTGATGGTTTTTGACGGCGTGTGATTTTAAATCTCAGGGATGATTTCAGTATCACACATGCAGGATTGCATTTAAAGAGGAAGAGGAAGTGCTCTGGAAGACTGAAATGGTCTAGAACGCATCAGACAGCTGAAATGGGTTCCTCGTAATTATAAACGAGACCAAAAAATGTCTAAACACTGTGATGTGTCTGTTGCACAGCTTCCTGTGGTTGTTTATGCTGTTCCTGCAGATGAAATGTTTGTATGAAGCGAACGCTTTCACCTGCTTTTGTTTCAGACAGAGAGAGGGCTGCTGATCACATGACTGAACATTTGTACAGAATAAATGTTTTTGACTGAAGTCCACAAATGTGAGCTTTGAGAACTCTTTACTTAAAGAAGCTTTATGTTTTAGGTATTTTTGAAGACATTATATTATTTAATTATGTTAGCAATAATAGCATGAACATCACAAAAAAATGTCAAGAAACCCCAAAATTTAAAGAAAAACAAATTATTTATTTTTTGCATAAACATTCCATTCTTTTTTCTTTTCTCTTTTTCGACATGATTTCATGACATAAATTGTAGATACTTTTCATGACTTTATTGCATACAAGGTATTTTTTGACATTATGGCAATTAGAATATTAAGAAATTTGCTTAAATGCCATTGAAAATAATGTCACAAATATCTATTTCTTTTATATTTATATATATATATATATATATATATATATATATATATATATATATGGGGTGAAATGTCAATTACATCCTAAATTTAAAGAAAATCTAATATTTTTTTGCATAAAAAGGACCATTTTTAGGATTTTTTTGGGGGGCATTTTGGCAGAATTTTGTGACAGTGATTTTAATGCATGCACACACACCAAAAAAAAAATAAAAAAAAAAATAAAAAAATATATATATATAAAATAAATTTTGTCCCGACTGGACTCTTTTTATTATGTTAATTTAAATATTAAGAATAAATCTGCTTAAATGTCATGAAAATAATGTCACAGATGTTTATTTTCATAATGCAAAATATAATTTCTAGTACTTTTTTTCTTTTTCTTTTCTTTTTTTTTTTTTTGCATTTTGCCATTTTCATGACAGTGATTTTAATACTAAATAAATAAATAAATAAATAGCCTCCTGACAGGATAATTTTCATGACTGTACTACATATAAATACACACTTTTGGCATTAAGAAGTCTTTTTTTTTTTTTTTTTTTTTTTTTTGATTTTGGGGTGAAATGTGTCCTGGACGTTTGACGTTGTTTGGTTTGATTGTTCTCTCCTCACACGTTCTTCTAAAGGCCTCTCCTGCTGTTTCCCTCTGTCATTCCCTGCTTTCCGCATGGCGTTCCTGAATCTGCTGTCCATCTCTGATTCTCAGCACACTCTTGTATTTGTCTCTCTCCCTCCATTTCCTCCTTCCACTTCCTCTTTCCTGCACAGCATCCTTGGCTGTTCCTCCTCCCCCCGTCGACGTCCCGTCCGTGCCCACCTCCGGCGGACGCCCCTCTGTCCTCCCTTCCTCCTCCTCCTCCTCATCTTCCTCCTCTGTGGCGGGGCCGCGGCTGATCCCCCCTCTCTTGAGAGAGCAGTCCTGGGCCGTTCACCCTCACCAGGCCTTTCTGCTCTTCTGCCTGGCTCTGGGTGAGTGGTACCTTTGACCTCTGACCCGTTTCCCTCTGCTCACTCTCTCTTCAGTCTTGTCTCAATACTCCGAAGTCTGACTTTCTTTCACTCCTCCTGCAATGAGGAGCCAGATTATGGGAAGGAAGTCTTCACTGGAAGAGTATTTAGACAAGTGTTTGTGTGTGTCTGCATGTTCTGCACACCGTCTGATGCCTAAAATTTACATTCCAATTTTTCTTTTTACTCCTTTATTTTCAAAAAAAGAGCATGAGGAACAAATAACAAAGAGATTCACTTCTTTAGGGTTTACTAGACTTTTATTTTACAGTAAATAATTTTAGAATTTTCAAACTTTTGTTCAGATCTTAATTTATGATTATGGTTGTGCTTTTGCCGCGCTTGTATTATTGTTTCACCTGGAGACGCGAGTCTTAATCTGTAAATTGTGAAAAGTGCGAGAGAAAGCGTCTGACTGAAGGAGTCGTGTACAGTGTAAATATACTGTATGTACATAAGAAAAACTGAAGATGTATAAAGTTTCTTCAAATCTTTTTTGCTAGAGAGCCTGAATAAATGTTTGAATTGCTTAAACTTGTGAAATGCTGTTTATTGTGTTCAGATGTGTTAGTGAAGCTGTATATTATATCGTGTGGTTTAAAGTGCCTCTATTATGCCATTTTAAAGGTTCCTAATATTGTTTTGGAGTCTCCAACAGGTTTACATGCATCCAAGGTCCAAAAACACTTTATTTTCTCATAATACACACTGCAGCATCAGCTCTTTTCTCAGTGTCTAAAACGGTTCGATAAATGATCTGTTCTCTCAAAACTCCGCCTTTCCGAGAGCCTGCTCTGCTCTGATTGGTCAGATGGCCCAGTCTGTTGTGATTGGTCGACTGCTTACAGCTCGTGTTGTAAACCAAAAGGCCATTACCATATGGATTTCAGCTCCGGATCTTCCTCAGCACTTGATACACAGTAATACGAACAGTAATGATGGCGTCGGCTTTACCGGATCAATTCCAGTGTGAGACTCCATCTTGAAGAAAGTCCTTGTAAAGTGGATTTGCTTTGGCAGCAGAAAACAGCGTCTCCTCAACATGAACAACACAAACCAAACTCTTCCAGTCTGAGCTACAACTACTGTGTTTGAGGGCGGGGCAAAGTAGATGTTGTTCGAAAGCAGCCAATGAAAACCATAGGTTTTTGCGTTATGCAAATGTTACAAACTTACGTAGGTTCAGCAGGAAGTAAGACTAGAATTACTGACGACTCGTTTCAGGCAATTCAGAATCACTTGTTTCTTTTAGGAGACAATAACTATGATCTCTGAAACTTTGCTGATCTTTTATATTCACAAACAGCTCTATCACACACTACATGAAAGGGAATATCCAAAAAAACATAATTGGGGCACTTTAACTGGCTAAAAACAGCCTGCAAACTAATAGCACTTACAATCTAAGTAATGAATTCATCTTTACAAATATAAAATGCATAAATCTATTCAAATTTGTTTGACTTTTTCTAAAAAAAAAATAATAATAAAAAAAAATGTCTAAAGTATTATTTGTGCTATTGTACAGAAGTTTGGGGTCAGGAAGTCTCTTCTGCTCACCAAGACGGTATTTATTTGATCAAAAATAATGTACAATTGTGGAATATTATTAAAATTCAAAATAGCTGTTATATAAATATATAATTTATTCCTGTGATCAAAGCTGAATTTTCAGCATGATTTCTCCAGTCTTCAGTGTCACATGATCCTTCAGAAATCATTCTAATATGATGATTTGCTGCTCAAGAAACATTTCTGATTATTATCAATGTTGAAAACGGTTGAGCTGGAAAGCGTGATACTTTTTTCAGGACTCTTTGATGAATGGAGTGTTCAAAAGAACAGCGTTTATTTGAAATAGAAATCTTGTCATATTTGGTCATCTTTACTGTCACTTTTCTTTACTGACCCCAAACTTCTGAACAGTACTGATGGATAATTCATGTTTAGCATCTTTGAAACTACATCACTGTATCATTTTACACATTGAGATCTAGTGCATTATCAAGAGAGGGCAGTGAATCAGTCGTTTCCTACAGTGGCATTAAACGAGCGTGACACGTGACAACATTCATGTTTAGAGAACGTCGTCTGCTCGGTACAAGCTCAACTTGATTGACGGCAGTTAGCACAGACAACATGTTTGCAGTAGTGCGGTTACAGTAGTGTGGTCTGCTGGGCAAGACATTTCAGATGGTTTAAAAGCAGAAATGTGAAGCTCATGTTTTTGTTAAAGCACTTTATATTATTGTTCATAACACACAATTGTGTTATTTGTAGCTCAAGCCGTAAGTTGAGCAGTGACACTATTAATGCCAGGGTCATGGGTTCGATTCCCAGATCAATGAATATCTTGAATGCAGTGTTAGTCACTGGATAAAAGCTTCTGATAAATGTAAATGTATTTGAGCTAAAGAATATCTAAATCATCTTATAAGGTGAAACTAATTTTTTAGGTGGATGAACTGTTATTCATCACCAAATTATTTTTCTATCTGTAAACTGTCACCTTTTTATCCCTATGTTTACTGTGAAAGTTACCGGGTCACAAGGTAAAATATTGGATATAACTTTGCACAGTAAAGTGGTTCTGTGTCGACACGTACTGTATGTGTGTCTGTGATTTTATCCTGTACATTTGAAACTGAGACAAGTCAGAATTTAAGGAAGCTTGTTTCTGCCACAGAATAAATAATAAAAAGGTAATTGTGACTTTTTATCTCAATTCTGACTTTCTCACAATTCTGAGTTTTTAACTTGCAGTTCTGATTTTATTTCTCACAATTCTGACTTCATTTCTTGCAATTCCAAGATTATAAAGTGCAATTCAAACAATTTCATCACAATTCCGAGTTTATAACTTGCAATTCTGACTTTATTTCTCACAATTCCAAGATTATAAAGTGCAATTCAAACAATTTCATCACAATTCCGAGTTCATATCTTGCAATTCTGTCTTTATTTCTCACAATTCTAAGTTTATGTCTTGAAATTCTGACTTTATTTCTCAAAATTCCAAGTTTATAACACGCAATTCAAACAATTTTCTTGCAATTCCGAGTTTATATCTCACAATTCTGACTTTATTTCTCAAAATTCTGAGTTTATAACTCACAATTTAGACATTTTTCTAGCAATTCCGAGTTTATTTCTCACAATTCTGACTTAATTTCTCGCAATTCCGAGATTATAACGCGTAATTCAAACAGTTTCATCACAATTCCAAGTTTATAACTCGCAATTCTGACTTTATTTCTCACAATTCCGAGTTTGTCTTGGAATTCTGACTTAATTTCTTGCCATTCTGAGTTCATATCTTGCAATTCTGACTTTATTTCTCGTAATTCAGTTTATAACTTGCAATTCTGACTTTATTTCTCGTAATTCAGTTTATAACTTGCAATTCTGACTTTATTTCTCACAATTCCAAGTTTATATCTTGAAATTCTGACTTTCTCAAAATTCTGAGTTCATACAGGTATCTTAAAATTCTGACTTTATTTCTCGAAATTCCAAGTTTATAACACGCAATTCGAACAATTTTCTTGCAATTCTGAGTTTTTATGTCACAATTCTGACTTTATTTCTCGAAATTCTGAGTTTATAACTCACAATTTAGACATTTTTCTAGCAATTCCGAGTTTATTTCTCACAATTCTGACTTCATTTCTCGCAATTCCGAGATTATAACGCGTAATTCAAACAGTTTCATCACAATTCCAAGTTTATAACTCGCAATTCTGACTTTATTTCTCACAATTCCGAGTTTGTCTTGGAATTCTGACTTAATTTCTTGCCATTCTGAGTTCATATCTTGCAATTCTGACTTTATTTCTCGTAATTCAGTTTATAACTTGCAATTCTGACTTTATTTCTCGTAATTCAGTTTATAACTTGCAATTCTGACTTTATTTCTCACAATTCCAAGTTTATATCTTGAAATTCTGACTTTCTCAAAATTCTGAGTTCATACGGGTATCTTAAAATTCTGACTTTATTTCTCGAAATTCCAAGTTTATAACACGCAATTCGAACAATTTTCTTGCAATTCTGAGTTTTTATGTCACAATTCTGACTTTATTTCTCGAAATTCTGAGTTTATAACTCACAATTTAGACATTTTTCTAGCAATTCCGAGTTTATTTCTCACAATTCTGACTTCATTTCTCGCAATTCCGAGATTATAACGCGTAATTCAAACAGTTTCATCACAATTCCAAGTTTATAACTCGCAATTCTGACTTTATTTCTCACAATTCCGAGTTTGTCTTGGAATTCTGACTTAATTTCTTGCCATTCTGAGTTCATATCTTGCAATTCTGACTTTATTTCTCGTAATTCAGTTTATAACTTGCAATTCTGACTTTATTTCTCGTAATTCAGTTTATAACTTGCAATTCTGACTTTATTTCTCACAATTCCAAGTTTATATCTTGAAATTCTGACTTTATTTCTCAAAATTCTGAGTTCATACAGGTATCTTAAAATTCTGACTTTATTTCTCGAAATTCCAAGTTTATAACACGCAATTCAAACAATTTTCTTGCAATTCTGAGTTTGTCACAATTCTGACTTTATTTCTCGAAATTCTGAGTTTATAACTCACAATTTAGACATTTTTCTAGCAATTCCAAGTTTATATCTTGAAATTCTGACTTTATTTCTCACATTTCTGAGTTTATATCTTAAAATTCTGACTTTATTTCTCGAAATTCCAAGTTTATAACTCACAATTCAAACAATTGTGAGATGTAAACTCTCAATTACGAGTTATAATGTCTGAATTGTGAGATAAAAACTCACAATTCTGAGAAAAAAATCTAAATTTTGAGATAAAAAGTCACAATTCGTTTTTTTTTTTTCCTGTGGCAGAAACAAGCTTCCATATAAATGTCCTGTGGTCAACAACATGTTCAGCTTGTACTGAACCTGGAAACACTCATTTAAAACTTCTCTGTCATGACAACTCTTGGGAGATTGATATGGTAATAGAGATTGCCATGGTAATGGATATGGCAGTGTTAATGTATTTGTTCTTGGTGGAATAGATCTGCTACGCTGTACCGAGACTTGCTACTGCCAATACATTGAGAGACACTGCTGTGAGCATGTAAGACATGCTGCTGCGGCTGCACATGTAACATACAGGAATTAACCCCCATAGCAGATCTAGACAGGTGGAGCTGGGGAAGTGGAGGGTTTCTGAAAGCGCTCTGCAGACTGCTAACAGCAAACATTTCTGGTATTTGTTTGAATGTTGAGCCGCACCTCATTGGCCGCTGATACAACAACCAATCAGCTGCGCTATGTAGATAATGACATGATCGCTACCAGATGAGTTAGACCTATCAGCCTGTGCCATCTAGAGTTTCATGCCAGAACTATGTAATTATTTATTCATTACCTGAATGCATTAAAAAAACCTAAGCAAATACATATGGTGATTTGATCTGAATGTACAATTTGTTGTGCATGTAGTTTGAGGGTGTGTCATAATCCAGTGTATCCTTTTGCACAAACAGCATGATACTGCCAGGTGTGACTTGCTTCCAGTTGTGGATGAAAATCATGTGTGTGTGTTTGTATTGGAGCTCTAAATTTCATGTAGGGTCCATATGTAAGTGCAGTTTTCCTTCAGGTCCTAGAGATGTAAATGTTGAGTGGCACATAAATGGGCGGAGACTCGAGACTCCCGTCATTGAATACAGACATGTCCTTTCCCATGATGCCGTGCTGGTGAGCAGCTGGCTGAAGGAGGAAGCTTTGAATGAAGACGTCCAGTATGAATGTACAGCAGTGTCTGAAACAGGAAATGACGCTTCAAAAGTCGACCTTCGGCTCAACAGCAGAGGTAAAGCTGCCTTGAGTCTAACTTTAAAGTGTGGGTGGTCATCCTGCCTTTACCTGTAATGTGACATATGAAGGGCCGTAACGTGGTGTATCACATGTTTCCTCTCAGACAAGGCCGGTGTTCCTCACACAGATGTGGATCAGTGGAGAAACGCTCTGTCTGAACACAACACACTCCTGCAGGAGTGGAAGAAAGCGTGGGTGAGTGAAAAATCACAACGTTTTTGATGTTCAATGTTTGATTTTAGAGCACATTTCCTGAAAGAAATGAAAAGATGGGAATTATCAGGTATGAAAGTTGTAATTTGTTCACTGAACGTTCAAATAAAACAAACAAATAAAAAAAAAACATTTCTGAAGGATCATGTGACACTGAAGATTGGAGTAATGATGCTGAAAATTCAGCTTTGATCACATTTTACTGTGTATTCACATAGAAAACAGTTAAAACTGATAAAATATTTTACAATATTACTGGTTTTACTGTATTTTTTATTAGTCTTGGTGAGCAGAAGAGACTTCAAAAACGTTCCAAAATCTTACCGACCCCAAACTTTTAACTGTTCAATCGTGTTTGAAATCAAACCGTCACTGAGCAGGAAGGTGGAAGTGCCTTCATCCAGTATTTACAAAGCTGAACCAAAAATATATGCATTATTTATTTATAATGCTGCCTCATCAGGTTTATGGTTGGTACTGAAGGTCAGTTAGACGTAAGAAATTTGCTAGCAATGTGCAAATGTTAAATCATGTTAACAACATGCTAATCATGTTAGCAAACATGCTAACAACATGCTAGCAATGTGTTAAATCATGTTAGTAATGTGTTAATATTGCTAGCATCATGCTAATCATGTTAGCAACATGTTAACTTGCTTAATCATGCTAGCAACAAGGTAAATCATGTTTACAACATGGTAATCATTTTAGCAATGTGCTAATTCATGTTAACAATGTGCTGCAACATGTTAACAATGTGCTAAATAATGTTAGCAACATGCTAGCAATGTGTTAATCATGCTAACAACATGCTAGCAATGTGTTAGCCATATTAGCTACATAGTAGCAATGTACTACTCATGTTAACATGGCAATCAAGTTAGTAAAATGTTATCTATGTGCAAAATCATGCTAGAAAAATGCTAGCAACTTGGTAATCATGTTACCAATGTGTTCATTTGTGTTAACAACATGCTAGCAATGTGCTAATCATGTTAGCTACAGGTTAAATCATGTAACATGTTAATCATATTAACAGCATGATAGCAATGTGTTAATATTGTTAGCAACATGCTAGCAAAATGTTAGCAACTTGGTAATCATGTTTGCAAAATATTACCAATGTGCTAATCATGTTAGCTACAGGCTAAATCATGTTAGTAACATGTTAATCATATTAACAGCATGATAACAATGTGTTAATATTGTTAGTAACATGTTAGCAAAATGCTAGCAACTTGGTAATCATGTTTGCATATATATTAATATAATATGTGCTAATTTGTGCTAGCAACATGCTAGTATTGTGCAAATCATGTTAACATGTTAAATCATGATAGCAACAAGTTAATCATATTAGCAATATGTTAACGAAATGCTAAATCATGTTAACAACATGCTAATCATGTTGTCAACATGTTAAATCGTGATAGCAACATGCTAGCAATGTGCTAATCATGTTAGCTACAAGTTAAATCATGCTAGTAACATGCTAATCATGTTGTCAACATGTTAAATCGTGATAGCAACATGTTAACAATGTGCTAATCATGTTAACAACATGTTAGCCACATGTTAATTCATGTTAGCAACATGATAAATAATGCTAATTATGTTAAAAACACATTAAGTCATGTTATCTATCCATCTATCTGTTTACCGATAGACTTTATTTCAAAACTACTTCAAACTTCCAAAATTTTAAAACTTATTCAAACTTTCAACTTTATTCAAAGTTTGTCTCGACAAACTTTTTTATCTAGTTTATAATGCTTTTCCACATTTAAAACGCCGCCTCATCAGATTTAGGGTTTGTACTGAAGGTCAGTTAGATGTAGGAAATTTTCCTTAAAATAGTTCCAGTAAATACTAAATAGGCCTAAATCAGTTATGTCCCTTTATTGAATATACATGTATTCAATGTATGAATTTGAGATTTGATTTCTGTAGGATGAAGATCTCAGCATCAGCATATGTTGGTGATGATGATGATGATGGTTGTGTGTTTGTTGTTTATCATTGTTATTCTTGTTGTCCTGTAGGAGAGCTGTGATGGACAGGGTGTTCTCTGAACCGGGTCATTATCGCTCATCATGGCATCATTTTCTGACTCCAGGGACGGACGCTTGGACAAGAGCACTTACAAACACACATACACACACACACACACACATATACACTCACATCACACTGCTGGTGTGTGGTGCTTCAGGCCCATGATGCAAACACACACTTACAGCGGCTCCGTGTTCCTGCTCCGTGGATCAGAGATCCCATCGGCGAATGTCCGGGATTCCAGGCCGTTTAAGACAGTTGTCGAGGACGTGCGCAGTGAGACAGCTGCAGACAGTGAGACGGGCCTCTGAGGCTGATGACAACTGCTTTCTATGACTGTTTGCATGCTTCTATTTGTAGCCCTTCCATCCTCGAGAGCAAATGACAACGGCTCGTGTTAGTGAAAGCAATGTTTGTGTTTATAACAGTCCGTGAAATTCCTGAACCTCCTGTTGTGTTATTGAAATAATCCAGTGTGTTTATCTAAACAGATATATTTTGACTGTATAGAATATTTTTTGTCCTCCACATTAGAGGTTATAACCACAATAAATCATATTTCTAAAATTTGTCAGAGACTTTAACCATGTTTTTAAATGTATCTGGAGCATTTTGAGCTGTAGTTTTTATCAAGGTCAGTACCGTCCTCATCATTTATCCTCATCCAAAGGTCAGTGCCTGCTTCCTGACCCCTCTGACCTCAGATCAGAGAGAGAGTGTGAAGACTGTTAACTAACCCACACAATTAACTGACAATAAAAGGCACATTAATCAACACCTACACTGTTTTTCCAGCTGATCCAGACCTCTATAAGCACTAAAACACACACACACACACTCTTAACAGCCAATTAAAATCACTGTTTCAACACCTTCCTCTAAACAGTGCGGCTTTGGGAAGGTGATGTTTCCGTCTTTATTGGTTAACATTCAACCTTCTGTATAAAAACCAAAAGTGGACAGATATTGTACATAAATTTAAGCTTTTAAATCACATTTTATAGATCAGCAGCCAATGTTTTGAAAACTTGCATGCACACAGTGGCCAAAAGTGATGTCCGGAGGGAATATTTGTTGTTTATGACCCTACAAGTTTGATTAAGTCTGACTGTTTGATCATAAACAACATCTGCAAAGTTACGACGCTCAAAGTTCAATGCAAAGGGAGATATTTTCTTTTACAGAAATGGCTTTTTAAGGACTACAACAAACGGCTGATAGGGACTACAACGAGCTTCTTCCCAGGCTGGTGACATCACTAACCCTAAAATTTACATAAACCCCGCCCCCGAGAACACGCAACAAAGGGGGTGAGGCCATGTTGGGCTGCTTTAGAGAAGAGGAAGAGTTGTTGTAGTAGAGTGTTGTTGACATGCCGTCATTTTACGCCGGACTGCTTCACAAACGAGGGTCAATTCAACGCTGGATTTGCTCAAAAGATTAACATGACGGCACATGCTAGTCGATGAGTTGAATCAACTCCGCTGCAACTACATAAATTTATCCACTAACCATTCAGAAACGTCCAGTTTTATTCTAAAAGTTGTAACTTCTTCCTGAGTCTCTCCATCAGTGTCGACTCCGGTTTGAACAATGTAAGGCTGAACACCGTTACTGACAATCCTCATTTTGTCTGCGTGAGATTCTCCAGCTTTGTTGTTGTTGATCAACCGAAGCGTGAGCTGTTAAAGCTCCGCCCTCTTTTGGAAAGGGGGCCGGGAGCAGCAGCTCATTTGCATTTAAAGGGACACACACAAAAACGGTGTGTTTTTGCTCACACCCAAATAGGGGCAAATTTGACAAGCTATAATAAATGATCTGTGGGGTATTTTGAGCTGAAACTTCACAGACACATTCTGGAGACTTATATTACATCTTGTAAAAGGGGCTTTATAGTTCCCTTTAACGAATTTTTTAATATATGAATTAATATTTTTATATAATTAATATTATATATATAATATTTTTAAATATTTTTATAAATGGTTATAGGCCGGACATCACTTTTGGCCACTGCATGCAACATTCTAAACAGTATCATGCTGCAGTTGTCAAACATTTAATTACTTCATAAATTCTTTAAATTCTACAAGATTCTTAAATGCAATAATTTTAAATGAGTTATTTTACGATGTGAGCAAATGAAACTGTTGTGTGGTTTTTTATTGTGGTTTTCAGACTTTCACCTCCTCCTATATTCATCAGGAGCATCTTTTGCCACATACAGGATGCGGTTCAGAAACAGGAAATGAGAGAGATCCAGCCACAAGTGAGTGAATGTAACGCCATGTGTATTTCATTAAAGCTCACTTTGATAAAACACAGACAAGCATTTGTAAGTTGAGTAGTTCATAGTTCCGGGAATATTTATTATTATCACCCAATGAACAGGCCTGTTTACAGTCCAAAACTAGTGACTTTTGTCATTTTGACAGCTATTGAAGTCTGATTTTCATCTTAAATATATTTCAGGTGAAATCAGGAGTCCGGATATTTAGCAGCAACATTCAATCAAATCTTTTTTTTTTCTGCATTAGCTGTTTTGGGAAACAAGGGGTGTGTCTCAATCAGCTCCCTAGTTCAGTAGTCAGGGCACTGACTAGGGAGTCGGCCATTTTAAGGGCTGTCTCAATCGCAGAATCCTTCCAGGGCACTGAAACGGTCGCTCCCTAAAAAGTCCCACAATGCACCGTGAAAATCAGGGAGCATCGATGCTCACTATGCTCCCTTAAGGGAAGTTCTGAAGCGCGAAACTTAAATCACGTGAGCCAACTCACTACACATAACGACGCGCGATAGATGATTTTAAAAATACAAACCATTATTTCATTATATTTCAGCATAAACATACATCGCTAGACAGGTATGAACATAATTTAGCTAACATTTATAATTTATTTACGGCTGAAATGTTGCACGTATATGTAACAAGCAAAGAATTTATCATAATGTACTTTAAATAACATTACAAGTAATGTCAGAAAGATATCAGCTCTGCTTTTGTTCATAAATACCAGTAGTGATGTTGTACAATGAGGACGTTGTCACGTCGCCGGAAATAGAGTCATAAGTGTCCCAATGTGTAGTGAACCAGCGTCCTTTACTGTCCTTACCAGTGCCCGAATTCGTGTACACGATATACTGATTCACGAGCTCGGGAGCAAGGGAGCTGATTGAGACACACTCAAGGACTCGTGTCGCCAATAATAAAACGTAGCCTACACGGTGTTTTTATCCACCTTATTCCGACGCCCCATGACGCTTTGCGCGAATTATGGGTGTAACTTCCGTTAAGCTGTAAACAGTCAGTGAAAGGGTCGCTCTATGAACGCAATATTACGTTTTATTTTTAAACTGGGTACAATGAGATGACATTATTCTACTCACCCTTCAACCAACGAAAATTAAAAGGACATTAAAGCATCAACAAGGTCCTTTCAACAGGCCATGAAAATGTGCGATTCTTTCCACAGCAATAACGGACGGGTTAAATATAACTATTGTGTAACATACGTTACCTTAATAAAAAATGTTCATGAACTTCAGCATTGCGTGATACTATTTCAAAGTGATTTCCATCATTTTTACAGATAATAAATTGTATTTACCTGTGAAAACAAACCTGGAAAGAGACGTGAGGCTTTGAGGAGAAAAACGAGAGATTCTTCGCGCATTCCAGTGAATTATTAATGGGATATATCGTAAATTACATCGGGAGAACAGACCACAAATGTGCAGTATATGTTGTCCTTTTTCATACTATTACAGCGGTATGCAAAGGAATAAAAGAAAATAATCACGAGGATAGAAAGCAGCGACTGAAAAGAGCTCTTGCCATAGATATTCTTGTTATAACATGTTATGTTAAAATACCAAGCGTTACGTTATTCTCATGATGTCTGAAAATAAAACATGAAAGAAAAATTGACAGCTCATTAAGTCAAACTGACGGATAAGCTTTATTTGTAGGGCAACCTTATGATTTAAAACGATTCGTTTCAGTCTTTTTAAATGGAAGTTCCCCAAACCGGAAGTGCAACCCATAATTCGAAACGCAGTAGGCTAGTCAGGAATAAGGTGGATGAAAACGACATGACCGCATATAGGGCTAAAGGGGCGGTCACACTGCACTTTTCGTTCCATTGACTTCCATTCAAACCGATTCAAACGAATTAACTTCGAGCTGCGAATTCGCATCATGTAAAGACGTGTGACCAGTAGAAGATTACGTCGCGGCGTGACCTTTTGAATGAATTAAAAACGATATTTTTGCAGTAAAGTCGAGTAGATTGATTTTTTATTTTTTTTATTTTATACATTTTGAGTGTATTACTATTTGTTATATGTTGAATTCATGTTTATAAAAAAAGACGCTTCGGGGCGTGACGTCATATCACGACCGTTGCATGGCGAAGAAATTTCGCATGCTCAAAGTCTAGTGTGAAAAATGTAAAAGGTTACTGATTAAAATGTTAATTGAACATATTTTGTTTTAGCTTGGAAATCACTCGCCTGGAAAACTGTGAGGTGGAGCTTTTTGACCACATAATCTAATTGAAAACATGGCGATAAACAACACATGGGAACACATTTGTATTATATTCTTATTTAAAGTAATAAATGAGGAATACAACCATGAATGGTTCATCCTAAAATGGGTTACAGCTAAATATGTTATTCGCTTGAAACAGTTGTGCTTTGTGAATTAAGTGAAGTAGGCCTGCTATTTCTAATATTGAATGTTATTCAAAACGAACCAAAGCATTAGTTGCAATGTGGCGCCATCTTGTGTTGGAAGTTGAGTTGTGCTGACAGAGGAACTACGCAGAAAACAGGCATGAGGCGGCATTTTCATTTTATTATAAAGAGCAGCAAGAATAAAATAGGTCAAATTCTATTCTTTTTGAAAAGTAAGGTTGTTATGAAAGGTAAAAACTTGTTCTTTTATCCCTATAAACCCTGTTTTCAAGAAGCGCAGTTGCTGATAGTGCTGTCATTATGACTCTATAACTACTTTTTAAACAGACAGTTCAAGTTTTGTATCGCCATTTAAACATTACAAAGCGTTTTTACAGTATACCATTTGCCTTCCCTGAAGAATTAATGCAAACTAAGAATCTTGGCCAATGCATCATTTCCTAGATACACACAAATGATCTCCCTTTTAGCATACAGTACTTCTTTTATCCCCCCCAAAAAAATAATTTGCATTGTCCTTTAGTTCAGCCATAAAAACACTGATTTAGTTTTCTAAACACTGATGTTGCATCACAGACTTTTATTCAACACACAAAGGTTTGGCTTCACCCAGAGAGGCACTTGGGTCACATGCTTTTTGTTTGTTTTTGTTTTTTAAGTTAAGAGCCCTTTGAATTTTCACTGAAAATTTCCCATAATTTCTTGATTCCGTCCAAGCACAAATCATGGTCACAGGAGTCCAGAAACGAGGTGAAGTTCTCCAGTATTCACTGAATATATCACATTCAACCACAGGAATGTTCCAGAAGAGCAGCCGACACACGCCGCTGTCACTGTTTTGGTAGAGGTCTCCTAAACAGCAGAATATGAGGTTCTGGAATACAAAAGCAAAGGTTATTCATCTTTCATTTATTTGATCAAAAGGTCACAACTTTAGATTAGGGTCCAATTCTCACTAATAACAACGACTTTTGCCTCAAACTCCTAATTAGTGCTTATTAATAGTTAGTAAGGTAGTTAAGTTTAGGTATTGGGTAGGATTAAAGAATTAGTTCTTTAGATGTTTATGTCTTTCTTTCTTCAGTCGAAAAGAAATTAAGGTTTTTGAGGAAAACATTCCAGGATTTTTCTCCATATAGTGGACTTCACTGGGGTTCAATGGGTTGAAGGTCCAAATGTCAGTTTCAGTGCAGCTTCAAAGAGCTCTACATGATCCCAGACGAGGAATAAGGGTCTTATCTAGTGAAACGATTTGTCATTTTCTAAAAAAATAAATAAAATGTATCTTTTTAGCCACAAATGCTCGTCTTGCACTGCTCCGCGATGTGCCATGCATGACGTAATCATGTTGGAAAGGTCACGAGTGACGTAGGCAAAAGTACTGATCCAGTGTCTACAAAGCGAACGTGCAAAGATTAAGTCAAACGCCCTTTACAAAAAAAGGTAAAACAACGATGTCGGACGATTTTGAAGTTGGAGGAGAAAATAAGATGGAGTTTTTCGCCCTACCGCGGTACTTCTGCCTGTGTCACGTAGGGGTGGGCGATACGGCAAAAAATATATCACGTTTTTTTTCAGGAAAATCACGATTTTATCACGATTCTTCATGTTGGTTTTACAATTTTGCAAGTGACTGAGCATTATAGCCAAACTAATTTCCCTATTTTAAAAACAAAGCCTTACAAAATATGAAATAAAAAAAGAATGGCAGACATTTAGGCCAAAGTGGCAAAGATAAAAATCTTTGTCATTATTTTATCTTTGTTATTAAAAAAAATAAGAAAAAGATAGACTACACATTATACAAATGAAATCAACAGTGCTTTATTTTTTTCATCTACAGTAGGTGTGTTTAACAGCAGCATTCAAGTAAAAAATTAAGTGAACAAATATAAAAATAAAACACTAGACTTAACTGTATAAATTATACATTGATTCTTAATAAAGCTAATGTATTAAAGTTCTCAGTCAAGAGCAGTGGGTGATTTTCTCTGTGTTTTGTTTTATTAGGGATAGTTAACCCAAAAAATCTGTCATAATTTACTCTCTCAAGTTGTTTTAAACCCTAATGAGTTTCTTTCTTCTGTGGAAAATAAAAGTTATTTTGAAGAATGTGGGTAACCAGACAGTTGCTGGTCCACAGTGACTAGAATATGTTGTTCCTACTGTGGAAGTCAATGGGGACCAGCAACTGTTTGGTTACCCACATTCTCCAAAATATTTTATTTTTTTGTTCTGCACAAGAAAGAAATTAATACTGGTTTGAAACAACATTATAGTGAGTAAATAATGACAATTTTCATTTTTGGGTGAACTATAAGGGCAAGCGACAGCATGGTTAATATAGGCTGCTCAGTCAATTTAAAGATCTGCACGTATCTCTAATATACAGCCACACATCCAATTCTCTCTCAAACGTTTACTTTCACTTTAGACATAACCAACTGTGTTTATGTAAACTTTTTGTGTATTTGACAGTATTAGAGCAATCAGACTCGAAAGATAACTTGCGCTTCGGGTTAGAACAGCGCATCAGCACGCAAATGAAATGTTTAACCGGCAAGGCTTTAAAGCACATGCAAATAATGAACTTTTGTGAATTGAAGTGTCCCGTTAATATTACTCTACCGCTGCGTTACAATGTGATGTGAATGTGTACGTCACGTTGTACAGCACGTTGAGCGATATTTCTTCATAAGCAGATCGTGGAGACATTTTAATCGTCCATGATCAAAAATCGTGATATCGCACACCCCTAACGTCACGTGTGACCTTTCCAACATGATTACGTAATGCATGGCGCATCGCAGAGCAGTGCAAGACGAGCATTTGTGGTTAAAAAGTATATAATTTTTATTTTTTGGGGATCGTTTCACTAGATAAGACCCTTATTCCTCATCTGGGATCATGTAGAGCTCTTTGAAGCTGCACTGAAACTGACATTTGGACCTTCAACCCGTTGAACCCCAGTGAAGTCCACTATATGGAGAAAAATCCTGGAATGTTTTCCTCAGAAACCATAATTTCTTTTCAAATGAAGAAAGACAGACATGAACATCTTAGATGACATAGGGGCGAGTAAATTATCAGGAAATTGTAATTCTGAAGTGAACTAATTCTTTAAAGGATGTAGAATATGGTCATGCAGAATAAGGCATTAATATGTGCTTTATAAGTACTAATAAACAGCCAACATACTGGTAACATGCATGCTAATAAGCAACTAGTTAAAATAAAAGACTAAATTCAAAAGTCCAACAAGTCTAACTTAAGTAATATAACTGGGGGTAACTGGATCCTCAGATCACATGGTCATAGATCAGCTGACTCCTGACTTCAGAGCAAACACACACATCTTGTCATGTTGAATGTGTGTTCACATATACAGACCTGGTTCATGGATCATGTAATGCACCCATCCCAGCGACTGCTGCACGCCCAGCCTCCTCCACTCATCCTCCGACATCAAGTGGGATTTGGGCACTTGTTTGGCCAGTTCTCGCGGTAACACGACATGTCTGCCATCACAAATGACAATGAACAACATTCAATTACTTTTAAATAACAAATACCGTGACTGACATGAACACGACGCTTAGAAAATGACGTCATTAGACTAAAAGCACATGAGAGACAATCAAATCCGTAGCTTTGTGAATACGTTAAAACATGCCGCTCAACTATATTACTTTATTAAGCAATTAATTAAGATTCAATTTAACACTGATGTGAAATTAAATGAATGACATTTAAACAAACACGCTGCAACGAGGCCTTGAAGCAGCTCAAACCTCCTTACCGGTATTCATAGTGATCATCTGTGTATTTATCCGAGTAGTAGATCTGTTTATGAGCCATATTAGAGTGTTAAATGAAGTCAGCTATGACAATATTCGGGTTTATTGAACCGTGAAAGAAGGATTCGTTCAAACTCTTGCAACTTTACAAATTTAACCGATAGAGTTTTGAACCCGCAATTCAACTGGAGCCGCCGATTCTGATTGGCTGAGAGAGGTCATGTGATTTTAGTCAACGTGAGCACGTCAGAAGGGCGGGGGCGTAGGAAAGGGCCGTTGTCCTGGAAACAGATCAGCGATGAGAGTGGTGTGCCGCTAGTTTGTAAAAAAAATAATTAGAATATCCGCCTGTAAATATAGAAACGTTGCATTTTTTTCCCTCAGAAACCCGCTAAAGGTAAAGTGTGTAAGGTTAATACTGCATTATCATGCTATTTTGATCCATGCTCGATGGTTACAGAGTTTGAGAGCTTAAAACCTTAGTTAAAAGTTTAGTGAAATTTTTATTACCGAAAGAAAACAAACAGTGTTTATTACATCATAACCTTGTAACGTTTCACTTTTATTACGGTAAACATTTTCAGTTCTTGGTCTTAATTTTACCAAACAAAGACATTTACTTGGAAAAAAAAAAAAGAATTAAATGTTTTTAGGTGTTGAGGGTTTAGAATTTAATTTGCTAACTGCCTCAAATTAGTGTTTAAGAAACAAAAAAATTATATGTACACACGTTATATATTTACAAACGTTTATGTTAGATGCGATTATTAATTGCGATTAATCGATTTCATTTGATAGCACTAGTTTGAAATTAACTATAGGTAGTCTTGACATTCTCCTACAGTTAACCACCTTATAATTCAACTAAAACTTTTATACAACAATTACTAATTTTACATATTATACACGCTTTATTAAGTCATAAGATAAAAAAATAAATTAAAGGGTTAGTTCACCAAAAATGAAAATTCTGTCATTGATTACTCACCCTCGTGTCATTCCACATCTGTAAGACCTTCATTCATCTTCGGAACACAAATTAAGATCTTTTTGATGAAGTTTAAGAGGTTTCTGTCCCTCCATAGAGATCCAACGCAACTACCACTTTCAAGGTCCAGAAAGGTAGGAATGACATCACGACGCATGCATGTTGTTCAGACTCGTGCGTCAACACAACACACATGCGCGAGTGTTCACGAGAGCTTCACAACGCACGCGTGTTGTGTTCAGACTCGTGCGTCAACTCAACACACATGCGTGAGTGTTCACGAGAGCATCACGACGCATGCGTGTTGTGTTCAGACTCATGTGTCAACTCAACGCAAATGCGCGGATGTCCACGAGAGCTTCACGACGTGTGCGTGTTGTGTTTAGACTCGCGCGTCAACTCAACGCACGTGCGCGAGTGTTCACGAGAGCATCATGACGCATGCGTGTTGCGTTCAGACTCGCGCGTCAACGCAACGCAAGTGCGCAAGTGTTCACAAGAGCATCACGACGCATGCGTGTTGTGTTCAGACTCGCGCGTCAACTCAGCGCGACGCAAATGCGCGAGTGTTCGCGAGAACTTCACGACGCATGCGTGTTGTGTTCAGACTCGTGCGTCAACTCAACGCACATGCATGAGTGTTCACGAGAGCATCACGACATGCGTTGTGATCAGACTCGTGTCAACTCAATGCACGTGCGAGTGTTCACGAGAGCTTCACAACGCATGTGTGTTGCGTTCAGACTCGTGCGTCAACGCAACGCAAGTGCGTGAGTGTTCACGAGAGCTTCACGACGCATGCGTGTTGTGTTCAGACTCGTGTCAACTCAACACACATGCGCGAGTGTTCACGAGAGCTTCACGACGCATGCGTGTTGTGTTCAGACTCATGCGTCAACTCAACGCAAATGCGTGAGTGTTCACGAGAGCATCATGACGCATGCGTGTTGTGTTCATCCTCACACGTCAACTCAACGCATGTGCGCGAGTGTTCACGAGAGCTTCACGACGCACGCGTGTTGTGTTCAGACTCGTGCGTCAACTCAATGCACATGCGTGAGTGTTCGCGAGAGCATCTTGACGCATGCGTGTTGTGTTCAGACTCGTGCGTCAACTCAACACAACGCAAGTGCGCGAGTGTTCACGAGAGCTTCACGATGCATGCGTGTTGTGTTCAGACTCGTGTCAACTCAACGCACATGCGCGAGTGTTCGCGAGAGCATCACGATGCACGCGTGTTGTGTTCAGACTCGCGCGTCAACTCAACGCAACGCAAGTGCACGATTGTTCACGAGAGCTTCACAACGCATGCGTGTTGTGTTCAGACTCGTGTCAACTCAACGCACATGCGCGAGTGTTCGCAAGAGCATCACGATGCACGCGTGTTGTGTTCAGACTCGCGCGTCAACTCAACGCATGTGCGCGAGTGTTCACGAGAGCTTTACGACGCACTCGTGTTGTGTTCAGACTCGTGCGTCAACTCAACGCACATGACATTGTTGCATGAACATGCTTTGGATAATTTATTTGTAAATAAAGTGGTAAATTGTTTTGTTTTTTTGCGCAAACAAAGCACTCACGTCGCTTCAAAATTGAGTTTAAGACACTGGAGTCACATGGAGTACTTTAATGATGTCCTTACTACCTTTCTGGACCTTGGAGTGGTAGTTGCGTTGGATCTCTATGGAGGGACAGAAACCTCTCGGATTTCATCAA
Organism: Mylopharyngodon piceus; assembly: GCA_039654765.1. Lineage (NCBI taxonomy): Eukaryota > Metazoa > Chordata > Actinopteri > Cypriniformes > Xenocyprididae > Mylopharyngodon > Mylopharyngodon piceus. The sequence goes on along the minus strand of CM077461.1, from coordinate 5,077,756 downwards.
AAAGATCTTAATTTGTGTTCCGAAGGTCTTACGGATGTGGAATGACATGACGCTGAGTAATTAATGACAGAGATTTTTTTATTTTTGGGTGAACTAACCCTTTCTGTCACAGCACAAGACTATTTTAGTGAGCTGCAAAAAGACAAAAGGGTGATTTTTAAATTGGTAAAAAACTTGTTAATGCTAAAATGTTCACTCTCCTTTGTATATAAAAATAAAAATTAACCAAAAACCTTGATGTAGAATTTCATGTCCAGATATAGAGTGCATTTTTTCCCATAGGGATTTTAAAAGTCTTCATTAAAGAGTTTTAAGCCATGAATCAAACCAACCAGCTACGAGGTGAATCACAACACCACAAACTATGATTTGAAACAAAAAAGTTTTTGAAAATCAACAAAAAGACTGTACTTAATGGTTTTAGAGAGAAAGAACTACAATCCCATGAAGCATTGCAAACAGCATAATCGAATTAAAAACTGAAGAAATATAAAACTGCTCATTTACAAATGCCGATTATATAAAAACAATATATTTTTAAGTTTATTGCAAAATATGCATATAAATAGCCTATATATTTTTGATTCTTTGATTGGTAGAGTCTTCTGTACAGCATCATGGGTAATGTAGTTTTTCACCAGGAATTCTGCTGTTAAACACAATTATTTCTAAAAATAAACTGAAATAATGCAGGCTGACGGCTTCAGCAGACACAAATACCATTGATTAACAACCTCGTATCTCACAGTAAGTCTGTCTTTAAAGGTTTAAAAGTTATCAATTTCCTTATGGAGAAAATGAATGGAGTTTTTACTTCCGAAACCCGCCTGTTGAACTCTAGATTTGAGCCACTGCAGCTTTTTAAGATGAGTATGTCATCTTCACGCTCCTGAATGCAGCAGAATTTTAAAAAAACACAAAAAACATGAATCAATATCATTCATGATTCAGTTATAGTGACTCACACTTGGGTATTTGCATTATAGATTGTTTGCACAAAAACAAATGTTTATCTTATGTAGTGGTATCCTAGTAACACCTGAATTCCATCTTCCTGCAAAACGCATGTAGTGGCATGTACTCTAGAATATGCAGTGCTACACCGGAAAACACTCACTCACAGCAGCCAATGGCATCCGCCGGATGTGAGCTGCCAATCATTACGGCCGGCCCCCTCACCTCATTCCTGTTGCTATGCTGTCTTTGAAACTATGGTTACAGTAAAGGTTCATGTAGGCAGCGTCTCTCTCTGTATGGACTTTCCGCATGTGTCTGGACTCTGGATGCATTCGGAACGTTAACTCTGCTGAATGCTGTGCAGTGTTACACTGAAATATAATCTCTATAATCTATATGTTGTGGATATTACTTCTTTATTCTGTATATACATTGTTCTAGATATGCACATTATAGACATTACAAATTTTAGGGATCACAAATGTAGTGTATTAAATGTACAATTTAGTTAAACAGGTATCACTATTAGTCACTGGACTAAAATTGGTCTTGATTTAGCCTGCGTTACCTGCCATTTAAGAGTGACGTACCTGATATGTGTCCCAACAAACATGTGATGTGATTTTTGGACTTTGAATAGGAAAGCCTTTCTCTCTCTGTCTCTTCTAGTTTCTATACTTCCTGCCGTTTTAATGAGCATGTGTAGGAGTGAACCAGACACACTTCAGTCACGACTATGAAGATCACACACACACACACACACAGTCCGCCACCCACTATCTCTTCTCTCTCTATGTGTATAAATATAAACATATAGAATGTCTAAAGTGTAATACATGAAGTACATTCACAATGAAGCAGTTTAATTTCCTATTTGTTTGTAATAGATTGTCTGTATTTTTCTTGCTTCAGGACATTCAGGTGTGTTATGAAAGGAAGATAAACCCGATGAACTCTCTTCCATGGTGAGTAAACTGCCTGAGAACCCGTGTGGTGTTCATAGAGATACGTAGATAAATCCTGATCCATATAGATGTGCTCCACTGAAGCTTATTCACCATTGAAGGTTATTGACCAGCTTTTTATATTAAATAATGAAAGTCAGCATGAAGTAATTGAACCCTGTTTACTTTCTCAATACATGTTCCTGGTCTTATTTTTCTTTAATAAGTGCACGTTATTCCAATAAATGCTTTATGTGACTTCATTCTGGTATATAATGACTAATGATTTTAAAAATTAAATTTAAGTCCTGTCCTACATTTTAATAGAGTGCAGCAGTGCTTTTCAGTGGCGTTGGTTCCGGAACTTTTTTCATTCATTTTTCCCATAGGTATTTTAAAATAGTCTTCGTTAAAGCGTTATAAGCCATGATGAACCAAGCCAATCAGATATACGAGGTGAATCACAATACTACAAACTTTGATTTGAAGCAAAAAGATTTTGAAAATCAGACAAAAAGACAAAGGTACAAGACTTTGTACTTAGAGGCTTTATTGAGGGAAAATATGAAGCATAGCAAACAGCATAATTGAATTAAAAACAATGGATAAATATAAAACTACTCATTTACAAATGTTGATTATATGTATTAAAACAATATATTTTAAGTTTATTGCAAAATATGCATATATATACAAACATTTCAGTATTTTGAGAGTGTAGGGAGACTCGATTACATCATTCCCAGTGCTTCATGGGAGTGGGCGGAGCTAAAGAGCTATTTTGACACATGTTGCTTTTTTTTACTCTCTGATTGGTGGAATTCTCTGTACAGAATCATGGGTAATGTAGTTTTTCACCAGGAATTTCATTGTTAAACACGATTATTTTAAAAATAAGCTGAAATAATGCTGGCTGACAGCTTCAACAGAAGCAAATACCATTGATTAACAACCTCGTAATCCACAGTAAGGGGTCGTTCACCAGAACGCATTTTTCCAATCCACTGCGTTACTTTTCCATTGTTTTTCTACGTAAACGCGTGCTAGACGGACGGGTTTAACCATTGCGCTCGCGTCTTGCGTCTTTTGCAGCGTCTTGTGCATGCCATGGTGTTCTAAAAATGCGTCGCTAAAGTTAAAATAAGTTCAACTTTTTAAAGACTTGAGACCTTGGGGTTTTTCCCCATTCCTCCATTTTTCAAAGCAAAAACCTGTTCTGTGTGAACCAGCCCTAAGGCTGTCTTTAAAGGTTTATAAGTTATTGTTCTAATGAATGGAGTTTTTACTTCCAGAACCCGGCTGTTGCACGCTGACTACAGTTTTCTTAAATTCATCACATAATGACAAAATGAGAAGTAAAATGGGTTGCGAACTAGTGTTGTCAAAAGTACCGACTTCGGTACTGAAATTTTAAAAATGAGCTTTGAGCGCTGTTGAGCGGATTCGTAAGTACCTCTGATTGGCCATTGTGTTCATGCGCTCAACAGATACGTCTGTGATTGGCTACAATGATCAGCGCTTCAAAAACATGTTGTAAATAGACATCAGTGATGCTCTTCACCGAGTGCTTACACAGATTCAAACGCTCCCGTGCGTTGATCATTGTAGCCAATCACAGACATATCTGTTGAGCGTGTGAACACAATGGCCAATCAGAGGTGTTTACGAATCCGCTCAACAGCACTCAAAGCGTCACATTTTTAAAACTTCAGTACCGACTTGGTATTGAAGTCTGTTTTTGACAACACTATTGCGAACAGCAGATCATGTTGACTTTAATGATGCATTCATGGGCTACAAGTTACACATTGTCATAAATTTGTGGATCTAACTTAATAGTGCTATTTGAGCTTCAAATCATGCGTCTTGTTGAGGAGAGGTGAGCTGTTACTTTACTAAGTGATCAGATTTACTATTTTCACCTGCTGGATGATAAAACAGGTCAATAAAATACCACATAATTGCATTGAAGGAGGGACCCAACCAGTCAGAAATCAGCCTCGCATCCTGGAGGAATCACTTAAATTTTCTTAAAGGGGTCATGAATTGAGAAATCAGCTTTTCCTTGAGCTTTTGATATATAAGAGGTCATTGTACTATAAGAATATCCTGTAAGTTTCAGAACTGAAAACTTCCTTGTTATAAAAGCTTTTATTGACACCAGGCCCAGCGAACGACTCGTCTCGATCCTAATGCTAGGAATATGGTTATTTATTTTTAACAATGTGAATGTCTCAGTTGAGCATAATTTATTTGTATTCGGTACATTTCACTGTGGATTCTTTGGTAAATCAATCGCATTTTGGTGCAGGCTTTGCAAACAGACTTTTACGATATGGACTCGACAGTAATGCAACAACATGTCAGTAACTGTGTTCATTCTAATGCCTGATCTGATATTAATGATTCACGTACAGTCAGATGTTCTTCGTCTATGTCAGTAAATCAAACCAGTGACTAAACGATCAACTTCACGCTGTTTCTCTTAGTAGGATGAAAATAATCTGTTATTTAAACAGTGATTAAATTATATATAGAAAGTGATCAAAGAACGCTCCCTTTACAATCGCTGGAGCTGTCAATCAAACGGCACGAGTTTATCAGTGAATGAGTTCTGGACTCCCGTTTTATTCAAAGAATCTCTTAGTTACATCGCGTTTGTACTGTTAGTTATGATGAAAGCATTCGTTAGTGTGCAGAAATTGACGAGATCACTGCTTTGATGCGCTCAACAAGATCGGCTACAGTGTTCATCACTGCAACCTTTCATGCCACGATCTAAATATAATGCCATAGATCTAAATGTAATGCTTTAATCAACACTTTTCATGATTAGTTAACCGTGAGAGCTGTAATAGTAAAAACATGCTAAAAGTTTTTGAAAGAGAAATATTTAGCTATTTCATATGCAAAGATGTTAGCCAATCAGACACGCCCCTTAAAACAGAGCGTTCAAATAAGAGGGCTAAAATCAGGGTAGGAAAAATGCCTTTTATTTCTAAATTATGACAATTTTTGATGTAAAAAGCATACTAACATTATAAGTGCACCCCAGGAAACATTATAAAACAATAAAACAACGCAGTTTATGACCCCTTTAAAAAAGAAATTTCAAATCCAGTTCCTTTCCTTTTTTCTGCCTGTTTTTAATTTCCAGAACTGTCTTGACTGACATTTTGCATGTAAATGGCTCTGCTGGGCAGGATGCATCATATAATTCAGTTGATTCAGTTCAGCATATGTTCTTTGATCACCCTTCATTCATATGAATGTGCAAAGTTTGCACTCAGGACACGAGGAGGGGCCAGTTTATTGGATCGTGCAATTGATCGTTGCTATTCTTTTCCAAAACAGGACATGCATCCTGCCAGGAGATATTTTAGAAGCGAATAGCATGGTTTGAGGAGTTTAGAAGCGACGCAGCGAGCAGTATGCAGTGCTGTGGGATGGGAATGGTTTCTCCCTTCACCTGTGCTTCAAGTGGTTTGTCCCACTATTCAGCCAGCCTACCCTGAATGAGTCATCCTGCTCTTCCCTGATTGGCCGGTCGGGATCCATCCCGAGGGATTGCTGTGCAGAAAGCTGCCGAGGCCTGACTTCATTCACAGAAACGTCGGTATGCCCGTCTGCCTTTCCATTCACAGCCAGCCCAAAACATTTTCCCTGCTCAGCTCCTCAGCATCCTCTCTTCCTCTCCTCAGCATCTCTTCTGCATCTCCGTGACAACACCGAGCGACGCTTTTTTTTTTTTTTGCTTGTTTGCTTTTGTCTCAGTGGAGGAGACAAACCCTTGCTCTCTCTCTCTCTCTCTCTCTCTCTCTCTGTCTTTTCTTCCTTTTTTTTCAATTCGCAGGCAGGCAGGAAAGCGAGACGCTGGGAGGGACTGCAGTGCGTTAGCCGCAGCGGTACAGGAAGCTTGTGAATGACTGCTGCATCCCTGTCACAAGCTCTACTGGACATTTTACATGAATGGCTCTGTTTTTGCTGCCTTAATGTCATGGGCTTCATCCCGCTGGATGCTTTTTAATGGGGCCGGGAGATCTGACATCACTATTTACGGTCGTATCCCAGCCGAATCTGGATGGCATTTTAGTAAGATCGAATCTCGACATTGTGTATTTGAGAGGGATGTTTAATTATTCAACAAAGCTCATTCAGGAGCAAAGCTTGGCTTGTTTTGCCTTCTGTAGGGGGAGATATTCCAGTGCTCGTGTGGATGGATTTATCCCGATGTTTCATAATATGTAAGCAAGAACGAACGTGACGAACAAAGAGATAAAGCCGTATTGGTCTCGTGATTTAAATTTGAGCACATTTTAAACTCGCCGTTAACAAAAGCTAGGTAGAACGCGGTTGTGGCCGAAAGGTGAACGCACTCTGGATTTTTATTTATTTTTATTTCACAATCTTGTGCAATCATTATGCTTTCTTTTCAGGAGAGCACCTCACTTCTGAATTAAAGTAAAACCACAATTATATGATTGAAAAATCAGCAACCGCCATGCACACTGACTCAAGTTTCATTCTATGTGGCGTACATGTGATCCGACAACATGCACGGTGCTCTATTGTGATTTTTGCATTGAATTATGTCAGACTGTTTTTGCATCATTTTGAGTAGTTTGATTCAAAGATTCTCATTCATTTTGACTCTGATTTCACTGTTCTCAGTGATCTCTTTATAGCATCTTTTCCATTCTAATTATCCGTTTTCACACGGGCTGAATCAAAACAGGAGACGTTCCTACGGACAGGGCAAATTTTGCCAATTGATTGGTTCTGTCGAGCAGTAAGTGGGAGTTTTTTTTTGTAACGGAAAGTGCTCTGCAGTGTAGAGTGAGTCTTTTGTTGAGAAGGGTCTCTCTCTCTCTCTCTCGTTCTCTCTCTCTCTCTCTCTCTCTCTCTCTCTCTCTCTCCGAGTGAGTCATGCATGTTCAGGGATCTGCCAGGATGCGGGGAGAGAGAGAGACATCTCTTCACTAGAGATCTGTCTCTCTCTCTGCCATCTCTGGCCCTCTGTAGAGGAGTGACCTCGCGCTGCTTTTCTCTCCTCGTCCTCTGTCTCCATGGATTCCGCGTTTTGTGGTTTATTTTTGGTCCCCGAGTTGCTGCTGCTGCGTGGCGTCGGATTTTCCTGACGACCACCCGCTCCCTTTTTCTTCAAACCCTCGAGGACGCTTTCTCGGCTCCAGCATGCAAAAGATGTGGACGGTCAGCTGGGAGTTGGATGTGTCCGTTCGTGTGTAGGCTGGCATACCGAGGGGAATGCTTCACCGTGCTAAATACAACCGATTCCGGAATGAGTCAGTGACGTCCGTCGATGAGCTTCTGCACGGTCTCTCCATGAACGCCAAGGTCTCGGCCGTCCCGCCGTCGCCGCCCGTGGGCGACCCTCCGTACGCCCCGCCAGCCGACCCTGAACCCTCAGAAGAGTCCGGAACCTTGTGCACCCTCATCAACAAAGTCTCCAACCTCAAATTCGCCAACTCCTCCGGACTGCTGGGCATCAAGGGCCTGCCGTCTGCCGTCAAGGACCTGGCCGTGTCCAAGCTCCAGGGAGGAGCGACAGGAGGTGGCTCCGGCAGCCCGGGCTCGTCTACCCTCCCGGCGGCGGCCGCCGCAGCACCTCACGCCCCGCTGGAGCCCGGCTCCGTGAGCTGGGGGAAGAAGGGCAGGATGGAAGAGTCTCAGCCTGGCGGAGAGGGCTGGAGCCTGGGCGGGACGGGCGCCGCGGGTTGCGGCGGGCTGGTGAATAAGCCGTCTCGTGGATGGCTGCACTCCAGCGAAAAGATCTCTGGACCTGGAGTGACGTACGTTGTTAAGGTAAGATCCAAATCCTTTCTCTCTTCTGCATTTTTCATCAGCGTAAAGGTAGAATACATGTTTTCCTGTCCGTGTGCTGGTACAGAGGGATTATGTGTACGATTTGGAAGGAAGGTCACCAGTTACGTTCATAACTGACCACAAAAGCACAGACTGTTCCAACACATACATGTTTACATGGCGTCGGTTTCAAATGAGTCTTGCATGCATGTGGAGGTGGGCGGTATGAACAAAATCTTATTATTTATTTATATCACAATAAAAGTATACAGAGTGATATATAAATTCAATACTTTCACTATTTCTTATATCCCTCTCTGTTCTTGCTTGTACTATTCTGGACAGTGCTTGAAACTTTGTATTGCTGGCACTTCTCATGTTATTGCCTTCTTAAAGGGATTGTTCACCCAAAAATGAAAATTATCCCATGATCCCATGATAGGTGTATATTACTTTCTTCTTTCAGACGAACACAATCAGAGATATATTTAAAAATATCCTGGCTCTTCCAAGCTTTATAATGGGAGTGCACCCATCCATCATAAATATAATCCATGCGGCTCCAGGGGGTTAATAAAGGCCTTCTGAAGCGAAGCGATGGGTTTTTGTAAGAGAAATATCTATATTTAAAACTTTATAAACTAAAATAACTAGCTTCCGGCAGACGGACGGACTTTAAGATGAATCGCTTGCTATATTAATTCACTTTTTTAAATAAAAGCATCTGTTATATGAATAAATGTAAAGGATATATATTTTATTTGATAACACTTCAGTATAGGGAACACGTATTCACTATTAACTACAACTTTTGCCTCAATTAACTCCTAATTTACTGCTTATTAATAGTTAGTAAGGTAGTTTTTGCAGCGTTTAAGTTTAGGTATTGGGTAGGATTAAGGGATGTAGAATAGGGTCATGCAGAATAAGGCAATAATATGTGGTTTATAAGTACTAATAAACATCCAAAATACTAGTAAAATGCGAGCTAATAAGCAACTAGTTAAAAGTGAGAATTGAACCCTAAAATAAAGTGTTACCTTTTATTTTTATCACAATAACAGAGTAGTTGGAAATTTGTGTATTTAAATATTAGTTAATCATGCAGTAATGCCTTTAAATAATCCAGTGAATTGAAAACATCTCATTTGATTTGTTTTCTTTGCTCTATTTGTAACTAAATGGACACAAATCAAAAGATAATTATTACGCATAACATAACGGTCGACATTTTGTAACAAAAAAGTCAAACTAAAATTATCAACACGTGATTCAGCATCAGTTGTCCAAATATGGCGTGATGTTGCTCAAACTTGTGCAGATCTATATTTTTCTCTGTATTTCTCATAAGTATGTCATAATTATTTATATAGCGCTTTATACAATACAGATGTTTCAAAGCAACTTCACAGTAATAAACAGGAAAATAACAGTGTTAATGTTGTAAAATTCATCAGTAAAGCAGCTCTGCAGAAGACAATCGTCTCATTATTTAGCTCAATTCAGCTCATTGTTGATTTAGTGTTGATCCAATAGCAGTGTTGATGCTGTATGTAAATAAGATAAATCAGTACTGTCCGATCAAAGCCTCGGTATATACAGTATAGCATTTCTACCATGTTCCACAGTGTAATATTAATCTTCTCTTTAGTGAGAGGAGAGAATATAGCGGTAGTGGTCCAGTTGTCCGTGCGACCGCTTATTTTTTTACCTCCACAGATTTGATCTATTCAAATTAACTGCAAGTTTATCACATCAAAAGGGAAGTGCATGCAAATCGCGTAACCACGGCGACCAGTTACCAGACCAGGGGGATGTTGTTCCGGCTACAGTTCTGCTACTGTATCGTCTCCGGGGACCATGACGCGTTGCAAGACAGAGATGTTATTCTTGTCCACATCTATATGCAAAGACAAACATGATAACTGATCTTTGACCGTTGAAGTTTGGGTTTGTGCACGTACGCCACATGTCGCCAGTCTAACTTGCATGTGCAACGCTCTTGATCATCTCCCATGATCAACAACAACCTTAAAATATCATTTTTAAATAGTGATTTGCAGGCCTGCAATGTGTAAACTCTTGAAAAGTCTATAGCGTATGTACATTTTTCTTGTATACATTAACTATAGAAATCCAGACATCATCGTCTCCTTTTAGGGTTATTTGCAGACATTTTTTGAGATGTTTGTGCATTAATTCTAACACATTTTAAATATGTTTGCATTATAGACTATGGATATTGTGCACTGACCTCAGTATCATGTATTTTAAGTGTTTACGTTCATATAAGCATGTTCGCAGCCTCATTGAGCTAAAGGTGACACGGATTCGTGCGGGATGAATCATACATTATTCCCGTCTAGCTTTTTTACCTTCTGAATAGTCAGTTGCTGTAGAGGCAAAACACGAACCGTCAACACCATTGAATTAGATGGTGCGAACCAACGTGCAATGGAAGGGAACTAAATCGATGTGTTTTATTTGCTTTATTATCATTGGCGAAGGTCTCTCTAAGCGTTTATCATGAAGTGAGTGACAGAGTGTTTCTAGTTTGTTTTGCTTTTTGTAAGAGTTAGTTGGTAAAAATGGGCAGCTTCCGTACCAAACCCCTCCGGCGTCCCTTTGCAGGACTGAATGTGTGTTATTCTTTACAGTTCACTTATTGAGTGACCCTGTGCATGAACACACACACACACACACACACACCATGCTCCATTTCACTAAAAGGACAGCTGCTGACATTGACTGGACGGGCTGCTTCTCAAACACACGATACCAGCGTTGTGACAGACGACAGACTTTAGACACAGCTCTTGCTTGATTTATAGGTTTAAGTGAAAAATTGTGCACTTAATTTATTTCTGTTATAAAGCAATAAGGCACTTGGGTCATGCTGTATGAAATCCGTGTTATTTTTTCCCAAATTCCGTTTTATTTTTTTTCCAAATTCCATTTTTTCCGTTTTAATTTTTCTGGATTCCATTGTTTTTCTCGTTTTATTTTTTTTGGACTCCATTTTAATTGTTAAATTAAATTTTAGTAATCTAAAAGCATGTCTAATTAATTGAAATCATGAAACTTACACAATTTAACAACAATTTAACATTTAACATTACATTTTTAAGGGCCCTATGAAATTTATTTTTTTCTCAAATTCCATTTTATTTTTACCAAATTCTTTGTTTTCTGTTTTAAGTTTTCTGGATTACATTTTAATGGTTTAATTATTTTATTATAATAAAATTTTAATAATCAAAAAGCATGTGTAAATAATTGAATTCATTAAAAAAAAACATTTATTAATTAAAAAAATATATTTTCTATGAAATCTTTTGTTTTTGTTTTTTCAGAAATTCTGTCTTGTGTATTTTAATTTTTCTGGTAAACAAAAGAAGGCATAAGACATTAATTTAATTTATCTTTTAATCATATGACATTTAACAAATTTTTTTTGTCAAACAAAGTGCAGCTTTACTGTAAAAATTAAAAAATGGAAGAAAAATTGTGATTATTCCTTAGAAAAAGTTTTAATAATAATTCACTATTATTGTTATTATTAGTGTTAGTATTATTATTACATTGAGACCTATCTAAATTCTACTGTACAACAGTAATATATTTCTGTCACAATCTCTTCAAGTTAAACCAAACTTTTATTTTGACAGGTTGCAGTGAAGACCTTTGAGTTTCTGTTTATGACATGACGATAGCTTTTCTCAAATGAAACGGTAAAATGGTCATGAAGTGACTCTCATGGGGCGTTCACACCAGACGCGACTTGCGCGAATAAATCACGCTATTCGCGCGTAGTTGGACGCTTGAACATTTTGAGTTTACTCGCTTCATTCGCGTGTGAAATTCGCTTCATTCATGCGTGAAATTCACTTCACAACAGACGCGAATTCCTGTCATGAGAGGGGCTTCTGCCAGGTGGCTCGAGTCTCGTTTCTGCACACTTCCTCTGAATAAATACATCAACTCCTCATTGGTTCGCGCCGCAGGATGTCTATTCGCGTCTTTGCATTGACTTAACATGTAGATCACTCGCGCTTAACGCTTCATTCGCATCTGGTGTGAACGCACGATCAGAGTGGCTCTGGAGATGAAGTTCATGCATTCATGTCCTCATACAGTGAGGCGGCAGAGGCTGAAAAACAGCGAGCGTCAAGCATGCTTCAGTGTGTGTGTGGTAAATAAACCGCACATCTGCGCCATTCATTCACACAGAAACACACAGAACATTCAGGATTCATATTTAAAGTCTTTTTGTGGTTTAATATTCACAGACGCTAGTCTATATCGTGATTTGATTACAGTGTACTGACCTACTTTTTATTTATTCATCAAAAATTTGACAAATTCCGTGACATTCCACATTATACAGTAAATTCCGTTTTTATGACTGGATTCCGCCCGTGTTTTCTGCATCACAGAAATCATAGGGCCCTCTGTACTGTGAATATATAGTGCACTTTAAAAAAAAATGCTGGGTTGTTTCAACCCAAATTTGGGTCAAAAATGGACAAACCCAGCTGGTGGGTTCAATTTTTTAATTCAATTTTTAAACCAACAGTCGGATTTGTCCATATTTGACCCAAATTTGGATTGAAACATCGCAGCATTTTTTAGAGTGTGCAAATTCAACATTTTTGGCAGTTTAGTGTGCCAGTATGTCTGTGTGTGTGTGTGTGTGTGTGCTTTTCTGTGTAATTGTGTTGATATTTATTAAGAAACGGTTTCATTTTCAAGTGTGAATTTGAATGTAACGTGAATAGCTGGTGTTTAGCAGATAACAATGCAAAAGCTTCTTTCATTTAGACAGACTTTGCATTACTTTTCTGGCACTAGAAAATTGTTGATCATTTTACTGATTTAGTAAACTATATTATCTATCTATCGCTCAGCAATATATTAAAAGTTGGATATAGCAAATCCTACTTTACCTGTGTACAAACAGTACATTCACATAAAGCAATATATAGTATATAGCAAATTGTTGATTGTTTATAACGTCACAAAAATGTAAACTATATATATAGATCCACGTTTATCTGCATACATACAATATATACTCATGTAAAGCGATATATATTATAGTATATAGCAAATCTTAAATGCTTGGTTGTTTATATCATCACAAAATGTAATTATATTGTCGCCCAGCTCTAATCTGCAAAATGTGACTATAAGGCATGAAGATAATAAGATATTATAAACATTATCATCATGATTTTCTATAAAGCTGCTTTGAAATGTGTATTGTGAAAAGTGCTTTATAAATACATTTGATTTGACTTGATTATCTTGGCCTGTTACTATATAGTACCCACTTTATCTAATACAATCAGTCAGTGAGCCTCCGTCATTGTTTTTAACCAAACACTATTTGCCAAAACATCGCACTGACTCATCGTCCGCTTCCGGCCTCATTTCCTTTCTGCGCTTTGAATCGTACACCAGTGAGTTAATTTGGGCAATAAAATAAAAGGCAGTAAGGGGATAATTTTCCATAAACCACTCGAGTAAACTTAACTAATCAGCATTTGCAGCGTTCCTGGGAGAAACATGTGACGTTGTTAGACCGGACAGTGGGTTAGACAGCTCTCAGGTGGGTTACTGCAGGTGAGTCATTCATTTAGTCAAGGAAAGTTGTAGTGAGACTCTCAATGAGTGAGTCATACGGCATTGAGAGATCGCTGAGGTGAGAGGCTAAAAAAAGCAGAGATGTGTTGATGCGTGATGTCACTGTTTAGGCATGATGTCATCGACTGGAGAGGAAGTTACACTGTTCTCAATGCGTATCTCATTTTTAATACGTATAATTATTATATTATAATTATATAAGGATTTATTTGTATTTTTATTTATGTTATTTAAGACTTTCTTATATAGTTCATGTAGGGTTAGGATTTTTGCTTTTGTAGTTAAATCACTTTTTATTTTATTTTATTTCATTGATTTTTATTTTATTGATTTTATTGAGTACTTTCTTATGTAGCCCATGTAGGGTTATGGTTTTGAGATTTTTGAGGTAAATCCTTTGAAGTTGAAGTGTGTCATTTTTCCAATGTCACTTTTTTTTGCTTTTGTAGTTATCACTTTTATTTTATACTTATATAGTTCATGCGGGGTTAGGGTTTTGAGCTTTTTATAGATAAAAGAATACCAGATGAGTCCTTAAAGCTAAAGTGTGTTTTTTCTGTGTCAATTTTGTTTTTTGCTTTTGTAGTTAATCACTATTTTATTTTATTTTATACTTTCCTATATAGTTCATGCAGGGTTAGGTTTTTATAGATTAAATAATTTGAAATGAAATGTGTACTTTTTCAGTGTCCAAATGCAGTGTTTTTTTGTTTGTTTTTGTGCTTTTGTAGTTAATCTTTTTTTAGCATAAATGACAGAATGACAAAATGACCCATTTTATGCTAAAAATAAACAAATCCATTCACTCTTTACCAACAAATGTGTTCAAGTGAGTTTATGTGAAGTCACGTGATCAGATTGGACATGATAATACCGTGGTACAGAGTACCGTGGTATATCACATCTGATGAGGGACATTGTGTAAAATTACAGTCTGTGATTTTGAGAAATGTGTGGAATTTGTTGTTTTCCTGAAGAAAATGTTTGATTGTGTGTCTGCATGTCTGTTTTTCGTATGTGGATATGTGACATTAGTTAGAAGTGATGTGTGTGTGTGTGTGTGTGTGTGTGTGTGTGTGTGTGTTTAACGGTGAGTGGCTGTAGACAGATTGAAGTATGAACAGAATAATTCAATCAGAAATGAAGATATGTCATTAATTACCCTCATGTCGTTCACAACCTGTATTTATTATTATTATTATTTTGCAGTTATTTTATGGAACCCAAAAAGGGAGTTTTTGAAGAATCTTCACACAGCTCTTGCATGCATTTATAATGACCACACACCATAGAAAAAAAAAAGATGGACGACGCGTCTCCGCTACCTTCCGCTGTAGAAAAATGAAGCCAAAATATCCCAGAAACATTCTGCGCAGTAGTGATCATGAGGTGGAGCCACAGTATCAAGGTCCTGCCCACAGACTCAATCGCAAGTACAGCTGTCAATCATGATGTCACACCCCGTTTTTACTAAACTAAAACAAAAGGAAAATCAAACACTTGAGCATACGTCTGCGTGATGAGAACTACCTAAAATGATTTGAAGTGTAATTGGATTTTTTAGTTTGGGTCGCGTCCCATTCGATTACATGGAGAGGACGGGGTTTATGACCTATAGCAAAGTCCCGGCGGCCATGTTTGAAACGCCTCTCGGGCATGCAAGTGCAGCTCCTATCTCTCTGAATGGGGAAACATCAAATTCTCCAAAGCTGTTCGGCAAGCTTTCGATTAAATGAAATCACCAATGAAATCTGACAACAACTGTCTCATAAATTGTGTTTCTAAACGCTCGAATCATGACAAAAAAAAACTGCATTTTTCACGGCAGCTGCAGTGACACGATGACTTTACCAATCGGTGATTTGCTCTTATTTAGAAGGCGGGACTTATTCTGCCATATTGCTTGTTGCACTTCCTCCCATTCATAATAAAAAGAGCCACAGTTTCAGAAACTTCCACTTTTATTGCGCAAATTTCCCAGGAAGTGACCATTTTTGTTCTCTTGAACACGTGGGATGGAAACGGTACTTCATTTGCAGATGTTTTATGCGATATTCCAATTTTGCGCATAAGTTAAATTCACAACGTTTTATGGAAACATAGCTACAGTTGGTTTAAATATTACTATGGTACTTCATCACACACGGGCAATAACAATATCTGGTTTTGAAGAAAAGATGATTATCAGCTGATCTAATCTCATTTGTGTCTTACTTTTTCAGTATTTGGGCTGCATTGAAGTTCTCCGGTCCATGAGATCCCTGGACTTCACCACACGATCACAAATCACACGGTACAACAACTCTCTTTGTCTTTCTACACATGAAAAAGTATAAAATAGCCACAAACTCTTCCTCTTGTGTTGTACAAGGAATTGTGGGTAATATTAGCTGAAATAGCATGCACGGATGCACACTTCACGAAAGAAGTATATCATATTATGTCATATATCATACTGGCACCTTTTGTAATATTTTTAATGCATTATGAATAGCATACTATCTAGCATTATGTGAATTGGTCAAGTTAAGGCCAATAACTATAATGATAAAGATAAAGATATAGTTCTAAAAATCATTCTAAATATAAAAGAACAGCAGAGTTCACAATACAACTATAACGACGTTTTTTTTCCAGCTGATGAATGATTAAAACATTGACAGCCAATCAGAATCCATCCTGCTATAAAGAGCTCGAGCATTTAAAGTGACAGACGACATAACTGCAGCACTTATAATAAACAGAATGATATCGTGAATCGGTGTGGACACTAATATAGTTATCGTTGTCTTTATAGTTATTGTTCTTGGTGTGAACAGGCCTTCATGCTTTCCATCTAATACAACAAAAATGGATTTTTATAATGTGCCCACAGTTATATTGCAATTTTGTTGCAATATAATTTTGCTATATATATTGAATGAGTTAACCATTTTAGTTGGCAACATTACATTTAGGATTAATTTAAACTAAGTACAAAAAAAAAAAAAAAATGGAATGAACAGTAGTATTTAGCTAAAGATTTCGCTATTAAAAATGAGATAAAATTACTGCTCTGCCAACTTAGGGTGCAAATATCAATATTAATACTCACAAAAGAAAAAAATATATAATGATCTGCACTCATTTTCCTCAATTTTTTAAAAATATTTTATTTTATACTTTATTTTGAAAATAAAATTATGTAAAGATTTAAAAAGAGGTGCAAATATAAATAAATATTAATAATCACAAAATAAAAAAATATAATAATCTGCACTCATTTTCCTCAATTTCTTAAAATATTTTATTTTACAATTAATTATTTTAAAAATAAAATTATGTAAAAAGATTTTAAAAGAGGTGCAAATATCAATGAATTTTAATAAAAAAATGATCTGCACTCATTTTCCTCAGTTTCTTAAAATATTTTATTTTACAATTTATTTATTTATAAATAAAATTATGTAAAATGATTAAAAAAGAGGTACAAATATCAATGAATATTAATGATCACAAAAGAAAAAAGAAAATGATCTGCACTCATTTTTCTCAGTTTGTTAAATATTTTATTTTACAATCTATTTGTTCATTTTATAAATAAAATTATGTGAAATATTGATAAAAATAGGTGGAAATATCAATAAATATTAATAATCACAAAAGAAAGATATAATGATCTGCTCTCATTTTCCTCAATTTTTAAATATATTATTATGTTTATTTATTTTAAAAATAAAATTATGTAAAAAGACTTTTTTTCATATGTGACTATAAAACACCCAACCTAAGGACTTGATTATTTTATTCGTTTGTCATTTGTCCAAATGAACTGAAAATGAATTAGACGTTCCAATGCTACATTTGAAATGATATCTGCTGAAGACAACAGAGGGGGAGCGTGTTTGTAATGTTTCATTTTCTCTGTGTTTATGTATTTATAAATATTTATGTTTTTGTTGTTTTGCTACTAAATCACAGTTAATGGCTTTTGTACGCTGCTTTTTAGTTGCTTTACGGTTACATCACAGTTAATGGCCCCCGTGTGGCGTTACATGACTGTTATCAGCTCTTTTATGGCACTTTTATGTTTTTTTTCCCTTTATTTGCATCCGCTGCCAAACACTCATTTATTGATGCTAAAATGAGCGCATGAGATGTGAATGTAACCCATCCATGTGTGCTGATGAGTCATTGCGTAACATTAGTGTCGAGGCAGCAGATCGGATCCCAGCGGACGCTGCTTGTTTATTGAGCGCTGGGCTGTGTGGGCCGATCCTTATACAGACGGGGAGCCAGCGTTAGCAACGTTGGAGATGACATGTCATATCCTCTTTTCTGCCTGACTTCCTGCTCTCTCTGCTGTAGCATTCACACAAACACACAACCCATTCCCGACCGCTCTGTGGACACAAAGACGGGTCCAAAAACTGCGTTTGAATGTCTTATTTGAGAGCAAAGAGGACTGAACGCTTGTGATAGTTAATATTTATTGTGCCTTTCGTAAAACATTAAAAGAATCTCACATAGTCTGTTGAGAACATGTTCAGAAAGAAATAAAAATATATTTCTTGCATTTTAAAATAATTTTTTGGACAATTAAATACATTTCCCCACCCAGTTTCTCATTACTGTAATTTTGAAAATCCCAATCTCATTACTGTAATACAAAAATTATATATAGTATTTGTTGCATTGCATTTAATTTATGCTGACTTAAATAAATGTACTACAGTAATGAGTGTCTAATGAAGATCAGCAGTAATTTGAGCATTTAGCTTTAAGTTGAGAATTATTTAAAACATCATGTCAGAACGCAGTACAGTAATAGGAAAATTGGGAGAAATGTGCTTAACTGCTCTGAAAATAATGTCACTGCAAAATAGTCTTTTTGGTCTTAAATAGGCTTAATTTTCTTTATACAAAATATAATTTAATTTTTGTTTTTTTGTTTTTTGTTTTTGGTAAATATGAACATTTCCATTTTTTTAACCTTGTCAGTATATATTATTTTTAGGAAATGTTTTTATATTTAAAATATAAATATTTATTATATTTTTATTTATATTTTATGTGAGTTTTATATAGGTTTATGTTGATTATATTGTTATATTTTTATTATATTATTATAATTTATCAACAATTTTTTTTATCAAAAGTGTATTTCATTTCAACCTTATCAGTATATATGTATATTATTTTTAGCAAATGTTTTTATATTTAAAATATAAATATTTATTTATTATATTTTATTTATATTTTATGTGAGTTTATATGTTTATGTAATTATTATATTTTCATTATATTATTATTATCAACAATAAAGTATATTTCATTTCAACCTTGTCAATATATATATTATTTTTAGCAAATGTTTTTATATTTAAAATATAAATATTTATTTATTATATTTTTATTTTTATTTCATGTGAGTTTATATAGGTTTATGTTTATGTAATTATTATATTTTCATTAAATTATTATTATTTATCAACAATTTATTTATCAAAAGTGTATTTCATTTCAACCTTGTCAATATATATTTTATTTTTAGCAAATGTTTTTATATTTTTAAATATAAATATTTATTATATTTTTATTTATATTTATTGTGAGTTTATATAAGTTTATGTAATTATTATATTATTATTATCAACAAATTATCAAAAGTGTATTTCATTTAATTTCAACCTTGTCAATATATATATTATTTTTAGCAAATGTTTTTATATTTAAAATATAAATATTTATTACATTTTTATTTATATTTTATGAGAGTTTTATATAGGTTTATGTTTACTATATTATTATATTTTTATTTTATTATTATTTATCAACAATTTATTTATCAAAAGTGTATTTCATTTAATTTCAACCTTGTCGATATATATTATTTTTCAATTTATATATTATATATTATTTATTAATATTTATATAATATATATAATTATTTAGCTATTTATTTTATATATTTAAAATGCTACATTTATTATATTTTATTTATATTTTATACAAGTGTATATATAATTTTTCTAGTTTCTAGTATTATATTATTATTATTATTATTTATATTTACATCATTTAATATCAACCATCGGCAACCCTGTTCTCTAGATATTATCATGAGCATCGGCTAGAAACCCCATATCAGTGGACAACTAAAAATGATAGCTTCAGATGCAGAGATCTGTGAGCCGGATTCACAGAAACGGATCAAATCTCTCCCAGAATGAAAAGTTTTGCTTTGGTTCCAGAATGCCGCTACAGTCTTGACTGTTTTCACACAGCATCATTACAGTTTGCTCTCTCTGTACTTCAGAATTACTCATGACTTATATTTTTTGTCATTTTTTCTCCACAGGGAGGCGATCAGTCTGGTGTGTGAAGCCGTCCCTGGTGCCAAAGGAGCTCTGCGCAAGAGAAAGGTAGAATGAGCGAAAGAGAGAAGATGCTTTGTGAGGAGAGAATGTGTGGAAATATGTTAAAGAAAATGAACTATTATACTGTATTCCATTCAGCTTCCAGAAGTAAAAACTCCATTCATTTTCTCCATAGGAAAACAGATTTTTAACTTACAAACCTTTAAAGACAGCCTTACTGTGAGCTACGAGGTTGTTAGTCGTGTTTAACAGTGGAATTCATGGTGAAAAACTACATTACCCATGATGCTGTACAGAAAATTCCACCAATCAGAGTCGAAACAAGTAAAACATGCCAAAAGATCTCTTTAGCTCCGCCCACTGTCATGAAGCACTGCAAATTACGCAATTGAGTCGATCTACTTACTGAAATATATATATATGTCTATTTTGCAAATCAAAGTTTGTAGTGTTGTGATTCTCCTCACAGCTGGTTGGTTTGGTTCATGGCTTATAACGCTTTAACAATGATTTTTTTAAATCCCTATGGGAGAAATTAATGGAAAAAATACTTCCGGAACCAGCGCCGCTGAAAAAGTGGGCGGGCGCTAATGCACTCTATAGAAAGCCTCTTAAATTCGGACTTCCAACTTGGAAACTCGTGCAAAAATCCACAAGTCTGGTTTTGATTAATTTGATAGTACTGAGAGTATAGTACTCTCAGCTCATACATTTGACCATTTCTAAATCTATTCCTCGTAATTCTTCATATTTTCCCTGAAAGATTAGCACAGAGATTGTGCAGATTTTGTCTGAGCCTGCATATGAGTAATTATTCCCATTCTTGTCTTAGGAAATGGTTAGTTTTCATGGAAAATAATACTTTGATGGTGCAGACATGATGATAAAGGCATGTCAGGTTGAAGCTAACTGAATTACAATTGAGTTTAACTAAAAACAAACAGATAGAGTTATAGATTATTGCACATGACAACAGGAAGCGGTCAGGAGGTGGAGGTTATAGATGCAGATCAAGAACGATAAGATGCAAAAAAAGAAGAAAAGACCAAAAGAGGAGCATCAGAAGGTTTGGAGTGAGATAAAGACAGTTAGAGATCAAATAAAGGCTGAGGAAAGAGAAATGGCATGCTGCAGTGTGTGTGTGTGTGTGTGTGTGTGTGTGTGTGTGTGTGTGTGTGTGTGTGTGTGTGGGCATACTGTTAGCACGGTGACTCATTCTGTACTGAGCAGCAGTAATCAGGCCTCCTGCCGCGCGTGTGTGCGTGATGCACGTTTGCTGCGAGGATTGCAGCCGTGGAAAGGGACGTGTCCGCTTTCAAATGAACAGACGTGCGTGTGTGGATTTTAGGGAACCTTTAAAGCGTGCTGTGCTGTATGTCCCGATTTAATGACGCGACATCAAACACAGAATGATGCAGTTCATGTGTGATTTTTATTTTTTTCATTTTCTTCCATTTTGTAATATGAATGAAGACTGGAGTGATTTGAATTGAATTTCAATTTAGTGTATATGAAAATGACCAAAAAAAAACAAAAAAAAAGAGATCCGCACTCGCTTGTGTCTTCTTAATAAATTAATAATTTTTTATTATGCAAATAGCACATATGGATCATTCAAACGTTTCGGCAATCAGCCTTCATCAGTGAATCATCGTTTAGTGTGTATGACAAAACAACTGCATTTTAATGCAGCAAAATTAATTAGTAAAATAAATTCAAATAACAATAGTACAAATGGAATATCAATATAATGAAATTAATCAAATATTAAATAAATATTAAAAATAAAATAATAATTCAGAACATATTTAATAAAAATATATTAATATTTTAAATTTTTTTAAATAAAATAACCATTCAATTGTTATTATCCAATGAGATACTATTGTAGTTTTTAATTATAATTTGAATTCGTTTTTTGTATATTTTTTGTATTTTAATTTTAGTTCAAGTTTTAATAATTGTGTTGTTTTTGTCATTTTTGTCATTTTTAGTTCAAGTTTTTTTTAATATATATATATATATATATATGTATTTATAGTTTTTATTAATTTTTATTTCAGTTTGTTATTTTAGAACTTCAGAAATAAGCTTTTTTTAATATTTCATTTTATTTCAGTTAACATTTATTTTATTTCAAGCAACATAAATGTTTTTTTGGTTTTAGTTTTAGTTAACTATATAATAACCCTGAATCATTCAGAACATATTTAAATAAAAATGTATAATAAAAATTAATAAAATATAAAATAAAAGTATTAAAACATAAATCAAATTAAAAAATAATTCAGAACATATTTAAAGGCACAATATGTAAGATGTTTGGATTAAAATATCCAAAAACCACTAGAACAGTGTTGTATATTTTGTTGACTTGTGTACTTACATTATCCCAAGATAATGAATGTTTAAATCCAGAGAAATAAACAATTTTAACCAGGACACGGACTGTGTCCCTGTGTTGCCTATCAATGACATCATACCCGCGTTACCCTCGGTTTCTGGTTTTATTTTGTAGAAACATGAAAACACCAAAGATGCTTTAATATATTATATGTTTTATTAGACAAGGGAACAACTGTTTGGATTCATTTATAGACAGAAAACTAATCATTGTTATATAGCTCAACACATTTAGTCTTATTGTTTAAATCTCGTGTTCTTGATTATATTAATATGATATTCTAATATCGATCTAGCTTACTGCAGTGTGCAACAAGTGTCTCATAGCAGCCGCCGAGCGAACGCACAGAATAATGTTATAACATCATTTTCAACACACTCAAATGTATCTAATATGATAAAACAGCGCTGCGTTACCCCACATATGCTTGACCGGAAGAAGCGGAAGTGGCGACTGCGGCATAATAAAAGTCCCGCTTCTCTCCAGACGTGTGTCACGCTCGTCTCTCATTAGCAATCGCTCCAGCGGCCTTGTTTCTGCTCTCACAGCACTCGGCCCCGCTCTGCTTCATACTACAGTAACGTTAATAATCTCAACCATGAACATGATTCCTGTCAGATTCCTCCGGCTGTGAGGTGAAGACAACATCTCCCATGATTCAGCGCTCAATCTCGGCATCATCGAGCTACGCCTTTGTTTTGAATAGGCGACCTCTAGCAGCGAAAAGTTACATATTGTGCCTTTAATCTTTATATGTGGAACTTGATTTTTGGACAGTTCACTGTGGATGAAGCTACTATTCAGTGCAGGACAAATAATTATCAAGCAGTCTAACAAGGTTTCTACACCAGACGCGAGCGGCGCGACGCAACACGACAACAAAACCCATTATAATGAAGTGATGCTGTCTACACTACTGTAGATGCGGCGTGACGTGATGCAAAGCGTCATGACAATAAACTGATGCCCCGTTCTATTCTGACGTACTTCAAGTGCTCGTGCTACTTCTGATGCGAAGAACAAATGGATTTGTAATGGTCGCTTTGTCGCATCCTGTGTTGAGAGCCTCACGCTGTTGCGGTGCAGTTCGTCCGATATAGACACGGAGTAAGAAATTAGCAGTCATCACATATTGCAGTTAGGAAGGTAAGAAGCATTTAAGAAGGATAGTCTGAATGTGTCGCTCTCTCTTTCAGCCTCCCTCGAAACTTCTCTCCAGTATTTTGGGCAAGAGTAACCTGCAGTTTGCTGGTATGAGTATCAATCTCAACATCTCCACCAGCAGTTTAAACCTGATGACACCGGACTCCAAACAGGTACAAAAACACACGCTTACTGTCTCTTCTCTCTGTCTCGAGATGAAGTGTTTTACTGCAGATGAATGACGCTCCTTCCTGTTTCCACAGATAATAGCCAATCATCACATGCAGTCCATATCCTTTGCCTCCGGTGGAGATCCGGTAAGACTTCACAACATCACACCAGTGATTCATTCTTCAGCTGACGCTCAGCCTCACGACACTTTATGGCAAATCTCAGAGGGCTCGGGAAAAAGAATGAAGGTGTTTAGGGGAACATCGAATAAAATGAGTGTTTCGCTGATGAAAAGGGCCATAATATATGATTCTGTGATATTTTTCTTTTCATAAAAAGAAGAACAGGTTAGTTTTTATTGATTATTTTCCACCCCTTTAAGACCTTCGTTAATGACCTTATGACTGGCTAGTCTCGGTATATTAGTTGTTTATCAGGTCAAGTTGCTGAGTATTGAATAAATATTGATATGTAAATGTGGGTAATATGTCAATTAGCTCTTAGTTGTGATGTCATAATCATGACGTTTTTTTTAATGAATTAGACATTTTTGCCATTTTTAATGCGTAAATGTGGGCGGCCAAATGTTAATGAGCTCATAGATGTGATGTCATAAGTAATCATGAGAGTTTCATGAACGAGTCATTTTAGCGGTTTTTAGTATGTAAATGTGGGTGCTCATGTTAATGAGTTCTTGTGATGTCATAGTCATGACATTTTCATGAATGAGTCATTTTTGACGGTTTTTAATATGCAAATATGGGTGCTTATGTTTATGAGTTCTTGTGATGTCGTAATTGTGACATTTAAATTATTTAGAAATCTTTCAATTTTTAATGTTTAAATGTGGGCGGCCAAATGTTAATGAGCTCATAGATGTCATAAATATATACGACAATTTTCAATTTTTAGCAGTTTTTAGTTTGTAAATGTGGGTGCTCATGTTAATGAGTTCCTGTGATGTCATAATCATGACATGGCGGTCAAATGTTAATGAGCTCAGAGATGTGATGTCATAAATAATAATGACAATTTCGCGAACAAGTCATTTTAGCAGTTTTTAGTATGTAAATGTGGGTGCTGCTCATGTTAATGAGTTCTTGTGATGTCATAATCATGACAATTGACAAATGAGCCATTTTGAGGTATTATGCAATTTAAAAATTCACAACTCATACGCTTTTTACTGTTTTTAATGCGTAAATGTGGGCGGTCAAATGTTAATGAGCTCATAGATGTGATGTCATAAATAATCATGACAGTTTTTGCGGTTTTTAATATGTAAATTTGGGTGCAGCTCATGTTAATGAGTTCATACTTGTGATGTCATCATGACATTTTCGTGAATTAGACATTTTTGCCATTTTAAATGCATAAATGTGGGAGGTCAATGTTAATGAGCTCACAGATGTGATGTGATGTCATAATCATGACATTTGACAAATGAGTCATTTTTGCAGTTTAGTTTCAATCTGTGCAGACTGAGGAGGGGACGAGTTGTGAATTTTAAAGTACAAATACATCAAACTCCTATTACAGAAGAGCAAGAAATATCCTGTTTTCCATTATATGACACCTTTAAAGAAACATGCTCATAAAGGTATTAGGTTTGAATCATTCTCTCTGTCTTCTGTCAACAGGACACGACCGATTACGTCGCTTATGTAGCGAAAGATCCTGTTAACCGGAGAGGTATTACTCCCGTCTTTTCCTTTGCTGTGCGGTCTGAGGATTTGTGTTAGATGTTAAAATACTTTCTCATATCCATGTTAATGTTCGGAGACAACTCGAAGTAATCCATTTTTGTGTTGAGAGTAACACTGTGACTGTTTGTTTGAGAGTGTCTGACCTGTCGACTTCAGGCCAGAACTTCCTGTTTGACCAGTAGCAAATTAGTTATCACCTTTAACTAATTTCACAACATTCACAATGGTGGTTGGTGCAGATTGACGATGCGCTTGTTGGTCAACCACAGTTTTAGCACTACGGCTCCTGAGGGCCATTTCATTGTGTTTACCGCCCTGTAGCGCTACATTCACAAACAACCGTGATTGATCAGTCCGCCACGGCTGCATTTAGCATCAAAAAATCAATTTCTGTGGCTGTTATATCTTCCTGTCTTTTCATTTCATGGATCTTTTAACTTCCTGTCAGCGCAGAGGCCACGTTTTAAAACTCTTGCTGTACTTTCTAAAGCATTTTTGATGTTGTCAGAGGAAAAGATCCTGTAATGAACACTTTACAGCAGAGTGAGTCAGCAAATCGGCATCCGTTTCGCCATCTGCTGATATCTAAAACTTCAGCATGCGTGCGCATCTTATGTTTGTGTGTGTACCTGCATGTCAGATTTATTGTTGCTTCATTTGTGTGTTTCATGTATTTTGATGGAAAAGAAACGTTTATGTCGTAGACAGTTTTATTTTGCATAAGGAAAATGAAGTCTGTTTTCCCCTGACACTATTTTCATGACATTTAAACACATTTTCACTCCAAATTCTCATTATCGTAATGCAGATAATGGTTTCCCAAACTCGTGAAAGAACTGCAGGTGGTTTGTGAGTTCATGAAAAGCTAATAATTAAGTTAGTTAATTAATTTAATTCAATAACTATTTGCTTAATTATTAATTATTAAATAGTAATTAATTTTAATAATAAAAAATGTAAAAAAAAATAAAAATAAAATAAAAATGTCAGCCAAACATTTTATAGATTTACTCATCCAACTGAGATTTTTATTATTTTTTAAATATTTTTCAATATTTCTATAATTTAACAACATGCTGTTCAGTTCTCTGATGCTTAATTATTAATTATTAAATAGTAATTAATTTAATTATAAAAAATTAAAGACATTTTTCAATTAGACTGTTTTTAATGCGTAAATGTGGGCAGGCAAATGTTAATG
Organism: Mylopharyngodon piceus; assembly: GCA_039654765.1. Classification (NCBI taxonomy): domain Eukaryota; kingdom Metazoa; phylum Chordata; class Actinopteri; order Cypriniformes; family Xenocyprididae; genus Mylopharyngodon; species Mylopharyngodon piceus. The sequence goes on along the minus strand of CM077461.1, from coordinate 5,051,402 downwards.
AGCTCAGATGTGATGTCATAAATAATCATGACAATTTCACGAACAAGTAATTTTTGCAGTTTCTAGTATGCAGATGTGGGTGCTCATGTTAATGAGTTATTGTGATGTCATAATCATGACATTACGGTCAAATGTTAATGAGCTCATCGATGTGATGTCATAATCATGACATGGCGTTCAAATGTTAATGATCTCATAGATGAGATGTCATTATCATGACATTACAGTCAAATGTTAATGAGCTCATAGATGTGATGTCATAATCATAACATTACGGTCAAATGTTAATCTCATAGATGTGATGTCATAATCATGACATTATGGTCAAATATTAATAAGCTCATAGATGTGATGTCATATAACATTACGGTCAAATGTTAATGAGCTCATAGATGTGATGTCATAATCATGACATTACAGTCAAATGTTAATGATCTCATAGATGTGATGTCATAATCATGACATTATGGTCAAATGTTAATGAGCTCATAGTTGTGATGTCATAATCATGACATGGTGGTCAAATGTTAATGAGGTCATAGATGTGATGTCATAATCATGACATTACGGTCAAATGTTAATGAGCTAAAGGATATGATGTCATAATCATGACATTACGGTCAAATGTTAATGAGCTAAAAGATATGATGTCATAATCATGACATTACGGTCAAATGTTAATGAGCTCATAGATGTGATGTCATAATCATGACATTACGGTCAAATGTTAATGAGCTCATAGATGTTACGCATTAAAAAGTCTAATTGAAAAATGCCTGATTTTTTTAAATTTTACATTTTTTATGATTAATCATTATTTAATAATTAATAATTACGCATCAGAGAACTGTGAACAACATGTTAAATTATTGAAATATTGAAAAAATATTTTAAAAAAAATAAATAAAAATCTCAGTTGGACTTTGAGTAAATGTTTAAAATCAAAAAGGTTTGGCTGACAAAAAAAATTGGGAATGTAATAAATGTATGTCGTAATGTATCTGGTGGTAGTATTTTAAAAAAATAGTATTTTTACATTCTTATATACTGCAATACAATTGTTATTAAATGCACATATAGGCAGTACATCAAATGCTACCATGATGTACAAGAGCATCACAATTTAAATAGCATTATTTTTTCACGTTACAATAATGAGAATTTAGAGGGTTACATGTGCTTGCCTGAATTAAAATATGTAATGGTCCTTAACTGGCTGGATTTTTGGGGTGAAATATGACCCAAACGTGTTCTTGACAGGTTGGGTGAGATTCATCCTGACTGTGTTGTTTTCCAGCATGTCATATTCTGGAGTGCTCCGACGGTCTGGCTCAGGATGTGATCAGTACGATCGGTCAGGCGTTCGACCTGCGCTTTCAGCTCTATTTGCAGTGTCCATCCAGCAAACCCTCATCCATGCACGACAAGTGAGTCCACATGAACACCTTCAGGATTCTGGGCCAGAGGCTGCTTCTACATCTCATTCTGTCCTCTCTTTAGGGTTATGAGTACGGACGAGCCCCCATGGACAGAGGAAGGGGAGGAGTCTGCCGATCATCACTACTACAACAGCATTCCCGGCAAGATGCCGCCACCTGGAGGCTTCATTGACGCTAGACTGACCAATCAGACGCAAGACAGCAGCCAGGTCTGCAGCACTAATCACCCACCCACACTCATGCGCTATTTATACCAGCTGACAGGAAGTGACCTGACCGGTGATCAATAGCTCAGTTCTTTCTGTAAATGCAATTCATGTGTTTCTGTCAGTATTAATTGTGTTTTGGTAAATAATGAGAATAAAGGGTTATGCTATGATGAAGTTTCCATAAAACATAGTATTTACTTCTGTAGATAAAAGAAATCAGGTCACTAAAATGAATCGAGGGAATATTTTAAATTGAGGGAACCAAACAAATCTGATATTAATGGTAATGTCACCACAAAATACATTACAATAATTCCAAATGTCCCACTCCAAAATATTAATTCAATAATTCAACAAATAATTCAATTAAAATAATAAATAAATATTAAATATTGTTATAATTATGAAACCAGCAACACAAAAGTACAGAGCAATTCCAACTTTCCCACTCCAACATATATAGTAATTAAATTAAAATAATAAATAAATATTATATTTTGTTATAATATTGAAACAAACACCACAATATACAGAATAATTCCAACTATCCCACTCCAAAATATACTGTATAATAATTTAATTAAGATAATAAATAAATATTGAATATTGTTATAATATCGAAACCAGCAACACAAAGTACATAGCAATTCCAACTTTTCCACTCCTACAAATATAATAATTAAATTAAAATAAATATTATATTATATTTTGTTATAAAATCGAAACGACTGACACAAAATACAGAACTATTCCAACTTTCCCACTATATTAATTAAATTAAAATAATAAATAGATAGATATTATATTTTGTTATAATACATGAAACAAACACCACAAAATACAGAATAATTTCAACTGTCCCACTCCGAAATATATAATAATTCAATTAAAATAATAAATAAATAAATATTAAGTATTGTTATAATATAGAAACCAGCAACACAAAGTACAGAACAATTCCAACTTTCCCACTCCTACATATGTAAAAATTTAATTAAAATACAAATAAATTAATACAAATAAAAGTAAAAATAAAAACTTAACATAAAGGGTTAGTTCTCCCAAAAATGAAAATTATCCCATGATTTACTCACCCTCAAGCCATCCTAGGTGTATATGACTATCTTCTTTCAGTCAAACAAAATCATTATATTAAAATTATATATTAAAGCTATATTAAAAAATATTCTGGCTCTTCCAAGCTTTATAATGGGAGTGAACAGTAACCAATATTTTGAAGCCCAAAAAAGCACATCCATCCATCATAAAAGTAATCCATACGACTCCAGGGGGATAATAAAGGCCTTCTGAAGCAAAGCGATGGGTTTTTGTAAGAAAAATATCCATATTTGTAACTTTATAAACTATAATCACTAGCTTCTGGTAACTATCCCTTTAAGTTACAGTTATCAGTACAGTATTAGTTATTGTTTAAAAAAAACCTCACATTTCACATGATCTGCTTCTTAACAACTTGTATAAATGTTGAAAATGTATTTAATGGAACGGCTGGTTTAGATGACTTCCTGTAGTGTGCACTCTGTTTCCTGTCTGTCAGTGAATGTGACTCCACCAGGTTGATGAGGAGGTGTTTCATTATTGTTGTTGATGATGACTCATATGCTGTCCACACAGGGCGCTGGAGTCGACCAGACATACTACCAGGGCCGACCCATGTTCATCCAACAAGGTACAGTTCACTTTTTATTTTGACATATAGATGGAGTTAAAGAGACAGGTCACCCAGAAGCCCTCATGTCATATGACTTTCTTCTGCACACAAAAGAAGATATTTTTGAAGGTTTTTTTTTTTCGTCCAAAACAACATTGTTTTGACATTTTTCAAAATACCTTCTTTTGTTTTTCTGTCTGTTCTTCTCATTTAGGGTCCTGTGACATATACAGTCTCCCTGAGGTCAAAGGTCAAGCCCCTAAAGCAGGAGAAGTCCCCACGTACGTGAACACGCAGCACATTGACACGCAGGTGTTGGCCGCCCTGCAGGGAGAGTCAGAGACGGCGTCCGATTCAGGCACGACCGGGCCAGCTAAAGACAGCCCGAGGAAGGACCTCTTTGACATGAGTAAGAGTTTACAGTGAATTCTTTCTTCACAGTGCTGTGATAATGTACGTTTTACAGCCCCATCAATAGGTGGCGCATTAACATGCAGTTCATAAAATATAAGTAAGCAAGTTTAACTTTATTTATACATTTAAAGTTATGTCAAAATGCCCGTCTTGGTGAGCGTAGTTAGTAAACACAGTTGGTTATGTATTTGGGAGAAAAACTGATATTAGATCTGTGCATTCGGTCTTAAAGTGACAGCAGCCTAATTTACCTGCTCTTGTCCCTGATGTTAATCGAGAGAAAATCACTCACTGCTCATGACTGAATAACTTTTGTAGCTTTAATAACAATCGTATTTTTAAGACTGCAGTGTTTTATTTTCACATTTGATTACTTTATTCAATTTACTTGGTAGGCTATTTCCTTGTTAGTATTGATGTTAGATAGACCTACCTGGAAAAAAAAAACCTTTCATTTGTATCTTTGTTTGTTCTATTGTATTTATTTGTCATATTGCTTGAAATTAGTTTCTTTATTCTTATTCAATCACTGATAGTTTACGTGACTTCAGTGAGCTTGAGAACTTTTTTATTTATATTGCTTAGGGGTCGTCTTTTGCGCGCTCAAGTGCATTATTTTAAATGTAGACACACTCAAAATAGAAAGCGAAATTTTTTCCAGGTGCGTCTACGCTGCAGTGAGACGAAAAAAATCTCAACTTTTCAGAATGCCGCAAGCGCACCGCAGGTCATGTGACAAGAACCAACCAATCAGCTTCAGCCAAGCTCAGCCAAGATGTGGAGTTTTTTTATTTTCTCCATAAAAAAAATCTAGTAGCAGAGCTTTTGCAAAGGATCATACTCCTCATTTGAATATTAAATATCTTCTGATTGTATCAGTTCATTGTCAGCAGTTTTACTGTAGATGATAAAAATGGGAAAAAGAAACAACAAAAACACCTTAATTTAGTAAAAAATGTTCCATTGAAGCCTGTTTATGTCACATGCCAAGTCAAATGTATTTATATAGTGCTTTTCACATTGTTTCAAATCAGCTGTACAGAAAATGATGTTTATAATATCTTAATATCTTCATGCCTTATAGTTGCATTTAGCAGATTAGAGTTGGGCGATAATATAGTTACATTTTGCAACGAAATAAAAACTCAGCACATAAGATAACAGGTTTTGTGTTCTCTTGCCCTCAGAGCCATTTGAGGATGCCATCATGACTCAGACTCCAGCTCCGCCCCCTCCAGCCTCAGAACTACATAAAGCGGCATCTGTCGATAACTCCAGTCCGCTGCTGATGCGAGCGGCCGCCCTGAGAGCTCAGGAGGAACTGGAGGACCAGACGTGGTATCACGGAGAGATGAGCCGCCGCCAGGCTGAGAAACTGCTGCTCCACGACGGCGACTTCCTGGTGCGGAAGAGTGCCACAAACCCGGGGTCATACGTCCTGACGGGGATGCACAACGGCCTGGCCAAACACCTGCTGCTGGTCGATCCAGAGGGAACGGTGAGAGTGATTGCTGACCCCTAATATTTGACCTAATGTTAGTCGATGAGAAGAGGCTTGGTCGACCAAATTTTAATTAGTCGGTTGGTCAGATCGCAAATTATGTCGGGCAGGAAATCCAAACGTTTGCCTATCATTCCTCAACCCTAAGCCTAATGTTAGCCACTTTACATGGCTGCTTGCTAATGTTAACCTAGATAAATGTGTGCTATTATTAGGCACATATCCAAGAGTTCATGCGAAGTGTGGAAGCTAAATTAGTACAGCGTTTACTGCATGACGTTTAACTTAACGTGCATTTCTATCTATAGACACTGTAGTTCATTAAAATGTTCGGACAGTCTCCTTGCTGTTTTTCCGACACATTCATAATCATTATTTTTGGTGGTGCGGTGCTGTGGCGCTTAATTTATATTTTAAAGGCTCATTATTAAGGCTTAGTATTTCTCTGTAATGTAGAACAATGTTACATATAATATTCTTTTTCAGCCCTGAAACCCAAACCATTTGCTGATGCAAACCCCACAACACCCCCCGTTATATATTTAAGTATTTAAATTATTATTAATGAACGTGCAACTAGTCGACTAATGGCTTAAAGGATTAGTTTACTTCAGAATTAAAATTTCCTGATAATTTACTCACCCCCATGTCATCCAAGATGTTCATGTCTTTCTTTCTTCAGTTGAAAAGAAATTAAGGTTTTTGAGGGAAACATTCCAGGATTTTTCTCCATATAGTGGACTTCACTGGGGTTCAACGGGTTGAAGGTCCAAATGTCAGTTTCAGTGCAGCTTCAAAGAGCTCTACACGATCCCAGACGAGGAATAAGGGTCTTATTGAGAGAAACCATCGGCCATTTTCTAAAAATATAAAAAATTATATATTTTTTAACCACAAATGCTCATCTTGCACTGCTCTGCGATGCGCCACGCATTACATAATCACATTGGAAAGGTCACGTGTGATGTAGGCAGAAGTACCGCGGTAGGGCGAAAAACTCCCTCTTATTTTCTCCTCCAACTTCAAAATCATCCGATATTGTTGTTTTACCTTTTTTTGTAACGGGCGTTTGACTTAGTCTTTGCACGTTCGCTTTGTAGACACTGGATCGGTACTTCCGCCTACGTCACGCGACCTTTCCAACATGATTACGTAATGCGTGGCGCATCACAGAGCAGTGCAAGACGAGCATTTGTGGTTAAAAAGTATATAAATGTTTATTTTTTTTAGAAAATGACCGATCGTTTCACTAGATAAGACCCTTATTCCTCGTCTGGGATCATGTAGAGCTCTTTGAAGCTGCACTGAAACTGACATTTGGACCTTCAACCCGTTGGTAATTGTTGAAGTCCACTATATGGAGAAAAATGAACGACTACCAGTAGACTAGGAACATCTTTGGTCGCAGCTCTATTCACCTAGTCTAGTCAATTTGACTAATTCCATAAAGCCTGTAAAAGATGTTGCTAGAGTGTCGTTTTATCCATGAGATTGGGTTGAAAAATTGTTATATATAGTATTTCTTAAAAATAACGCACTTTGATACATATGAAAATATGTTAGAAGTATCTAATCGCATATGAAAGCAAATATAGTGAGTTCAAACGTCTCTAGAGCACCAGAGAAAGAATATTATATTATATGAATATTATATGTAACATTGCTAACATTGTTCTACATCACAGTGAAATACTAAACCTTAATAATGAGCCTTTAAAATATAAATTAAGCGCCACCGCGCCGCCAAAAATAATGATTAAAATGCTTCTATTTTGGGTTCTTTTGTAGTTTCATCAAACATTGAAGTTGAATGCACAACATTTGGAGTGAAAAGTTTGAATGAATTTGAGAAGTCAGATGAGTCACATAAGAGTCACATGATCTGTTTACTTGTATTTGATTAGTCACCTAGAAATGCTGCAATGTATCTTCATTTTACATCATAACTTTACTTTTAAACTTTTCCAAATCCTAAAACATTTTATCTCCAGATTTTAATGACAGAAATCCCATATTTCCACAGGATGAAGTGATACAAAGTCTCTGCATTTATTTGATCAAAAGCACAGTAAAAACTGTGAAATATTATTACTGTTTTCAATATGAATATATGTTAAACTGTAATTTATTCCTGTGATCAAAGCTGAATTTTCAGCATCATTACTCCAGTCTTCAGTGTCACATGATCCTTCAGAAATCATTCTAATATGATGATATGCTGCGCAAGAAATATTTATGATTATTACCAATGTTGAAAACAGTTGAGCTGCTTCATATTTTTGTGAAAACTGTGATACATTTTTAAGAAATATTATATATAATATAATAACAGAAATATTTTGTAACATTATAAATGTCTTTAATGACACTTTTGACACTTTTGAATGCCTCTTTACTGAATAAAATTGTTAATTTCTTTACATTTAAACAGTAGTGAACATGCAAGCGTCTTTCAGTCATGTGTGCTTAAACTTTCAAATCAAATTTATGTCTCCTCAAGGTTCGGACGAAAGATCACATATTCGAGAGCATAAGCCACCTGATTGGCCATCACCGTGACAACAACCTGCCAATCGTCTCGGCGGGAAGCGAACTGTGTTTGAAGCAGCCGGTCGACAGAAAACAGTGACGACACCCGAAAACGTGTGGGAGGGGTCATGAAAAACAAACACGCTCAGATGACTTTCCGTCGGTGAACATGTGACTGCTGTCGAACTGCTTGACTGTGACGACGGAGGACAGCGTTTTTAGATAAACGATGGACGATTTTAGTTTGGACGATGCGAAAAGAGGAATCGAACCTGATTTAATAGAACTGATACAGTTATTTTATTGCGCTGGTTGAGAATCTATATATTTTTGAAGAAGACGCTGATGGATTTCAGACAGCCGTTGAAAACGGAAGATCTCCAAGAGGGGATGAGAGGAAAACCAGATAAAGAAAAAGTATTTTAGAATAAAAAAAGTTTTAGTTTTGTCTATCAAGCACAACCGGATTTTAATGTTCATTGGTAAGAGATAGAAGGAAAACAAATATTTGAGAAAACGAAAAACAGGAAAAAACAAAAAAACAAAAGCTGTTTATATTGACCTATTTTAGGAGTTTGTCCTTTACTGCAGCTAGTGTGCGAGATCATTTGGTAGCTTCTATCGAATCACTGTTGATTATGCTTTTCAGAGGGAAGATGACGTGAATGTGTTTGCTTTAACAGAAACCACACTCCGACATGCTGCACGTACACACACCACGACCAAAACACGCACACACACGGCTTTAAAGTACCTACATTTTTGTATGACGTTGAAACCTGTGGCACTCGCATGACTTGACTTAATTGTACTTGTGGTCATTGTTGGTAGCATCCAGAGCCCCGGCGGAGGTGCTTTTGTGTATGCTCACAATGTAAAATATTTATGCTTTCCCAGTATTCATTGAGTTTAGCTCCTTCTTTAAACGTGTCAGAGGTGTGTAGTCGCTCGGTTCGGGGCTTACTTTATACCTTGGATGTTTCTATCAGTTATGACTTCTATGGTTTGACTGTGGGCTTCACAAACAGACAAATTGGTATTATAATTATTCTTCTGATGATTATTTTCAATTAAACGGTTCTAAATGAATAGCACAATCAATGCTTTCCTGTGTGAGAGACGGTCTGGTGTGGTTTTGCACAGTCTAATTACTGGATGAACTGGAATATTACTGGATTTTTCACCGTTTTTTGCCACACGCTTCACATTTATTACACCATAAACATGCTCCTGTTGCGTTTAGTTTTGTCTTTACATCCACATTTCAGATAAATGAAATTTGCATCTGATTAGAAATTAGCACCAAGATAATATTATCATACATAAGGGTGCATCTCATAAAAATCAATTAAAATCAACAGAAAAAATACAAAATTATATTTTTGTCATAAAGAAAATTAAGCTCAATTGTCATGACAATAATGTCCAAAAATTATGCTGAATATAATTGATTATTTTCTTCTTTTTTGGCAGAATAAAATATGACCTTTCTTTGTGAGATTCACCCTTAAATTCACTTAAATTGTGATTTGCATTGCTATCAAATTATATCAAACTGCTATCAAAAGTTTTGTAGCCTAGAATGATCCTCTTATTTGGATAATGATCCTCATATTTGCTCAACTTTCTTTTTCTTTCTCGAAACAGGCCATTTTTAATATGATTGTTGGTATCGTTTACATTCTTGCATCATTTTGAATATTGTCACTCTCACACAAACACAACACATGATATCTATGTATTGACATTTATCACATTAAAATCTGGAAATATTGATTTGGGGGCACAGGAATTTTATTTATATATATATATATATATAGATATATATATATAAAATTTACATTTAATTCTTTTTCAAATATTAAAAATGAGAAAATAATCTAATATATTTAGTTTTAAATGATTTTATTATACATTTATTTTAAATTATTTACATTTAAATTAATTCATTTTTAAATATTAAAATGAGAAAATAATCTCATATTATATATATATATATATATATATATATATATATATCAGTAGGATTTCAGTACAATAAACATTCAGATTTTAGTTTTTCTAAGAAAGTGTTTGTTTATTTATCCATGTCTTTTTAGATAACTGGTATCAATCTCAGACAAAATAATTTGCCAGGTCTGCTTAGATAAAGGGAAACCCTACTTAGAGGTTGTTCCACATTATTAAGCAAGTCACAGTTCTCATGCAATATGGGGAGGAAGAAAGATCTTTCTGAAGATGAAAAGCATGAAATGGTGCAATGTTGTGCAAAAGGCATGAAAACAACTAATATTGTGTGAAAACTGAATGGAGATTATCGAACTATCATAAGATTTGTGAGTGATTTAGAGCTCGGTCAGATAAAGGCTTATTAAGGAAAGTTCCTGTCAAAAAAATTAATTGTATTAAAAGGGCAGCTATAACAAAAAAGCCGGTGTTGAGCAGCAAACAGGTATTTGAAGCTGCTGGTGTCTCTGGAGTCTCAAGAAGCTCTCCATGCAGGCTGGCAGTTGTGCGTAAAGATGCATTTCAGCCACCACTAACCAAACCTCACAAAGAGAAACATTTACAGTGGGTTTAGAAATACATGAAGACTCATTTTTAAATAGTTTTATTCACTGACGAATGCCGAACTACAATGGATGGTCTAAATGGATGGATTTCTGGATGGTTGGTGAATGGCCACCACGTTCCAACAAGACTGTGACCTCATCAGGGAGCTGGCGGGTGATGATTTGGGCTGGAATATTGGGAAGTGAGATCCCTTTAGGGTCTCTGAGGGTGTCAAAATGACTTCTGCAAGATATGTGATATGAGTTCATAACTGGCCATTTTCAGCTTTGGTATAAAAAGGAGGATAGTGCCTTCTGAAATACAATGCACTATGCACTATCCCATGCTGCAAAAAACACCACAGCAATAAAACTGTTTGAAAATGTATGTCTACACCCACTGTAAATGTTTCTCTTTGCAAGGTTTGGTTAGTGGTGGCTGAAATGCATCTTTACGCACAACTGCCAGCCTGCATGGAGAGCTTCTCAAGACTCCAGCAGCTTCAAATACCTGCTGCTCAACACTGGCTTTTTTATAGCTGCCCTTTTAATACAATTAACTCGTTTGACAGAAACTTTCCTTAATAAGCCTTTATCTGACCGAGTTCTGCTGTGCTCTAAATCACTCACAAATCTTATGATAGTTCGATAATCTCCATTCAGTTTTCACACAATATTAGTTGTTTTCATGCCTTTTGCACAACATTGCACCATTTCATGCTTTTCATCTTCAGAAAGATCTTTCTTCCTCCCCATATTGCATGAGAACTGTGACTTGCTTAATAATGTGGAACAACCTCTAAGTAGGGTTTCCCTTTATCTAAGCAGACCTGGCAAATTATTTTGTCTGAGATTGATACCAGTTATCTAAAAAGACATGGATAAATAAACAAACAAACACTTTCTTAGAAAAACTAAAATCTGAATGTTTATTGTACTGAAATCCTACTGATATGTGACTTGCATAATAATTTGGAACACAGTGTATATACACACACACACACACACACATTTAGTTATAAATTATTTTATTTTACATTTATTTTAAATTATTTACATTTAATTTAATTCATTTTTAAATATTAAAATGAGAAAATAATCTTACTTCATAGTTTCACTGCAAATTTACAGCACAAAATAAAATCAGTACTTTTACATGTGCATATTTTCGTTGATAAATATATCACTCTCTATTTTGCGAGTCAAAGTTGTATTATTCTAGTCAAAACTAAAGCGCAGTTCATGATAAATCAACAGGTTTTGAAAAGAAAGACTAGTTCAGCTTAAGCTGCTTCATGACACCAATTTTAAAATGGCGGTGGACACTGGTTGTACACTATCTCAGTGAGAAATTTGCATTTCAAACTCTAAAGTGATTCTGAACACAACATGCATTCACAAATTTCTAGTCTGTGAAATTACTGAAGGATTTTTCCAGTGTTGGCAACTTTCCCCATTTAAACTGCCAAATCCCAGCAGATTTTCACTGGACTTTGCAGTCTGTTTCATATGTTTATCTAAATGACTGATGTTACATTACACATATTAAACTGACTCCAACTAAACAGTGGTGCTTTTACTGTTTTTGTAATGCTGCAACAAATCTCTATCTTAACTAGAAGTTAATAATTCCCCCCCCAAAAAATAAAGAAATTCAAAATTGATTTGCAAAAAAGTGTTGCTTTGCCATCCAGAGTTGTGTTAAGGAAAACGTGCCTTTTATTTGTACCATCATGCTTGTAGTCTTTGGTCTCATGCCCTTCAGCTGTGAGCGTTCAGAAGATCACAGGCCATGAAACAGGTGACAGAATTCAAAAGCCCAAACTGTGTTTACAGGTCTAATCTTTGCTTGTATGACTTATTCCTATTCTTTATGATTGGTGGCAATAAAACAATCAATGTGTATTACTCTTTGGTTACTTTGGTTATTCGGGTGAATCTCACAGAACCTGTAAAGAATCATATTTCAAATTCAAGAGAAATAAACAAGAAATTATGATTTACATCAAGAAAATTAATCCTATTTTTAAGAGCTTTGTTTTTTCCACCCAATCTGCATTAGCAAAACATTTTACAGTCATTCTCATTACTGTAATTTGAATGTAACTGAAGAATGTACATCATGATATATATATATATGGTGTATATATATATATATATATATATGGGCCATTCTATAGAATTGGTGCAAACTGCTATCCCGACAAGCAAAAAACACATTTAAAATCATTTAAGTATTCACGTTTTAGATGTTTACTAAGATCCTTCTATTATCTATTTAATCCCACAATAAAATTTAAATATACTTCTACATTTTTGATCAAGAAATATTCCTGTGTCCCTCCCTCTCATAGCCTCTCTTTCATAGTAGATAGATACCATCATTTTGAGTTAAATGTGTCCAAAAGTCTGAAAATCTGTGTGTAACTTTAAGGAACATCACTACCAAACACCTTTTTTGCAATTAATTAAACTTTTTTGGGGGTGTTATTCCATTAAATTTAGTTTATATGTGTGTACAACTGTACAACTGCTGATTAGCATTTTTGAGATAGGCTCAAAAGTATCTAAAATTGTCACTACCGAAACTTCACCACGTTTCGGTCGTGACTGTTTCGGTAGTGACAAAAGGGAACACATTATCATTTATTTAGGGAAAATAAACAAAATTTTAGTACAGTTATGCAAATTTTAGCATGTTTTATTATGCAAATCATTAGTGTTTTAGTATGTGAGTTAAAATTCTGTAATGTGATGTGGTCACTACCGACACATTACTGTCACTACCAAGAATGTGCAGTCACGACCGAAACATGGATGTTTTGTCAAAAATAAAGTATATTGAATTAACTAAGATGTTATTATAGCGTTTGGTTCAATGTATATTCAAACTAATGAATCCATAACGTTGAAATCAGTATGATTAACTTTATGCCTTTTACAAAGAAAGATTGGATTCAAAATACAACATATCTCATAAATTACACTTGAAATACTGTTAAAATTGTAATTGTTATTCATTTACCTTTTGTTAAAAAATAGCAAAAACTATATTTACGAGGTAGATGTAAACAAAATCTTAATAGGTCAATGTAACTCTTCTTATTAAATTATTTATTATTGTGTTTCGGTAGTGACAAATTTGGGGAGAGGAAAAATATTCCAAAACTTTCTGAAAATACAATATGAGAATTAACTGTACAATTACTAGAGATGTGTACCTTGGATATTATACAATTTGCATACATACAAAATATTTGGAAAAATACATTTTTTTCCCAAGACATTTCCAACTTGAATCAATTCTGTAGAATGGCCTATATATATATATATTTTTTTTTTTTCTTTTTTTTTTTTTTTCCCAATGATCATGAGCATCAGAGTTTAGCTTGTGCTACTTGTATGTGTCCAGCAGATGGCACAAATGCATTATTATTATGAAACTTACACAGACCCACAAACTTGGAACTACATGCTGTACCATAACCAGCTGTATTTGTTTTAAGACATTACGCTTTTAATCTTAAAATACATTTACATCAGCCTACATTTACTCCATACAGACAGATCTTGTACGAATGCTCTTTTTAGTCCTTTGGTAAAAGTTTAGATATGTTACAATTAAGTTATTTCAACAAAAATCAACAACCTATATACATATATATCATACAGACTAAAGTGTAAAACATGCTAGTATACAATATCAACACCTGGCATAAAAGGCTTTGGGTATACAGATCATTAAACAGAGCACAATATAAATAGTCAATATTTATATATTGTCAAATTAGTTTGGTATGTCCCATCTGTACAGATTAGCTGAGAGCTGTATCGGTTAGAATCGTAAGGCTGGGATCTAAAATGAAAGCATCTCTTTTGTTATACGGCTTCCATATGCATTGGGTCAATATGCACTTAACATGTGCTGATGCTTTACTGTGCACTTTAGTATGCAACAAAGTGCACTTAAAAAGTGCATACTAAAGTTCTATATCATGCACTAATGCTGTAGTGTGCATTTTAGTAAACACACTTGAGTGCTTTAGCTTTTGTTAGGACTGATAGGTTGATTTTTTTGTGTTGCGTATTCAGTTTTCATGTGCTGTCTCGCCTTAGGAACGCTCACCTGGAGGGCAAAATAGCGCCCATTATTTTATCGGGTTTGTACTAAATACTAAGACAGTGATATTAAAAGACCAAATTCAGTATACACTTTACTGATGATGCATTCAGGCGAACATATGAACCCAGAATATGAATGCAACATGCCAACTTATAACTCTTATTATAAAGAAAATGCTTATTGTGGCTTAAAGTCACCATGAATCTTTGTTTTTTATGGAATAATATGTTTATTATAAATGATTTATCCATGCACATCATTACTTGTTTTAATTCATGTGCCTCGTAATCTTGAATCAAAATAGCTTCCCCTCCCTCTTGCAATGACATCTCTTCTCTGATGATGCATTTACTGGCATGAGGGCGGGGCAACCTGTCAATCACATGAGATCCACCAATAGCAAACCACAACCATCCAATCAATTCCCCACAGACAAAATCAAGCCCCGCCCTACATTTGTTCTTGTTCCAGAAGCCGTTTAACTTGGATATACATCACAATAGGGAAGAAAATATCACAACTTCCGTTTCATGCCATTTATTATGATAATAAATAGCAGTTTGCAATATCAAGCAGCTTAACAAGCAGTACAGCTTAAAATAGCTGGAAGACACCGGAAGCCTCGCACATTCAAGTTACAAATTGTCAATAACTCATCATTCACATGGAAGGCGTGTCTAAAATATGGACGACGCACCTTCGCTCTCTTCCATGTGGAAAAGTGAAGCCGCCAATGTCCCAATATGGGGCTGACATCTAAGAGCCAGAGTCTGCGCAGTATTGAACTCTGGATCAGAGTCTGCGCAGAAGTGAGCGTGAAGTGGAGCCGCGGTATCAAGGCCTCGCCCACACTGCCGCAGAATCAGTTAGTACAGTTTACTGCAGAACAACTCATTGTGTCAATGGGAAATAAACAGTTATGGAAATGTAGAAATTAAAGTTAAAGCTCCAATCTCCTCCCGAAGATCCTGAAAAAAGTGCCTCAGTGACTACTTGGCTCAGAAGTTGTCAATCTCAGCTGTCAATCATGATGTCACACCCTGTTTTTATAGAATCAAATAACTAACTAAACCCAAACTTATTTAAAAAACGAACACTTGAATTTACATCAGCGTGATAAACGATCTAAAATGACAGAAACCATCTTTGGAAAACAATTATTCGAAGTGTAATAATTTGATTGTTTAGTTTGTCTCACGTCCCATTTGATTACATGGACAGGGTGGGGTTTATGACCTATACTGCATCCAGCCACCTGGGGGCGAAGGAAATATTTTGGCTTCACTTTTCAGGACTTGTGCGGCACATTGACGCGACCGTCACAGTGACAACAGCCGATCACATTACCTTCCGGTGTTGCATGAACGCAATTGACTAGCGTCTGCGCTAGGATATTTGCATAAGGCAGTTTGATTGGTAGACATCTGCGTTGGCACTTGAAAAGTTGAAAATTTTTCAACTTCTGCCGCGAGCAACGCCAGTGACACAACGCAATGGAACCCACAATTCAGTTCAGCAACGCATGATGCCATTCAAAGTAAATGAGAAGCGTTAACGGCGACGTCCCGTGTGAATGCAGCGTAAGGTGTAAAATTAATTCGATCTCTAATATCACTGTTTTAGTTCATTATGGCACGTTAAGCGCTTTTCAAGTTAAGTTTTTCAAGTTAAGTACGATACGATGTCTGGATATGGATCGCATGTGCCCATAACTTGCAGTTTGTTCACATATCTTTGTGAATTAAATATTTAAAACATGGAAATTTGACAGGCCTGTGCTGCAGTTTTTGCACTCCAGGTCTCTGCGCCAGTCACATGACGAAAAACTATGAATTGATGCCGTCTGGGTTTTCTTGTTCAGCCGCCCGTGGGCAATTCGAGCTAGATTTGCTCCTGCTAGGGTCCGTGTTCTGCTTGCATCCCATGACGCCGTCCCGCACCAAACAGCCGCATACGAGTTTGTAAAACGCCCTTCGCATTTCCCTGCTGGCAAGAGTGTAGATGACTGGATTCATGGCGGAGTTCAGAACGGCCAGGCCGATGAACCAATCGGCTTTGAGCAGAACCGGGCAACTTCTCGGCCCGCAGGCCACGTCGACGAAGAAGAGCACGAAGATGGGCGTCCAGCAGGCGATGAAGACGCCCACCACGATGCTGACGGTCCGCAGGAGGGCCATGGAGTGCTCGCAGTTGCTGTGCTTGGTGACTTTGCGGCTGCTGCTCTTGACGAGGATGTAAATGCGGGCGTAGAGGACGGAGATGGCCAGCAGCAGAGATATGAAGATGGTGATGCAGAATGCCACGTAGTTCTTGCTGTAGAGAGGTAAGATGGTCGAGCACTGTGGAAGATTCTCTAGACAGTTCCAGCCCAAAATGGGCAGAGCTCCCAGCGTGATGGCGATCAACCAACACGTTCCTATTAGCAGAAACACCCGGTAGTTTTTGTTTGCGTCATAAGGCCTCATTTTTATCATAGTGAGATGCCGCTCGATCGCGATCGCCAGCAGGCTGAAGATAGAAGCGCCTAGGGCTACAAACATACTTCCTTCACGAACAAACCACTCGGCTGGAGACAAGTGTAACGTCCACTGTCCTGACATCAACAAGTTTACTATGTAGGCCGCACCAGCCAATAAGTCACACAAAGCCAGGTTGGCAATAAAAAAGTACATCCGGTTATGAAATTTGTGGTTTTTCCAGATCGCCACTAGCACTATTAAGTTCTCAAAGACGATGAGGCTGCAAATGACCAAAAACACCACCGTTTGGGGGTCCAACGGGGCTCCTTTGGTTTCATTGCGATTGTCTAGTTTCCCTGTGTAATTGTAATGCAGGAAAATGTGTTGATTAATCATTGCAGCAGATGGGGATGATACTGAAAATGAAGGCGCTCTGTGGTCAGTCCGGATGGGAGCGGATCGTACAGGTAGGACGGGTCACGGCTGGGTGTTGGTGAGCGGGTGAGCTGCTTTCTTCAGGGTGACTGGTCAATCACCACCATGTACTGTCATGTCGGTGGCACACATCTCCCTGTGGAGTGAACCAGATTAAATTCAGCTTGAACTTACTATTACTCTGGTCTTAAATGGTTAGTTCACCCAAGAATGAAAACATTGTCATCACTCACCCTCATGTTGTTAAACCCGTAAGACTTTTGTTCATCTTCGAAACAGAAATGAAGATATTTTAAATGAAATCTGAGCAATTTCTGTCCCTCCATTGACAGCTACGCAACTACCACTTCCAAAAAGTTCATGAAGAGATTGTAAAACTAATCCATATGAATTGAGCGGTTTAGTCCACATTTTCTGAAGAGACTTGATCGCATATGATGAACAGATTTAATTTAGGCTTTTATTCACATAAAAACATTGATTAGCAAACATAAACTGAAGCTCAAATGAACCTGCGAGAACAAACCTCTTGCGGAAGCTCAAAAGTGCTGTGTAACATTAGCATGAAACTCATTTGTTCTTGCGGAAGCTCAAACGTAATGTGTAACACAATAATGAACCTCATTGGTTCTTGCGGAACCTCAAATGTGATGAGTAACACAATAATGAACCACATTGGTTCTCATACTTAAGCTTCGGTTTACCTGATGTGTTTGCTGATCAATGTTTTTATGTGATAAAAGCCTAAATTCAATCTGTTCATCATATAAAGCGATCCAGTCTCTTCAGAAAATTTGGACTAAACCACTCAATTCATATGGATTAATTTTACGATCTCTTTATGAACTTTTTGAAGCGTCAAAGTATCAGTTGCATTGCTTTCTATGGAGGGACAGAAATCTCTCAAATTTCATCAAAAATATCTTCATTTGTTTTCTGAAGATGAACGAAAGTGTTACAGGTTTGGAACGACATGAGGATGAGTAAAGGATGACAATTTTTATTTTGGGGTGAACTATCCCTTTAATGTCAATTATTCCTTGTTGGCTCATTTTATCAATCTCTTTTTTTTTTTTTTAAACATAACGCCCCCTTTCATGATCCAGTCAGTTCCTGATGGATCTGCTCTTTAAAACAGCTGGAATATCTGAGATGTTTCCATGATTCTTAAAGTCCATGACGACAATAAAGAAAAAAAGACTATCAAGTATAAATTATCATTGTAGCTGTACAAAAAGTATGATGGTACGATGGTTAGATATACTGTATATATGCTAAATGATTATATAAATGTCCCACTGCATTATTTCAATGCAGTACCATTCAAGTTAGGAGTCTGTATTTATTTTTTATTTTTGTGTGATTTTGAAAGAAGTCTCTTCTGCTCATCAAAGCTGCCATTTATTTGTTCAAAAATACAGTAAAAAAAAAAGAAAAATTGTGAAATATTATAACAATTTAAAATAGCTGTTTTAACATGTTTTAAAATGTAATTTATTCCCATGTGATCAAAGCTGAATTTTCAGCATCATTACTCCAGTCTTCAGTGTCACATGATCCTTCAGAAATCATTCTAATATGCTGATTTGCTGCTCAAAAAAACATTTTTATTATCAATATGCGTCTTCAAAAATTGAAAATGAAATCTTGTTGTTTTAAATGTATTTACTGTCACTATTGATCAATTGAATGTGTTCCTGATTAATAAAAGTATTAATTTCTTCTTACTGACCCCAAACTTTTGAACGGTATCGAATTTCAAATAAAACAATGGTACTTCCCTTGTAGAAAGTCCATCTTAAACTTATTGTTTAAACTTATTGTGATTAGCTGGTGCAGCAGGTTATATGGTGGGTGGTCAGCCACCTACTGACCAGACATCATGCTCCATAACACAACCATCATAAGCTGAATTTTCCAACAGGCTACTTTTTGTACAGTTAGACTAATATAACACGTATTGCATGCACATAACATTTAATATCATAATATGATCCAGGATTATTCGATACAGAAAATCTTGTTGGTCGTTTGCACTGAAATCAGTTGTGGTGTGCGTGATAAATTGCAGATTGAATGATAATAATATTAGAGTTTTATAAGCTAATGTCCAGCAAAACAAAATATCATTCACAAAAAGTTAGTATCGCATGGAAACGTTGTTTAAGTAAGTCTTTCAGAGATGCACCCGACAAGTAGTTTGAGTTTGACACTAGTTTTTGATTACTCACCATCATATATCACGAACCGCAGAAACGAAGTTTCTTCACTGAGACCCATCCGTGTCTTGTTTTGTTTAATAGGGAGCAGCTGCTATATTTCCATCTTTAATCGTCACGTTCTGTTGTGCAGAAGTTCAGACCTGTGCGCGCGCTGAGATCACTGACTGCGCGTAATGGAAGAAAGTCCTTTATCACAGCCGTATGTCTGCTGCTCTTTTCCTGCGGTATGTCTGTGATGGACAGTCCAGCCCATGACACACCTCCCCACCCTCCACAACTCCATCTGGGGATGAAAGCATTTCTGATATAGCCAACTATATTAACTAGGAAACAAGAAACCATTGGCGTTATAGCATGTTTAGCGTCCTGTTATTTCTTTTGAATTTGAGTATATCCTCTTAAAAAAAAACTTTAACAGCTGAAGAAGGGAATAAACATCAAATAATTAACAAATTAAAAATAGCCTACTAAATTTTTGCTAAATTTGCTTATACATTCAAAACTGTTTCAAATAATTAGGAAATCGGCTTAACAGCGCTCGTCAGTGTCAAAATGTTTGAAATGGCCAATCAAATCAAAGAAGGCGGGGCTTGTTTAGTCAGATACAGAGCGCGTGCAACAGTTTTAACGATTGAGAGTGTGAGGTAAGAAGTATTTAATACTTGACAATGATGAACGACCGATAGTAATATACTGTGATTCAAACTACTCGACTTTTTTGTCAAATTTCACCGTTTTGAATTGCATCAATGAATCATTTACTTGATTAGTTAAATTTCGTAACTGAATATGACGAGAAACTACGCCATTTTGCGTTTTCAACATTATGGACGCATTCGCCTTATTTGAAATAAAATATTGTTTGCAGATAATTCAAATCGATTACCAAATCGATTACTTTTATTTATTTCTGTAGTAATCAACAACATTTGGATCAACATGCTATAATGAGCTTAAATAAGTCAAGAAATAAGTTGAAATATTTAATCTGGGATGTTTTTTGAGACAGTTCTGAATCTTTTATAGTTCTGAATCTTAAACTGTCAGTAAAAGAAATCGTCACTTTGAAATTAGATGTAGAATGAGTTAATATTTAGTAATTTATAATAATAATAATAATAAATTGTCCATTTTTTTCTCCACCGATGAAAATAGTTTCAAGAGAAGCCATAGCAACAAGCTTTTTTTATTAGATCGGTGCTCAGCCAATCAAATTTGAGGACCAGAACTAAGCATTTTTTTTACAAGAAAATCCAAGAAAAAGCAGTTCCACCAATTGAAAACACAACGGAAAAGCTCAGCGTGGCTGAGGTATGTTAGACCTGATGAGAAACAAATAAAAACGTTTAAAAATAACAGAAAATATACAGTGCATAACTAGATTTTCCATCTTATCACAGAACCAGACTGGCAGCCCACATCAGATTTAAACTGGAGCTCACTGCGCTTAGCCGGCAAATTTGAGAGGTGAGTAATGGAACAGTGGAGAGGGAAACATCCCAGAAAAGAGTTGCCATGACCAGCCAGCAGACCAGAGCAATAAACATACAGTGAGCTGACTTTCAAATGAAGACGTTCGGTTCAGTGCTGCGGTGAAGGCCTGATGGCTGCTGACGTGTGTGTGCGTGTGCTGTTCTGAAAGTGTGGGTTTAGCATTTATACACTCCAGAATGAGTGAAAGTTTGGTGCTCTTTTGGTGCTGTTTTCTCTTCTTGTTTTCACTGATCTTGGATCAGATGGGTGTCTGTATTGTGTCTAATTTCATCACATCAAAATACAGCATTCAGTTTAATGGGTGAATGTCATGGTTTTTAAATTATGATTTCACTTTTTTAACTTTAGTTAGTGTGTAATGTTGCTGTTTGAGCATAAACAACATCTGCAAAGTTACAATGCTCAAAGTTCAATGCAAAGGGAGATATTTTCTTTTACAGAAATCGCTTTTTAAGGACTACAACAAACGGCTGGTGGGGACTACAACAAGCTTCTTCCCAGGTTGGTGACATCACTAACCCTAGAATTTACATAAACCCCGCCCCGAGAACACGCAACAAAGGGGGTGAGGCCATGTTGGGCTGCTTTAGAGAAGAGGAAGAGTTGTTGTAGTAGAGTGTTGTTACCATGCCGTCATTTTACGCCGGACTGTTTCACAAACGAGGGTCAATTCAACGCTGGATTTGCACAAAAGATTAACATGACGGCACATGCTAGTCGATGAGTTGAATCAACTCCACAGCAACTACATAAATTTATCCACTAATCATTTCGAAACGTCCAGTGTCATTCTAAAAGTTGTAACTTCTTCCTGAGTCTCTCCATCAGTGTCGACTCCGGTTTCAACAATGTAAGGCTGAACACCGTTACTGACAATCCTCATTTTGGCTGCGTGAGATTCTCCAGCTTTGTTGTTGTTGAGCAACTGAAGCATGAGCTGTTAAAGCTCCACCCTCTTCTGGAAAGGGGGCCGGGAGCAGCAGCTCATTTGCATTTAAAGCGACACACACAAAAACAGTGTGTTTTTGCTCACACCCAAATAGGGGCAAATTTGACAAGCTATAATAAATGATCTGTGGGGTATTTTGAGCTGAAACTTCATAGAACTTCACATTCTGGGAACAACAGAGACTTATATTACATCTTGTGAAAGGGGCATTATAAAATAATATATTTTGTTGTGCAATATAAATAATATATTGCATTACAATAATGAGAATGTCCTGTTTTATTTTATAATGTGAGCTGGACACGTTCTTGACGGGTTTTCGTGAGATTCAGGTTTGTGTTCATGCTGTCACACTGTTTCCCCAAATGTTAATCATAGGCCTACTCTTAACCATTTATAGGAAAGTACACTGATCCGAGAGTGGGGGAGAATCAGACTGGGCTAATGGCCAGAGAAACAAACTCTCATTACACACACACACACACACACGTTGGGTTTCCATGTTTTATGGAGACATTCCATAGACAGTGACTTTTATACTAAACTGTATATTCTCTCCCCTTAACCTATCCATGACAGAAAACTTTCTGCATTTTTACATTTTCAAAAAACATCACTTAGTATATTATTTATAAGCTGTTTTCCTCATGAGAACCAAAAAAAAATGTCCACAAGGTCAAAGATTTCTGGTATTACTATGCCTGTGGTGACATTTGGTCCCCATAACATTTGGTTTACCTGACCCACACACACACACACACACACAATGGTGTTTATACCATGAGCACATTTGTTGAGCAGTATCAGCTATGTTTGCACATTTCCCACCTGGACAGCAGGTGCATCTGTACAAAAATGACATTGTAGATTACTCATCTGAATTTACTGCAGCCAGTAAAACCATAAAAGTCAATAGCTCCCAAAGTGTTATTGCTCAGAGGCTTAATGGAGATCTTGTAACCTATAATGCGTTATAAATGATCCACATGACACAGGTTACCGTTAACGATTGTATTTAAGCACGAAGCCGAACAGAACAGCACAGCATATATTGGCCTCCATCATTCTGCCCACGAATGCAAGGCTCGGGGAAACCCCAAACGTGTCTTAAAGTAACACACACACAGACCATTAATATACACCATTACAAAGCAGTGTTGAGTACTTTAGAAATAACGTCACAAATGAGTCAGTATTTGTCATACAGTAGTTATAAATTAATGTGGAGAACAGCTCAGACAGTTTACTGAGAATTTGCATCTTTGAATGTAAATATAGACTTTCAATTATCATGTCATTCATGGCCGACCAACAAATACACAGTTCATTGTGCGTCACTTATATTCATGGTGTTTGACTTCCTCATTTGTTAGCAGGAATTGTTGTGTTGTTTATAGCTGTGAAATTACATTGAGACTTTTGCTGAAGTCTCCTGCTTCTCAGAAGAGTTTCCGAACTGATCTCAACAACACTAAAGTCTATGGACATTTCCTTTAACCCTAAAACACAATGCAATGCGTAATTTAAAATAAAACATCAGTGAAAAATCCATATTTTGTCATATTAACAGTACATTGTGTACTGTTTTTACAGATTTTTCTTAGAGTGAATGTCTCAAATTGTTCTCAGATTAATGTCTGCAATAAAAAGTGATTTTATAGCTCTATTTTTATAACTCTTGGCTCATTTGTGTCTGTTTTTATTTCTCCTATAAGTAATTTTAGGAGAAGCATTATTGAAGGTCCTTCTATCCTGCAGAAATCATGTCTTTGCAGGTTTTTCTGATGCAGCAGTCTTTCTCTGTGCCAAACATTTCAGATGATTTCACTGCAGACCTCAGAAAGCAAGATCTGGAGGAGTTCAGATGGAAACCCCTCATTTAGTCACGAGAGAAACTCATGAGCAATTACAGTGAGCCAAAGCCTTTCATTTACTCTCACTCGCTCCAACATTTCTCATTTTGCATCTCTATTTGTCAAAATTTGTAGATTATCATTACTTTTTTTTGGAATAGTTTTGCTTTTTCTTTTTTTTTTTTTGAACTTATATTTTTTATTTTGAACCACAAAATAACATACAATAAATTGTAATATTAGTTTTTAACATGTTAGTCCATCATAATCCAACAGCCTTGACAATTATTACATTTTAATTACGTCAGATACATTATAGAGAATAAAAACAAATACGCCTAGTACAGGGGTAGGAAGAGTTAAAAAGAAAAAAGAAACAAACAAAAGTAAAAATAATATGGAAAGGCAGAGAAGAACACATGAAGGATGTGATCGTATAGCCCAAGATCACTGGAGTATTAAAGGCATTACAGGAGCCCACCTTATTAAGAAATTAGTTTTCTGAAGTCATAATGAATATGTGATTTTTTCCATTTCGTACAACTCCCATACTTTTTGAATCCAGGCATTGTATGATGGGGGGTCAGGTTTTAACCATCTGCATGTAATACATTTGATGGCTGCAGCAAATAGAATTTGTAGTAAATATATTTTAGCTCTACCCTCAATGCCCTCTGGACACACACCTAGAAGGGCAATTATAGGGTCTTCGGGCATTTCAAAATGGAAGATTTCTTTAAGGGCGTCGAATATATCTTTCCAATAATTTCTTAATTTTGGACACGACTACAAAATATGGGTGTGGTTGCCAACATGCTAGCCACAGTTTCTCCAGCACTTGTCTGAGCAGGATGAATTCCATTTTGTAATTATCTGTGGAGTTCGAGAAAATCTGGTTATTATCTTCCATTTGAATTCCCTCCAGATATTAGAGTTGGTCACAAGGTGTACCTCTCTGCAAACTTCCTCCCAAGTTTCGAGAGGAACTGTTTTGTTAATTTCAGCCTCCCATTTCTCCTTTATCTGTAATGTGTTATTTGGGTTCTTAGATAAAAATAACAGATATATTTTAGAAATTTTAAAGGGCAGGCCATTTTTTTAATAAACACTTTTTGTTATACTGGTTGAAACTCTCTTCACACCCTGAGAGCAAACAATAATAGTAGTGGTCTAAATATTAAAAAATGTACATATATTTTTTGTGGAAGTCTCAGGACCAAAAAATGTTTGTCCAATCATTACATTTGGGATCGATACGATGTCCTACCTGTCTGTCAACATATGTATTTCCATACCTGCGCGCACCTGCTTGCGCAGACATCACTCGTCATCAGCAGGTTTCATAAGGCTATGCAGAGCTGTAGACAGACAGTCGCGAGCGCCACAAACAAACAGCCGCTGCCTTTTACAGTTCCTCCTGAACCAAAACAACGAGCTTATGCTGTGTACACACCATGTTGTAACCGTAATTAAAAGATGGCAACTCGGAGCTGTTGACGTCCTCAGACTCGGATTTATACGTTTCTATGACACTATCAACACCTAAACTAATCTGCAGCAATCAGGTGGTACAACTACAGTTCTGTAAGTTGTTTACATTCATTATTGTAATGTATGTGCTTTCAGACATGAGGTAATTTAACTTGTGACGCTTTTCAGACTCTGCTCTGGCTGTGCGCGTTCATGCGTTTTGGAGGAGGCGTGGCTCTGAAGGGAGGGTGGGATCTCATGCTTTCAAAGCTAGCTCGCTATTGCTAGCCTCTCCGAAATTGCTTACCCTACCTTTAATTAACTGAAAAAAAAAAAAAAAACAAAGTGTGTAATGTTGGACACTTCATGCACTCAACTGTCACAGCTTTAATTACATCGCAGAGGGGGAGGGGCATCAGGCTCTGATGTCAAAGGACAAAATTATACACGCTTGAGTATATAGTGCATAAGTACATAGTGTATAAGAATAGTGCATCATTTGGGACGCAACTGAAGATATTTATTTGCCTTTTAACATGTAACATGCCGGTTCTGGTTTTTTAGATGTTGAACTTTTTTAACTATATATATACAGTTGTGCTCAAAAGTTTACATACCCCTTGCAGAATCTGCAAAATGTTAATTATTTTAACAAAATAAGAGGGATCATGCAAAATGTGTGTTATTTTTTACTTAGTACTGTCCTGAATAAGATATTTTGCATAAGAGATGTTTACATATAGTCAAAAAATAGCTGAATTTATAAAAATGACCCATTCAAAAATGTACATACCGTTGATTCTTAATACTGTGTGTGATTACCTGGATGATCCACGTTTTTATGTTTTGTGATGGTTGTTCATGAGTCTCTTGTTTGTCCTGAACAGTTAAACTGACCAACATTCTTCAGAAAAATCCTTCAGGTCCTGCAAATTCTTCAGTTTTCCAGCATCTTTTTGCATATTTGAACCCTTTCCAGCAGTGACTGTGTGATTTTGAGATCCATCTTTTCACACAACTGAGGGACTCAAACACAACTATTAAAAAAGGTTCAAACATTCACTGATGCTCCAGAAGAAAACATGATGCATTAAGAACCAGGGGGTGAAAACTTTTGAACAAGATGAAGATGTCCAAATTTGTCTTATTTTATTTAAATATCTAATTTTTTCATTTAGTACTGCCCATCGGAAGCTACAGAAGATACTCACATGTTTCCCGGAAGACAAATTAAGTAAAATTTATCTTGATCTTCAAATTCAAAAAGTTTTCACCCCCCGGGTCTTAATGCATCGCGTTTCCTTCTGGAGCATCAGTGAATGTTTGCACCTTTTTTTAATAGTTGTGTTTGAGTCCCTCAATTGTCCTCAGTGTGAAAAGATGGATCTCAAAATCACACAGTCACTGCTGGAAAGGGTTCAAATATGCAAAAGATGCTGGAAAACTGAAGAATTTGCAGGACCTGGAGGATTTTTCTGAAGAACGTTGGGCAGTTTAACTGTTCGGGACAAACAAGAGACTCATGAACAACCATCACAAAACATAAAAACAGTCGTGGATCATCCAGGTAATCACACACAGTATTAAGAATCAAGGGTATGTAAATTTTTGAACTGGTCATTTTTATAAATTCAGCTATTTTTTGACTATATGTAAACATCTTTTATGCAAAATATCTTATTCAGGACAGTACTAAATAAAAAATTACACACATTTTGCATGATCTCTCTTATTTTGTTAAAATAATTAACATTTTGCAGATTCTGCAAGGGGTATGTAAACTTTTGAGCACAACTGTATGTATATATATATATATATATATATATATATCTCACCCAAATATCAAAACGGAAATATACTTGTTGGTAAATCTCTTTCCTCTAAAGGTGTTTTAAACTCTAATGTCATGACACGTGGTCAGGTCGGTCTGTAGCGATGATAAACCACAACCTGAGGAAAAAAAAAAAAACACAAAGGTGAACTCTAGAAACTCTCCTACACTTATTCTGAGGTCTCGTCTGTTGAGCCGCACGCACAACTAACACATTTTATAAAGACAGCAGTAACACTTTAAAATAAGGTCCCATTAGTTAACATTAGTTAATGCATTAAATAACAATGAGCCATTCATTTACAGTACATATTAATCTTTGTTGATTTTAGTTAATAAAAATAAAACCGTTAAACAGGTAATGGACCACATTGACTTCCATAGTATGGAAAATAAAAATACTGTGGATGTCAATGGGGGCCAGAAACTGTTTGGTTACTGACATTCTTTTTATAGTTCAACAGAAGAAAGAAATTCATAGGTTTGGAACAACTTGAGGGTGAGTAAATGATGGCACAATTTTCATTTTTGGGTGAACTATCCCTTTAAGGTTAATTTTAGCAGTTACTGATACATTCACCCAAAAATGAAAATTATTTATTAATAATAATTAATTATTATGTAAATGTTTGGGACAGATCTTAAAATCACCATGAGATGCTGTTCGCAATGCATTGTACTTTCTGTTATTTGATGTATTTCTGAGTAAACATGATATTCAATGTAAAAATGCTGTAGGGTGGGACTTGATTTTATTCTTCAGGAACTGATTGGATGCTGAAAAGTGACAGGTTTGACATATAAGGGCTGTTAAATAAAGTTCTAAGAACGTTTTAAGCAATGTTTTGTTAACCCTCATATAACATTTCTGCATTCCCACTATTTGCATCAGTCTCCGAACTGATCTGGATCTGTCCCACATCAGCCCTGTGTTGGTAAAATCCCAGCATGCTCTGCTCCTCAGACCCTCTGACATCACTCTGGGGCATTTTTCCATTCACTGGTTATTTATTTGTTCATTCATTTTTGCCACAAATCAGGGCACTGGCTCCTGACAAGCCGGCTGAAGATTGTTTCATACCGAGTGTTTGTTAGTCAGACGAGTTCCTGGTTTAAACGTCTCATTGACTCAGAACAGAAGATCGGTTTATTCTGGAGCGGAACAGGCTTTCCCAAACGTTTGTGGTTCTGCTTTTAATTGATTAGATCCTGATGCTTTCTCTCGGTCTGATAGACGTCCGCTATTGATATTATTTATCTGGCAGACAGTAAGAGTCTGCATGGCTTAGTTTATTATTATCGAACGTTTGAATTCTATTTGATTTTATTTAAATAATCATGTTTTCAAAATGCATTTATTCAGATTGCTTCGAATCAGTGTAAAACAATTAAATTTATTCAATTAAATAAATGGTTAACATATACATGAACATGGTATAAAATATATCTGTGGTGGTACGAGCAATATTCAATAAGTTCAAATGTATGAGATTGAAAGAAATTACAACCCAAATTCCGGAAAAGTTGGGACGTTTTTTAAATTTGAATAAAATGAAAACTAAAAGACTTTCAAATCACATCAGCCAATATTTTATTCACAACAGAGCATATATAACATAACAAATGTTTAAACTGAGAAATTTTACACTTTTATGCACAAAATGAGCTCATTTCAAATGTAATGCCTGCTACAGGTCTCAAAATAGTTGGGACGGGGGCATGTTTACCATGGTGTAGCATCTCTTCTTCTTTTCAAAACAGTGTGAAGACGTCTGAGCATCGAGGTTATGAGTTTCTAGAGTTTTGGTGTTGAAATTTGGTCCCATTGTTGCCTGATATAGGTTTCCAGCTGCTGAAGAGTTGTGGTCGTCTTTGACATATTTTTCTCTATAGGTGAAAGATCTGGACTGCAGGCAGGCCAATTCAGCACCCGGACTCTTCTACGACAAAGCCATGCTGTTGTAATAGCTGCAGTATGTGGTTTTGCATTGTCCTGCTGAAATACACAAGGCCTTCCCTGAAATAGACGTCGTCTGGAGGGGAGCATATGTTGCTCTAAAACCTTTATATACCTTTCAGCATTCATAGTGCCTTCCAAAACATGCAAGCTGCCCATACCGTATGCACTTATGCACCCCCATACCATCAGAGATGCTGGCTTTTGAACTGAACGCTGATAACACGCTGGAAGGTCTCCCTCCTCTTTAGTCTGGAGGACACGCCGTCCGTGATTTCCAACAAGAATGTCAAATTTGGACTCGTCTGACCATAGAACACTTTTCCACTTTGAAACAGTCCATTTTAAATGAGCCTTGGCCCACAGGACACGACGGCCTTTTTGCATGATAGAGCTTTAGTTGGCATCTGCAGATGGCACGGCGGATTGTGTTACCGACAGTGGTTTCTGGAAGTATTCCTGGGCCCATTTAGTAATGTCGTTGACACAATCATGCCGATGAGTGATGCAGTGTCGTCCCTTACGCAGATTTCTCCAGTTTCTCTGAATCTTTTGATGATGTTATGCACTGTAGATGATGAGATTTGCAAAGCCTTTGCAATTTGACGTTGAGGAACACTGTTTTTAAAGTATTCCACAATCTTTTTACGCACTCTTTCACAGCTCTGCCCATCTTTACTTCTGAGAGACTCTGCCTCTCTAAGACATCCCTTTTATAGCTAATCATGTTACAGATCTGATATCAATTAACTTAATTAGTTGTTAGATGTTCTCCCAGCTGAATCTTTTCAAAATTTCTTGCTTTTTCAGCCATTTGTTGCCCCCGTGCCAACCTTTTTGAGACCTGTAGCAGGCATCAAATTTAAAACGAGCTCATTTAGTGGATAAAAGTGTAAAATTTCTCAGTTTAAACATTTGTTATGTTATCTATGTTCTATTGTGAATAAAATATTGGCTCATGTGATTTGAAAGTCTTTTAGTTTTCATTTTATTCAAACTTAAACTTTGAATAAAATTAAAAATAAATAAAATTAAAACTTTTCCGGAATTCGGGTTGTAGATTTATTGATGATAAATATATATATATAAACCTGGTTATTGTGTATTTAAAACACATTCAGTTTACAGCAATCTGGCCTGTTTCATTTGTGTATAACCGACAAATATGCATCAAATTAAGTTTATTAGTTTGTTTATGTTATAACTGTGTAATCCAAATGCATGGAAATATTATATGCAACTCAAATTTATGAATCTTAAATTTAGGTCTAAATATTTTTTTATTGGATTGCTGCAAGTTGACAAATGAGATTTCTTTAATATTTCAATGTCTTCTAGACAGAATATGTAGATCAAACAGACTTATATAATGACTCAAACTGTGAAAAATATAAACTTAAAAAAAATTGGTGTAGGATTTGCTTTGAAACAGTTTTCACGCAGAAATTGCTAGTAAATTTCACAAATAATTCCAAAGAATTGGCAATTAAAAATGAAATTTTGAAGTAGAAAGACTGAAATAATATTTTCTAATTTTTTTTTTACAGTGTGATTAATATGTTTCATTTTTATTTCTCATTTTACGGAGTGTCAGAAGAAACATCTGAAAATAAGTCTATACCTAAATGAAACTATTAAGCAATGAAAGTGCAGCGTCTGAGCAATAAAATGCACCTAACCCTCATTTGTTTCTGTTCTCTCACTTTTAAAAATAAGTCAGTCGTTTTCCTGCGTGGTGACCACAGCTACAGAAAGTCTGAGCTATTAATGTGACGCTGGATTATTTCTTGTAAAGGCAGTTTGAATTGTGTTGCTCAAAGGTCTTCGTCTTTCACTGTTTGCGTGATCATTGTGTCACATGCAAACATGAACTAGAGCTGAGCTAAAACTCATCACGGTTATATCAATTCCTCAAATCGTGTGTTATTGAGCAGAAGTGTGATGACACTTTACTAAAGGAGGAACCTCAAACATATCAAGACAGCAGAGACTTTTTGTGTCTCATATTTCCTTCAGAATCTGTTGAAATGTTGTTCTGTTGGTCATTAGTATAGTTTGGCTGAAGAGAGTTTGGTTATAGTGTGCAGTGACAGTAAACGTGTAGCGCACCTATTTATGAGTTTAATATCCTGTAAATGCATATTGATCATGCACTTATGTCTCAACTTCCTGTTTGTGCATGCGGGTGTTTGGTGGTCTAGAAAGAGATAAAGAAAGAAAGAATTTGGCCTTTTCACTTTGGACCGTGGTGATTTAGAACAGTCCCTGGTTGAAATCCAACAGTAACACTGGATAACAGATGGGTGTCTCTGGTTAATAGGCACATTAACCTCTCTCTCTCTCTCTCTCTCTCTCTCTCTCTCTCTCTCTCTCTCTGCCTGGACGCACTATAAATGTAATGTCCATGTCCTTGAGTTGGAGCCAAACTAAGCGAGTCAGGGCTGACATGACCTTGTAGAGATGCTGAAAGAAGCAGCTTACTTATTCAAATGTGTTCTCTCTCTCTGTTCAAGACATGTGATGTGATGCGATGTGACCAGCTCAGAGGTTAATGCTAGTGTTCCTGTTAAGATCAGCCTTTTTCTCTCAATTTATGTCCCGCTACTGCCTAGTGAGTTTATTTGTGAGTTTAATTATAATTTAGTTATAATTAATTTATTTATATTATTTTAAAAGTCATACAGACATAAACAAGGTTTAAATATATATTTATAGTGTTTAAAATATTTTTATAGATTTTAGCCAGGTTTATATATTTATTTATATTATTTATTTATATTAATTTATAGTATTTAAATATTTTATTATCAATGCTTTTATTTTTATTATAAATATTTTATTGATTTTATTATTTTGTTTCAAAATGATTTATTATTGCAATTTATTTAAAATTAATTCATTTATGTTATTTTAAAAATAATGTATTATTATAAAAAAGTCATTTTAACCTTGTTTTAAAAACATGAAACATATTACAGCCTTGAAACCACACCATCTTAACACAGACGAAACATTATCGGCATAAACGCATCATTTTAAATGTATAGGCGGCATCTCTACTTTACATTTACTTAATCATATTACTTCAAGCACAATCTTCGTTTCTCAGAAAGTTCATAAATGGATTTCAAATGACTTCAAACATCTATCAATAATAGAGGAGTGTGTTTTGATTTATTGTAATACATCTGTGAATCTATAAATGCAAACAATCAAACACATGATGGTTGGTTACCAGATGCAGGTCATCAATTTTTTATTTATATAAATGCCAACAGAGCTCATACATAAATCTGGACCAGAGTCATATGCTATAAAATATCGACAAATATATAAGAGGCATAACTCACGGAGGCATAAATAAAACATGTGCCTTCCATCATCTCTGACTGTATGTACAGATCATGTACTGCATGTCTCATCATCTTCACTGCATGTATGTCAGCTCTCTTTTTTTATCTAGATGGAGGGCATGAGTACAGCTGCCGTCTGGCGTCACACAAACAGACACACAGTCTGAATGGGCTGAAGTAAAAGGCTCTGGATGTAATGGAAGAGCAGTAGATGAGATCCTGTGACCTCACCCAGCGTCTTCAGTGCTTTCACATATAGAGCCTCATTAATGCACTTTAAGAGGACGTCAACATCTAATGTTAAACTACAATGGCAAGTTAAAGAATGTGAACTTGTTAAACATCACTGTTGAAGCAGAGTGAATTATATTAAAACATGTCCGGGTCATTTGTCATTCCTAAATCAAAAGGAAAATACAATTAATACAATTAAAATTTGCATTAAAGGATTAGTTCACTTTCATATAAAATTTTCCTGATAATTTACTCACCCCCATGTCATCCAAGATGTTTATGTCTTTCTTTCTTCAGTCGAAAAGAAATTAAGGTTTTTGATGAAAACATTAAGCTTTTTGAAGAATACGAAAGTGCAGTTTTGGCGGAAGCACTTGGAAGGCGATCATTTGTTTATAGAAAGCATATACATTTACATTTTTTTTTTCGAAAATGACCGATCGTTTCGCTAGATAAGACCCTTATTCCTCGTCTGGTATCGTTTAAAGCCCTTTGAAGCTGCACTGAAACTGTAATTTTGACCTTCAACCGTTTGGAGTCCATTGAAGTCCATTATAAGGAGAATAATCCTGGAATGTTTTCATCAAAAACCTTCATTTCTTTTCGACTGAAGAAAGAAAGACATGAATGTATTTATGTATATGTATATATGTATTTATTTATAATAATAATAATAATATATATGCCTATATATAATATAAAATATATGCCTAAAGAGATGTATTATATATATATATATATATATATACACATGCACACATATATATATATATATATATATATATATATATAGGCATATATATTATTATTATTATATTATATTATATATACACTCTAAAAAATAACTGTAAAAAACGAAACAAATTTACATAGTATAATACCATTTTCCATTGAAACAGTAATATATCATAAAAACAATGCATTCTTCGTAATATTAGTCATTTTGAGAAAGTTACCTAAAGGTGACAAATATTACCCAGAATGCATTGTTTTTACAGAATATTACAATGCATTCTGTATGTATATATATATATATATGATCAGTCAAAAATTAATCCAATTATTTATTTATTTATTTTTAATTATATAAGTAAAAATTAAAGGCAGCATAAAATCTAGCATGATTTTTAAATACTTCACAATTTAAATAAAAAAAAAAATTAACATTATATATTACCTTTTTACAGTAATGAGAATTTGGGAGGTAATGTGCTTAATTCTCATGAAACTAAAATAATGCAAAATATCATATTGCAAAAAACCTTAATGGTCCTAAAAATAGACATTTTTTGAAGCAAATTATCATTTTTTTCTTTTGATTATAGTGAAATGCTTTCGAAAGTTTTCTTGGCAGCTCAATATCACAACCACAAAAGAGCTTTTGAAAGAGCTGAGCCAAAGAGCTATGATCTTCCGTTCTAAGAAATCTTAGCACTCGTCATTTCCTGAGAAGATTTTAATGGCTGTGATCATTGTTTCTTTCAGCACATTTTTCTTGCTTTATTTGTATGTGATGATTGATATACTGTATATTCTCAGTCTGTGACACTGATGATCTTTCAGAGTGACACGCTCCTGTCTGAACGGCTGTGTTCTTCAGTAAGGGACCTTGTGGCTGATTTGTTATCATTATGTTGTGAAACAATAGAGGGTGTTGAATATTTTCTATCCCGAGTTGGAGCAGGAAATGTGCTGTTGGGCCCGGGACAGATCCAAACTAATAATTAACCCCACAGGGATCTTCTCTTCCCTGCCTAAAAGAAAGAAATAAGACTTGGGATTGAACTTAAAAAAGTTTGTGACTCAAGGTCTGAGTGTATTTGGTGTAAGTTGATAAGATTACAAAGGCCATTGTGAGGGAATTTCCTGTGTGGCGGTCGTCCCCATGACGACAATGTCCCCAACTGATGATGTCACAATAGGCGAAGCCCACCGAGCGCTGCATTGTTTCTTTGGTTTCCTCAGAGGATGTGAGCGGTGAACTCAGGAAATCTTTTTTTTATTGTTATTTAGAGAAGTTAACTTTATTATTATTTAGAGAAGTCGCCTGCCTTTACGTGCATATGAACTTTAATGACATCCCATTCTTAATCCGTAGGGTTTAATATGGAGTTGGCCCACCCTTTGCAGCTATAACAGCCTCAACTCTTCTGGGAAGGCTTTCCACAAGGTTTAGGAGTGTGTTTATGGGAATTTTTGACCATTCTTCTAGAAGCGCATTTGTGAGGTCAGGCAGTGATGTTGGCGAGAAGGCCTGGCTCACAGTCTCCGCTCTAATTCATCCCAAAGGTGTTCTGTCGGGTTGAGGTCAGGACTCTGTGCAGGCCAAGTTCCTCCACACCAAACTCGCTCATCCATGTCTTTATGGACCTTGCTTTGTACACTGGTGTGCAGTCATGTTGGAGCATGAAATTGTCCAAAATGTCTTGGTTGGCTTAAGAGTTCCTTTCACTGGAACTAAGGGGCCAAGCCCAACCCCTGAAAAACAACCCCACACCATAATCCCCTCCACCAAACTTTACACTTGGCACAATGCAGTCAGGCAAGTACCGTTCTCCTGGCAACCGCCAAACCCAGACTCGTCCATCGAATTGCCAGACAGAGAAGCGTGATTCATCACTCCAGAGAACACGTCCCCACTGCTCTAGAGTCCAGTGACGGCGTGCTTTACACCACTGCATCCGACGCTTCGCATTGCATTTGGTGATGTAAGGCTTGGATGCAGCTGCTCGGCTATGGAAACCCATTCCTTGGTTCTTCCAAAAATGGTTCTTCCTATGAAATCACTGAAGAAAAAAACAAAAACATTTTGGAA
The DNA here is from genome assembly GCA_039654765.1 of Mylopharyngodon piceus. Lineage (NCBI taxonomy): Eukaryota > Metazoa > Chordata > Actinopteri > Cypriniformes > Xenocyprididae > Mylopharyngodon > Mylopharyngodon piceus. The sequence goes on along the minus strand of CM077461.1, from coordinate 5,015,891 downwards.
CCTTTGTGTACATGAGCTCATGAAACTGTGTTTCAGTCAGCAAATATCTTCAAAAGAGACTTAAAACATGTCATGCAGATGTCCCGAGACTCCAGCCTTCATCAGTTGCCAGAGAAACGGAACAGTTTTCCGCTGCGGTACAAACACTGGTCCGGTCTGATGAATGGGTGAAGACTACAGCGGCTCCAGTGTCAACCTCACCTGAACTCTAGAATAGGTTGAATGTGACTACAATGGCTTTACTTTTGAGAGTTAATTTTATGGTAAAATACATGTCACTGTATCAACATCTATATGCATTTTGTTGCTATAGTGTGCGCTATTGTTTAGTATCACTGAGATGAAATCACCATGAAATGAAAATTGACAATTCTTGTACTTGTATGGAATATTGAAGTGTTTATTATAAACGATTTATCCGTGCACATATTTTTTTTTCATATGTCCTTGTAATGTTTAATCAAAATAACTTCCCCTCCCTCTTACAGCGACATCTCTTCTCTTCTCTGATGACGTGTTATGGCATGAGAGCAGAGCCTGTCAATCACATGAGATCGACCAATAGCAAACTACAACCATCCCATCAATACCCCATGGACAAAATCAAGCCCCGCCCTACATTTGTTCTTGTTTGAGAAGCTGTTTCACTCAGATATTCATCACAATAGGGAAAAAAAGGGAACGAAACAGCAAATCGGGAGCGTGATGTAGTAAATCGAGGGAACGAAACAGTAAATCGGGGGCGCGATTTAGCAAATCGAGGGAACAAAACAGTAAATCGGGAGCATGATTTAGCAAATCGAGGGAACGAAACAGTAAAGCGGGAGCATGATTTAGCAAATCGAGGGAACGAAATAGTAAATCGGGGCGTGATTTAGTAAATCGAGGGAACGAATTAGTAAATCGGTGGCGTGATTCAGCAAATCGAGGGAACGAAATAGCAAATTGGTGGTGTGATTTAGCAAATCGAGGGAACGAAATAGTAAATCGGGGGCGTGATTTAGCAAATTGAGGGAACGAAACAGTAAATCGGGAGCGTGATTTAGCAAATCGAGGGAACGAAACAGTAAAGCGGGAGCATGATTTAGCAAATCGAGGGAACGAAATAGTAAATCGGGGCGTGATTTAGCAAATCGAGGGAACGAATTATTAAATTGGTGACGTGATTTAGCAAATCGAGGGAACGAATTAGTAAATCGGGGGCGTGATTTATCAAATCGATGGAACGAATTAGTAAATCGGGAGCGTGATTTAGCAAATCGAGGGAACGAAACAGTAAATCGGGAGCATGATTTAACAAATCGAGGGAACAAATTAGTAAATCGGTGGCATGATTTAGCAAATCGAGGGAACGAAAGTAAATTGGTGGTGTGATTTAGCAAATCGAGGGAACGAATTGTAAATCGGGGATGTGATTTAGCAAATCGAGGGAACGAATTAGTAAATCGGTGGTGTGATTTAGCAAATCGAGGGAACGAATTAGCGTGTTTTAGCAAATCAAGGGAACGAATTAGTAAATCGGTGGCGTGATTTAGCAAATCGAGGGAATGAATTAGTAAATCGGGGGCGTGATTTAGCAAATCAAGGGAACGAAATAGTAAATTGGGAGCGTGTTTTAGCAAATCGAGGGAACGAATTGTAAATCGGTGGCGTGATTTAGCAAATTGAGGGAACGAATTAGTAAATAGGTGGCGTGATTTAGCAAATCGAGGGAACGAATTAGTAAATCGGTGGCGTGATTTAGCAAATCGAGGGAACGAATTAGTAAATCGGTGGTGTGATTTAGCAAATCGAGGGAACGAATTAGTAAATCGGGAGCGTGTTTTAGCAAATCGACGGAACGAATTAGTAAATCGGTGGCGTGATTTAGCAAATCGAGGGAACGAATTAGTAAATCGGGAGCGTGTTTTAGCAAATCGATGGAACGAATTTGTAAATCGTGCGCACTACCCCCCCCCCCACATGTCATGTGCGGGGCTCCGTATTACACATGATTTAGCAAATTGAGGGAACAAATTAGTAAATCGTACGCACGATTTAGCCTACTATTTTTTTTCCTGCATGTCATGTTTTAGTTATTTTAGTCATCAAGTTAAACTAAATGAAAATGTAAAATGTTGCCTTGGCAACTAGCTGGTTTATATTTTTTCAAGTAACTAAAATAACTCTGGTGGTACCAGAAATAAAAATTAACTATCATAACTGTGAAATGCTTTCTGACATGCATCATGGGGGAAAAATCATCGCAAACAATGCAATTTTACATGCAACGTTTGTTAAGATCTCATCAAGGCCCCAGATGGCCTAGTAGTCAGAGAGTTTGAGGTAAAAACCAGTCTGAGTTTTTCTGGTATGTATGAATCAAAATAGAAAACCAGGAAGAGGAGAAGAACATCTCTTTGAGCGTTAGAGAAAGCCTGCGGCCGCAGTATATTAGACACGCGGTCGGTCTGCGAGGCAGGAGCCACCCTGAGCGGAGGGCTGGAGTCGGGAGCGAGACCAGCTCATGAAAGGGATGTGGTTTTGATTCAGGGGGGTCAAGAGACCCAAACTCTCCATCTGAACGCAGATGTGCTGGCTCTCTCCACTGCTGACTGCTTTGTTTCATGGGCAAAGACAAAAGCATCTCCCCAGAAACATTTATACCTTATTATATTAAGGCTGACTGGACATAAAAAGCTGTAAGAGGGGCCTTCTGACATATTTAATCTGACAGTGTGCTACAGTTTTTAAATGTAGAGCGATGTTTATCGTTTCAATCCTAACAATCTGCTTTTTGTGAAATAGTTTACTTTAAACGTGTGCTTGTGCTATGTTTCTTTAAAAATAATGACACATTTTGTGTGTAATACACTGACGTTAAGACATTTTTAATGTGACTGGAGCGTCCAAATACTTTTTGGAGACACATCTTGAGCGACATCTAGTGGTGTTCTGTTGCACAGACACTTATTTAATGACTTGGACTTTCTATCAGCCACCACTAGATGGAGACATATCATAACAAATGCGAAAACTCAAAGCTCCGCAATCGGAGCGGTGTGTCCATCCAGGTTTCCGTAGTGTAGTGGTTATCACGTTCGCCTCACACGCGAAAGGTCCCCGGTTCGAAACCGGGCGGAAACATCGAATATGTTTTTCTGCTGCTTTTTCTCACGTAACCTGAAAACTCGAAAATAAGAGTCGACAAAATGTGGACACACAAATGTCATTACCAAAACAGTTCTGTATGTCATATAATGGTATAGAAATGGATGTAGGCTACATTGTTTTCTGATGATCTTGACCACAGTCAACGAAACAAGATTTTATACAGTCTTTACATATAGAAACTTGTTAGTATATTATTATTATTATCACTATTATCATTGTGATGTTTAAAGTTATTTATGTTTTTATATTGTATTATAATGTTTGTTTTTATTATTTATTACCAAAAATGGTGGCTTCAAAATTAATGTTTAAGGTATGATTGCGAGTAATTTATGTTGTAAAATAAATAATTTTAACCACTTTATTTTACTTTATTTTAAATCTGAAAAAACGACGTCACTGCATTCGCACTACAACTCCCACAACGCATTGCGCCGTCTCTCAGGCATGAATATGTACTTCCGACGTGGGGCCGGTCCTTTTCCTGTGCTGTAAACTTGAGTAAAGCGGCTTTTCAGCCCGTCCAGCTCAATCTACAGCCATCGACCGGTACCGAGCGCAAAGATGACCGAGCAGATGACCGTGCGAGGGACCCTGAAGGGCCATAACGGCTGGGTGACCCAAATCGCCACGACTCCGCAGTTTCCAGACATGATTCTGTCCGCGTCCCGAGGTGACAGTTAGACACTGTTTATACTGCTCAGCTACAGCTGTCTGACGGGTAGTTAGCACGACTAATAAGTGCTGTGATGGTACCATGGTACAGTGATGTATCCGATGTTAATACCATTATACTGTCATATATAGGCTATTTAACAGTTCTGTCCTAAATACAAATAACTTCTCATCTGGCATTAACCATTAAACTTGTTAGCTGTTTTCTGGCATTAGTTATAGTCTGTTATGATCAACAAAAATGCTGTTGATTTTTAGAGAGATGTTTTGGTGAACTGAAATAATACTGGATAAAGCCACATATCTGTCTAACAATGTTTGAACAGCTACTAACTAGTTGTTTGTGATGTCACCACAGCACTAATATCTTCCTGTTTGTTTCCTGCTCTTGTTTCTCTAGATAAGACCGTCATCATGTGGAAACTCACCCGTGATGAGACCAACTACGGTATTCCTCAGCGAGCCCTGCGCGGACACTCACACTTCGTGAGCGATGTGGTCATCTCATCAGACGGTCAGTTTGCGCTGTCCGGCTCGTGGGACGGCACTCTGCGTCTGTGGGACCTCACCACGTGAGTACGAGTCTTAACTCAAAATGCTCTATAGGGCTTTTTACACCTGCACTGGTTAACCCTGGGTCATTCTAAACCCTGGGTTATCTTGCTTCACGTTTCACACTACTCATATTGAAAGGGATAGTTCACCCAAAAATGATTTACTCACCCTCAAGCCATACTAGGTGTTTATATTAAAAATATTCTGGCTCTTCCAAGCTTTATAATGGGAGTGAATGGGGGGCGAGATTTTGAAGCCCAAAAAAGCGCATCCATCCATCCATCATAAAAGTAATCCATACGGCTCCAGGGGGTTAATAAAGGCCTTCTGAAGTTAAGTGATGGGCCAAAAGAGTAACCCCTGACCTGACGCAATGACGAAAGTGGAAGTGCAGAGGAAAGAGCAAAACAAAACACTGGTCACGAATTAGAAGTCTAAAATGAGAATTTTTAAAGAGAAATGTCAGAGGTTTTCGATATAAGAGAAGAGGAGCTTGAGTTTGTTGCACAGACCTATATAGTTTGAACCGCGAGAGGCTACTCCTACATACAACATCATACGTCGCGTCAGAAGTTAGCGATCTGCGTAGACTAGTTATTTTAGTTTATAAAGTTTTAAAAATGGATATTTTTCTTACAAAAACCCATCGCTTCGCTTCAGAAGACCTTTATTAACCCCCTGGAGCCGTATGGGTTACTTTTATGATGGATGGATGTGCTTTTTTGGGCTTCAAAATCTCGCCCCCCATTCACTCCCATTATAAAGCTTTGAAGAGCCAGAATATTTTTTAATATGACTCTGACTGTGTTCTTCTGAAAGAAGATAGTCATATACACCTAGTATGGCTTGAGGGTGAGTAAATTATGGGATAATTTTCATTTTTTTGGTGAATTAACCCTTTAACATCCTAACTTCCTAAACCCTGGTTGTAACTTTCTAACACCACATCGTTTCACATTGCACAACTTTGTCATCGTAATGCAGGGTTAACACTACAAAAGCGGCTCTAATGGCTCGTTTCCACTGAGCGGTACGGTTCAGTACAGTACGGTATGCAATTTTTGCCGTTTCCATTGTCAAAAGTTGTGAATGGTACCCTAATTCCGAACCCTATCACTTTTTTGGGACCCTTCCGTTGGGGTACCAAGCACAATAGTACCAATAGTACCGGTACCAAAAGGGTGGAGCTACACTCTGCAGAACGTTGATTGGTTGACAGAGAATCGTCACTTGCGCGTGCTACAAGGGGAATGACAACACAAGAGGCGCCACACAAAAGTGGTCCAGGCAATGCGTACATTGATTATCTTCACTTCATGTAGGCTATATAACAAAACAAAATATTAAACACAACCCTGCCTCTTTTCGTTTTCATTTAAAAAATATGAAACCTGTTAATGTGTGGTTCAGGCAATATGTGCATATGTACTCTGATTATCTTCACTGTATATGTAGCCTATAATAAGACAAATGAAATAAGACAAAACAACCCTCTCTTTTTGTTAGAAGTTAGTTTTAATTATCAATAATAACCATTATAAAAGTATAAAGTATGAGAAGCTATACAATAAGAAATAAAGACAAGCAAACAATTCAGTCAAACGTACAAAGTCAGCGCACTAGTACAACGGTAAAGTTAAATAAATATATAAAGTTATGAAACTTCACTTTGCCCTCATCCAGAACGATTTGCCCGGGAACAAATTATACATTCATGAGACCAAAGATTTCCCGTTATACACAAGAAGAATTATATCTCGTTTTTAACCACTACAGAGACATCTGAGCCAGCGGCAAATGTCAGAAGGACTAGCCGAGGTACAGCTGCTCTCGGCTGGGTACATTAGCACTGAGCGCCCGGATCACCTGGATCTCACAACTCCAACAACGTCAGATCAAATTTTCAAATAGGCGCTATCTTTATAAATAAACCACAAATTTGAGCTTTAAACAACTACATTCTCGCCTTAAAAACTTTTAAAACTACATTTCATGACACAAAGTAGTTTTTAAATTATGCGGGTTTTCTCCTCCGCTATTGATGCTTGCTGGTAGGTGCTGCTGCATGGACGTCTGAACTTTGCGTACTTGGTATTGTGAAACGCCGAATGTTGGCGTGCAGCAAGCAAAGTTTGTCGTCTTCTTGTGACAGACAGCCTCAAGCCGAGAAGCAAGAACAAGATCTGCTGTATCCATTGTTGTTTACTGTGTCGTTTTCTTCTTTGCGTGAGAATGACGTCGATCACTACTTTCCGGCTACACCACGCCTATCAAGTAAGGGTACTGTTGGTGGTGGAAACGCAAGCCTGATCAGAGTGTACCATTCCGAATCGTACTGAACCGTACCGCTCAGTGGAAATGAGCCGTAATCCTGCTCCAGATCAGGGTTTAATAACTCCGGGTTAAAAGCTCTGCTAAATTACAAGTGTGAAACGTTCCTTTACCCAGGGTGCAGTGTGAATAGCCCTCATGTTTGTGACTTTCTGCTCATCAAATGTTCTTTTCAGTGGAACCACGACCCGTCGTTTTGTGGGTCACACCAAAGACGTGCTGAGCGTGGCCTTCTCCGCTGATAACCGGCAGATCGTGTCCGGCTCTCGGGACAAGACCATCAAGCTGTGGAACACCCTGGGCGTCTGCAAGTACACCATTCAGGTGAGATTTGTCAGTGTGGTCATCATAGTTAACTTGATGCAAATGCAAGAATGAGGCTGTTAGTGTGTTTTAGCAGTGATATCAGAGTGGCCTACCGCATCATATTTGATATGCACATTTCTTGACTATCAACATGATCAAAACTTTGCTGAAAATCCTGTTGCACACAATCTCCTACAGTCCTTCAGTCGTCTGATTGATAGTTTAGACTTGTTTAGCAAGTAAAAGACTTTTAGTATAATTGTAAAAACAGCCACCTTCAGCTTGTGGTTCACGTCTTTTTACTGTGAAATCTTTACTGATTTTTATGAAGTAAACGTAACGCAGCATTCACACGGGGCGTCGGCGTCAACACTTGACGGAGGGCGTGTCTGAAGCTTGTGCTGATGCGACCGTCATAGTGACAACAGCCAATCACATTACTTTCCGGTGTTGCATGAACGCAATTGTCTGTGATCTGATTGGCTGACGCCTGTGTTGGCGCTTAAAAAGTTGAGAAATTGTAAAACTTCTGACGCAAGCAACGCGACGGAACCCACAATTCAGTTCGGCAATGCATGACGTCACCCATTCATAGTAAATGAGAAGCGTTGACGGCGACGCCCCGTGTGAATGCAGCGAAAGAATAGTTGTTATATTGTTAGTATATTTCAAGATGAACACTTACTGGACTGAAGCAACTTAGGTTTACTTTATCAATACATCATATTTTAGTAAAATCATGAGTATCAAATATAATCATCAGGCTTTTGAGGAAGGTTTACTTGTTCATCACTCTGTCATCATTGTTTTGCATTGCATTATATGTTTTAAAACAGAGCTTTGATCATAAAACTAATAATTTAATATCATTCTACCAAGACATTATTGGCAGGTATAGAATGACGACTATTTATATGCATTTTATGTAAGTAGTCTATTATACTGTAATAAAGATCTCATTCTATATCAGATGATATGAGCCATAAAAGCCTGATGTTTCCAACATGATGCTCAGAAAACAAACAAACATTTTCTTAGATTTTGTCTAAAGTTTTAATAAATGGCTCCATTTAAAAAAATAAATAAATCAGACTATTATTTCATATGTCAGGCTTTACAAGCTGTCAGCCGAGCTGATGTCTGATCTTCTAGCTTGATCGATCCACACTGAGATGTTTGTGTTGTTCCTCAGGACGAGAGTCACACTGAGTGGGTTTCCTGCGTCCGTTTCTCCCCGAACAGCAGTAACCCCATCATCGTCTCCTGCGGCTGGGACAAGATGGTCAAGGTGAGAACTAAGTCAAGTCAGTTTCATTTATATAGAGCTTTTCACAATGCACATTGTTTTGAAACGGCTTTACAGAAAGATATGGCTGTAAGGTTTTCATTTAGCCGGTTCAAATAGAAGAACGACTTCAAATAGTGTGCATTTTAGAGGCTGTTGTTTTCATGTACTCCATGTGTCACTCAACCGTTTGTGAGACTGGAAAATCCTTGTGTAGCACGTAACATTAAACAGATCATCAGTGTGTGATCTCTGACCTTTATACTTGCTTTTAAGAGTGTGGCTGCAGGATCAGCTCTTCACACTTCTCTACTGACTTCATAACAGTATCATGGGAGTTCACATGCATGCTGGACATTTTATGCTTTTCTTTCTGATTCAACTCGTCCATTTAAAATCGTGATCAAACGGAAGTAGCGACAGATCTTTTCTTCCGTATTGTGATGTACATCTGAGTTTAAGGGATTATCGGAAAATAAAAAATGTACGGCAGGAACTTTGTTTTATCCATCAGTCGTTGATTGGATGTTGAGAAGTGGGCATGGCAAATAAACATGAGCTTGCAAGGCGGAGTTTAAGCAGACTAAACAATTGGAGAAGTCGGACATGCGTCAACAGAGAGAATACTGTCGTTTTTACAACAAAATTTATTTCAAAAATTTATGCATAAACTTTTAAATCAGTTTTTTTTTTTTTTGTTTTGTTTTTTTTTAAGAAGATCATTACAAACATAAGTGTATGGAGCCCCTAAAGGGACAAAAAATATATTTCTATGCTTTTGCGTTCGCTTGCAGAGGTTTTGCGTTCATTCGCAAATCTTTGAGTTCTTTGTGAGCGAATCCAAAGGTTTTGCATGCAAACAAAACATTTTTCGGAGGAAGAACGCAAAACCATGGACATATAATTTTTCCTCCTATCACCATGTCCCTTTAAGGGCTCCATAAGTGTGTCTAGTCTTTTCACTCAGAGTATTTTGTTTCTTTCAGGTGTGGAATCTGGCCAACTGCAAGCTGAAGACCAATCACATCGGACACACCGGATTCCTGAACACCGTCACCGTGTCCCCTGATGGCTCCCTCTGTGCGTCTGGAGGAAAGGTCAGTTTCACCGTTTATGGTCCTGTTTTAGGGTCCAAATCTGAACCTAGGACCTGTCAATCTTCAAATTGTACAGACAAGGGGTTTTCAAACTGGGGTCCAGTGACCCCCAGGGGACCGCAAGGGATTTTAGAGAAAAATGGTGTAAAAATACATTAATAATAAAAAAAGGTTAAAAAAAAAAAAAAAAAAGTATTTTAAATTAATAAAAAAAAACATAATAATGTAGCATCACAGATAATATTTTGCATGCTTATAAAATAGATTTTTTCAGTGTAAATTGGGTCTTTATACATATAAAAATAAATGTGAAAAAAAAAAATGTTTAAAATAAATAAATTGATTAAAATAAATGTATTTAATTTAATAATAATGTAATAATGTTGCATAACAAACTAAAAATTATCCAAATAATATTTTACACATTTATAATATTGATACAATATTTTTATTTATGTGTTTATTTGTTTTTACAGCATAAATTGGGTCTTTATATATGAAACTATATAGCTGCCTTTTTTAGGATTGGGGTCCCTTGCTCAAGGATGATCATTTTCAGTCATGGTGATAAATGGGGAAAAAAACACCATTTAAACTTAACCTTTAAGACTAATGATTGATATTGACTTTTATTCATTATTTAATGCAGTTCTGTGCCCTCATTATGCTGGATGACTTTATAAATTATCAGGAGGTTTGATGTTCCCTGTGTCTCTGTCTTCAGGATGGACAAGCCATGCTTTGGGATCTAAACGAAGGCAAGCATCTTTACACGCTGGATGGCGGTGACACGATCAATGCTCTCTGCTTCAGTCCCAACAGATACTGGCTGTGTGCCGCCACAGGGCCGAGCATCAAGATCTGGGTACGATGAGCTTTCTGTCCTAACTGTGATTTATGACTGTATTTTCACATCAAAACATGTTCTTCGCAAGAGAGTTCTTCATTGCTCGGTTTCAACAATACATGTAGTTTGTGACCTTTGTGTTGGACAGGACAGTCAGTCAGTATTTGCCATTTTTATATTGGCATCATTCATTGAAAAACTCATATTTAGTCTCGTAATGTCAATTCATCAGCATTGAAAATCATTGCAATACATGTTATATTTACATTTGTAAATGGTAAGTTCAATTCATTTTGGTGAATCAGTTAAAAAATTGACTCGATTTAACAATTCATTTGTGTCTGCACTTAAAAGTGTTGATTTTGGCTGGTGATTTCAATTCATCATGTTACATTTAAACTGGACAAAAATGGCATTAAAGTTGGCAAATTCAGTTCATTTTGGTGAATCGGTTAAAATCATCCACTTCATATATTAACTCTGATTTAATGGTTAATTTGTATCTCCACTTGAGTGTTGATTTTGGCTTGTGATTTCAATTCATCAACTTTGAAAGTCATTTCAAATGCATGTTACATTTAAAATGGATAAAAATGGCATTAAAGTTGGCAAGTTCAGTTTATTTTGGTGAATCAAATGGTCCCTTTAAAAACATGTACTCTGGTTTAACGATTTGCGTCTCCATTTAAAAGTGTTGATTTTGGCTGGCTGGTGGTTTCAATTCATCAACATTGAAAATCATTGCAATACATTTTCAGTTTAAAGTTAATTTTATTTTGGTGAATCAGTTAAAATTGTCCATTTCATATATTGACTCTGATTTAAAGATTCATTTGTGTCTGCACTTAAAAGTGTTGATTTTGGCTTGTGATTTCAATTCATCAACATTGAAAATCATTGCAATACATGTTAAATTTAAAATGGACAAAGATGGCATTAGTGAATTCAATTAATTTTGGTGAATCAGTTAAAATTGTCCATTTCAAAAAATTGACTCAATTGACAATTCATTTGTCGCCACTTAAAAATGTTGTTTTTGACTGGTGATTTCAGTTCATCACCATTGAAAATCATTGCAATACATGTTCAATTTAAAACTTACAAGTTCAGTTTTATTTTGGTGAATCGGTTAAAATCGTCCATTTCATATATTGACTCTGATTTAAAGATTCATTTGTATCTCCACTTAAAAGTAGTGATTTTAGTTTGTGATTTCAATCCATCAACATTGAAAGTCATTGCAATACGTTGCATTTAAATTGGACAAAAATGGCATTAAAGTTGACAAGTTCAATTCATTTTGGTTAATCGGTTCAAACTGTCCATTTAAAAAAAATGTATTCTGGTTTAACGATTAATTTGTGTCGCCACTTAATTTTGTTTTTGACTGGTGTTTTCAATTCATTAACATGGATAATCATTGCAATACATGTTAAATTTAAAATTGGCATACAGTTTATTTTGGTGAATCGGTTAAAATGGTTCATTTAAAAAAATTGACTCTGATTTAATGATTCATTTGTGTCTCCACTGAAAATCAACATTGAAAATCATTGCAATATGTTACATTTAAAATGGAATTAAAGTTGACAAGTTCAATTCATTTTGGTTAATCGGTTCAAACTGTCCTTTTCAAAAAGTGACTGGTTTAAAGATTCATTTGCCACCACTTAATGTCAATCATATATTAAAATGCTTTTATTTTCATTAAAATGATTAAATACCATACACTACTAATCATTTAGTAAAAAGCTGTGCAGAAACACTTATTTTGAAATAGATTTTTACTTGAAATAAACATTTTGTATCTACTTGAATGAATATTAAGATGAGTACTGTTACATCTCTCTCTCTCCACAGGATCTGGAGGGAAAGATCATTGTTGATGAGCTCAGACAGGAAGTCATCACCACCAACAGCAAGGCTGAGCCGCCCCAGTGCACATCTCTGGCCTGGTCTGCTGATGGACAGGTACGAGTCATTGTGTGTGTGAGACGAGGTTATTTTGCAGAGCATCAGTTTGGATGGTGGATCTCTGGGTGTCGTTGTGTATGAGTGCAGTGGATAATATTTAATATAAACCAATGGACAAACAACAAGGTTATATTAATTACACTTTTTTTCTCAGACTCTCTTTGCTGGATACACAGACAACCTGATCAGAGTTTGGCAGGTGACCGTCGGGACCCGATAAAGATGTAGATTCCAAGAACAGAATGCAACACGTGGAAAAATGGAATAAAAATAAATAAATGATGAAAGGGTCCTTGTTATTTTTCTTTTTGTTGTATTAAATCAGTGCACTTTAGCTGCGCTCTTTGGTTTATTACTCTTGAGTAAAAAACGGCATTATATTACTCTTGATTTAATGCCATATTGATCTACTTGATGAGGTTGTTTATGCACCAGTTTGGGACTTTTTGTAGAACAGAGGTTCATTAGATGGAAAGAAAAGGCTGGATTCTGTGAATCCTTTAGCAACTAATAAGTATCTGTTTATGCATGAATGAGCAAAGCTTTGACAAATTCAGATACCTGCTGTCTGATTGTTTCTTGCATAAAATGTTGCTGTTTTTTGGGGTTAGAGATATGATTTGTTTTTGTTTAACACTACAGTATCACACCATGCCACACTTAACCTTTAATATTACTATTTGAGGTCCAGGAGTCTCTCTTTCAGCCTCTATTTTCATCATTTTCACTTGGAAAGCTGAAATCCAGCTTATAAGTATCATGTTTAAAGTCTGATCAATTTAAAGTACCGTATAAATACTTGATGCTACATGTAGTAACCCTCAGGCAAACTGACAAAAGAAATGCATTTATATTATGCAAAGGATGTGTCTGTAGAGACAATGTATGTTAATGTGCCCAAAGTTAAGTAATGAGTGGCTTTTGTCTCTGCAAGCCATTCAAAATGGTTAAAACATCTTGTTTTAGACAAAAACTAGGCAAAATTTGCTTTATTGTCATTGGAAAATGCACATAAGTAGAGAGATTGTACAATAATGATGACATACTGAATGATGACCATAAAGCAGTAGTACAAAAAATATATTTTAAACCCTTAAACCTTATCCTTTAAACTCTATAGTAACCGTGTACTTACACGTTTCCGTGAAAGTCAAGAAAAACGTGGAAATATCAGGGAATTTTAAACTGAGGACTGAACGGTTCATGAAAATTGTTTCAAAGTCATGAAAAAAAGCGAAAGTTAGCATATTTTGTTCTCGTTATGCTAAGCTCTGAAATACTCAAGACTACAAATTCCTCTTTGTGAGTGCAGTCCTTCATCGACGACGGGGGAGAAATCATTTACATTAATTCGGGAAGCCTAACAAGTGTAAAAAAAAAAAAAAACATTACTATATATTATATAGTTTTGTACACGCTTATATCCATTGTGTTTGATTGCACAACACTAACCGTTTTATGGTGCACGCGCTCTGGAACATCTCGTGCTAGCGCGTTTTTGAACACAGCAGAAAAGAAGTGCGCAGGAGGAAACCATAATGGGGCGGTGCTTTAACCGTCCCTGGCCAATCAAAGAACGCCATCATTGCCTGGTCACTCCCAGTCATCCAGTCACAGCTTGCTTTATTCCAACGAGCTCATCCGGTGCTATAAAAGTGGCCACGAGTTGGTACAGTACGCGAGAGTCCATCTTGGAAAGCGGCTTTTTCAGCGCCAATATTTTACAGTAAGCCGGTTTATTTAATTTCGCGTGGTTTCCGTGTTGCGCTAAACTATGTTTTATGAGAATACACGTAAGACAGTATATTAGACGAAAAGGCATGTTTTATGCGTTCGGCGTACTTAAAAACGAATCTAGACGCGATCGTGTTGCTAGTTTAGCTTTGCATGCTGCTTTAGCTTTCCGTAATCGGCATGAATGAATCTTTTGTTTGTTTGTTTTCAAAGGATATATGCGGTTTTATACGGTTGTACCATGTTTTCGCGCCTAATTTCATTTGTTTACTTATGCATTTAGCAAGCAAGACTGAAATCGAGCTTTTGCGTTGAATCTAATGGCGCAACCATGCTGCTAATCTATTATTCTAGCACCGTTTCTCTTATTTCACATTGTGGACTAAACTTTAATAATTTCTAACCCAAAGGTGATCAGAAGCGACTAAAATGGCCGACGCAGAGCATCAGTTCATGGAAACCTCTGAGAACGGGAACGAGGAGAATTTGAACGGAGCGGAGCTCGCAGAGGAGGCCGTGGCGGACGACGAGAACGGAGGCGATGGAGGACAGATCGACGCCAGCAAGGGCGAAGAAGATGCCGGGTAAGAATATTGAGAGCTTAATTACGGTTTCGTGATTAATATAGGCCATTTGTTTTAAGTCGTCTCCATTGGCGCCATGTGTCTTTGTTAATAGAGGGGGGTGGGGTGGTTTTCGGCCCGGTGTTGTGCTCATTGTTGGAAATCAGGGTTGTTTGGAGTTGAATCACACGCTGTCGGGTGGCAGCTGCCGTTTGATCCGCCATACGTGAAGCGAGTGCCTCTACTTCATTAACCGCGGTGAAATCAAGAGCACGCCGTCTTAAGTGACTTATTTCTTTTATGAAAGCCAATTTATCCGCGTAGTGTAATGGCCGAAGTGTTTATGGTTGCCTGGAAACTGTCCTTAGTATAGTTTGTGTGGACACTGGCTAGTCCAATCAGACTTCAGAATTCCGGAAGTTTTTCTTTTCCCACAGGGATTTTTGAAGTTATGAACCAAATCAACCAGCTACAAGATGAATCACAACAATACAAACTTTTGCAAAAAGGGGTTTAAAAATTGTACGCAAGGCTTTAATGAGGGAAATAACATTGAGGCATTGCGAGTGACACAATTGAATTTAAAATATTGAGACGTATTAATAAATTGATACATTTAAAGATGTTTTTGTGCGTGTGAATAGAAGGGATATTGTTTATTGCAAAATGAACACAAATATACAAGTAGTTTGAATGTATTGAGAGACTCCATTACATCACACTCTTATTGGTGGATGTTTTTCTGCAGAATCATGGGAAATGTAGTTTTTCCACCCGGAATGCCACTAAATGCGGTTGTTTAAAAAAAGTAAAACTTATTACCGGACTGTTGCATTTGTTTATGGCACTATATGATGCCATGAGTTTGCTTTTTGTTTGTGGTTTAATACTGAATCTCATCAACTTGTGTTTTCTTTATGCAGTAAAATGTTTGTTGGAGGACTCAGCTGGGACACCAGTAAGAAAGATCTAAAGGACTACTTCTCAAAGTTCGGCGAGGTGACTGACTGCACCATAAAGATGGATTCAAACACCGGCCGGTCACGAGGGTTTGGATTCATCTTGTTCAAAGATGCCGAAAGTGTGGAGAAGGTACGGATGCTTTTGCTTCTCTCCGGTCCAAATACTCACTAGGTGGCAGATGTTTGCAACATCTCTTTTCTTTTAAAAGGTCCTACAGCAAAAGGAACACAGACTAGATGGCCGACAGATCGATCCCAAGAAAGCCATGGCCATGAAGAAGGAGCCAGTTAAGAAGATATTTGTTGGTGGGCTTAACCCTGAAACCGCAGAGGAGAAGATCCGTGAATACTTCGGGGCCTTCGGAGAGGTGAGTTTTGAGCTTTTAAAAAAACAAACACCTTTACTTTTTGTCTACCAGCTTTAATGCTTTATCAATCATGCTTGCAGATGGAAAATATTGAACTCCCAACGGATCCAAAGACGAACAAAAGGAGAGGCTTCGTTTTCATCACATTCAAGGAGGAATCTGCTGTCAAAAAGATAGTTGAGAAGAAATACCATAACGTTAGTGGAAGCAAGGTAACGAATGGAGAGGAAGACCTTGTATGTATATTTCTATTTTTACACTCTCATATTTTTGCAATAGATGCATAGTTATGGTGGGTAAATTGATTTGTGGGTGTGCACAGTTGCTTAATCAAGCTTTTGCATAAACGTTTTATTCAGCCAGTCACAATCCGGCTTTGCTCTAATCTCTGATTTCAGTGCGAGATCAAAATCGCCCAGCCCAAGGAAATCTACCAGCAGCAGCAGTACGGCGCCCGCGGAGGCTTCGGAGGTCGCGGCAGGGGTCGCGGGGGTAAGAGACGTTCTTTATGAATCTGTTTCAGCCACAGCAGCTTTATAAAAACCAGTCTGACCTTGCAACGTCTGTTTCCTCAGGCCAAAACCAGAATTGGAACCAGGGATATAACAGCTACTGGAACCAGGGATATGGGAACCAAGGCTATGGCTACGGTGGCCAGCAGGGCTATGGCGGTTACGGTGGCTATGGCAGCTACGACTATTCCTCTCCATACTATGGTGGATATGGTGGTGGTTATGATTACAGTATGTTTGTATCTTCCAGACACTTGTGATCGTTCTGGTGTCCCTTCCATGTTCACTCCGTCACACGTTTTTTTCTTTTTCTTTTTTTCTTCAGACCAGGGAAGTGCGAGCTACGGAAAGACACCGAGACGCGGAGGCCACCAGAGTAGCTACAAGCCATACTGATCCCATACAGAACAGGTAGAGTTTGCGTTTTATCAAATGGATGTCAAATGTGTGCCTTGCTTCTATTTAAGCTGCTTTGCGTGTTTGTCTTGATTGTTTTCCAACTTTCTATGTTCCTCTACAGGACTGATGTATTCCCAAAAACCAGGAGTCTGACCTTGACGCCGACAACAGTTCACACACATGCAGACTCTTTCCTTTTACCGGACAAGATCATGACCCATTTGTACAGAACCGATGAATAGGGGAAGCAATGTCACACTTCCACATTTTTATTTTAATTTTATTTTCCTTTTGTCCACATTTCCAGTGATGGAAGTGTTATTTTTACTGTACTTTTTGGTACCTTTTTTGAATAATGTATTGTATGGTTGTATTTTACATGTCTACTGGATTTGCCACATGAGGTTCGGGAGCTGCCAGAGCTTTTGAAATAAAACGATTTTGAGTAAATTTTTCTCAATGTTTCCAGGTGCTTACTATGCTTATCCTGTTGTTGCATTGCATAGGAGAGAGTCTTTTAAAAACCAGAGTCTAGTGAATGTCAGCGTTTTTGGGTAATATTCAATAGTGACTGGAAATTTCCACTTTTTTTTTTTTTTTTTTTGTTTGGTTTTTTTGTTAGCTTTGATTTTTAAACTGTTTTTGACTTGCCTTTTCAGTTATATTGCTTACGTTTGTCAATTAGGATATTTGCTAGCAACCAGCATTGCTTACTGAAATCTCATTCCTATAGTGTTTTTGGTAGAAATAAATGACTTGTAAGTTTTTTGGAAGTGTTCTTGTTTACTGGATAACATTAATGTTAATGTTTTAATGACTTGCTGTGACAATTTAACACCTTTTGGTTTCAGAACCCTTATAACTTGGTATTGGCCATCAATTGAGTTCTTAAATTACTTTTTATTTGTAAAAATATTTTGCATGCATGGCTACTAATTGCTAAACTATCTAGCTTATTTTTTCAAACTCATTTCTTGTGACTATGCAATACTTCTGATTCATTAGCTACAATAGATATATATTGAGAAAAGCATGCCAAATCAATGTTTGATATATAAAATAGTGTAATACCAGTTTGCAGCATAAGTCTGGTTTTGCGCCACTAACCAAGTTAGAAATAAGGTGGATAAGGAAACCTGTTTTGATTTTCTATCCATGATTTGGTTCTCTGAGTCAGAGGTTGTTGGGAATTCTGTATTTCCGTACAAGACTTATTGCTGTTGTGTATACGGTGCACAATATGCAATTTTCCTATATGCAGAATACTTGAATAGTTACTATATTTGCCAAATGTGCAATATTTAAGTAACAAAGCACACTCTGTTGTATTACAATATACTTTCAATATACAATTCACTTTTGACAATCTTTTTGCATCTTCAGGTAAACTGCAATTAGTACTGTCTCTTTATTTGGCGTTTGGTAAAATCAAACAAATGTGTAAATATGGGATATTTTACATTGAGGTTCAATTCCCAAGAAACTTGTTGCATAAATTACCTGTTTACTTAAATGACTCGGGGAGAAAAAAACCCAGCTTAAACCAAACTGCTGGTTTATGTTGCGAACGTTCTCTCAAAGTTATGAAAATGTTATTTCTGAACGTTCCAAACATTTAAATTTTTTTAAAAACTTTATTTTTTTTGCTATGAGAACGTTAATGGAACGTTCCATTCGATCATTTTGCAAACATTTATGGGAACACTACTTTTAAATGTTCTCTGAATGTTCTGAAAGAAGTAACATTTAAAAAAAAAACGTTAGATGGCTGTCCAACTAAAACATTTCAGAAATAAAACGTTCCATCGGCGATGTATAAATACGCTGTGAACCATTTTTAGCTAATGTTTTGAGAACATTATTAAAACCAGAAAACTCCGAATGACCATATTAATAACGTTATTGGAAGAATGTATAACTTTGAGTGAACCATGTCAAAACGTTCTGAGAACGTTCCTTCTTGGCTGAGTCTTAGCTAGTTTAAGATGGCCGTTGCTGGTTTATATGAAATTTCTGTCATTAATTACTCACCCTCATGTCGTTCCAAACCTGTACGACTTTTGTTCACCTTTGGAACACAAGTGAAGTTATTTTTAATGAAAAAATATGAGAGCTTTCTGTGAATAAAAGCCTAAATTCAATCTGTTCATCATATAAAGCGATTGAGTCTCTTCAGAAAATGTGGACTAAAGCACTCAATTCATATGGATTAATTTTACGATCTATTTATGAACTTTTTGAAGCGTCAAAATGTCAGTTGCGTTGCTGTCTATGGACAGAAAGCTCTCATATTTGTTTCATTAAAAATAACTTCATTTGAAGATGAACGAAAGTCTTACGAGTGTGGAACGACATGAGGGTGAGTAGATGACAGAATTTTCATTTTCGGGTGAACTAACCCTTTAAGCTGTACCCCTCTAAAACCAGCTAACCAAGACCACCATACTGCCGTTTGAAATGTTTAAAGTCAAATAATGCCTAATGTTTTCCTTACTATTTTATACAGTGTACACTGCAGTATACAGTACGTAGGCCTAGTAATAAAGTATTCGATTCACATCCCGAATCGTTTGAGCGAAAAAAGCCTACATTTTAGAAACGTTATTTATTCACATATTTTGTTATAGAAATATTTAAATACTATTGTTTATGACCATGTTTCAGTTAAGTCAAATCTTGCGTTGTACAACAACACAGTTTTACTCCCAAACAAAGTTCTTGTTTTGCAAACGAGAACCGATTCAGAATAACGATTCGATTTGGGATTCGATTCGCTTGACTTGTGGAAAAAGTAAACACGTGGTAAACGCGGGCAGGTTGAAAGGCAAGAAATTAATAATTTGTATTACAAAATCAACAGAATCTTTGTGGATGGAGGCCAGTGGCATTTCTGGATGTGCAATTTCGCCAACGACAGGTGAGGTTAATGAACTATATTAGCAGATGACTTAAAAATGCTGCACAGATGATGGAAAAATACGGTTCAAAATCAAAGAACACTTGTGCAACACGCTGTCTGAATAAAATAATTGCCACAACCATTAAGGGGTCAATTAACTAGCATCGGATTGATTAATATACGGTTGTTTACCAGCGCCTTTTACAAGTAAAAACCGTTTTGTATTTGTGAAGTGATTTGTGTATTTGTGAAGTGACATATTTTCCTTATGTAAACAATTTTAATTATGCATACATATTACACACAAATTCTCATATATATATATATATATATATATGTATGTGTGTGTGTGTGTGTGTGTGTGTGTGTGTGTGTGTTTGAAGATGAACTCCTTTTTTTGTTATGTGCATTTTATCTTCATTTCCATTAGAGGGCGCCAGATAGCAGTAAAAGAGGTGGACACCCATATAAAGGTATATAAAATGCATTAATATTTTTATTTAAATGAACATGGCTGACCTCTAAAATTAAATGGTTATGATTTTTGGACTGTATTTGGTGTAATTGTGAATGACCCATTTTTAACTTAAACATTGAGCCACTGTCACAAATTAAGACTAAAGTAAAGATTAAATATAATGTAAAATAGTAATCCTAAAAAGACATTTAAATATAATTTGCAAATTAAAATCAACATTTTTTTAATGGTGCAGATTCAAATTAAAGGTCAGTTTGAGATGCTGATCCAAAACTAGTAGCAAACACGCAACATAAGTAATTTTGGTAACACTTTATTTTAAGGTTCAATTTTTACTTTTAACTAGTTGCTTATTAGCATGCATATTACTAGCATATCGGTTGTTTATTAGTACTTATAAAGCACATATTAATGCCTTATTTTGCATGACCCTATTCTACATCCCTTAATCCTACCCAATACCTAAATTTAAATGCTACAAAAACTTACTATTAATAAGCAGTAAATTAGGAGTTATTTGAGCCAAAAGTTGTAGTTAATAGTGAATATACTGAATATATATTCCCTATACTGAAGTGTTACCATAATTTCAGTCATTAAAGTAATGGTGAGCATCAACCAGAGAGATTAAAACTATGGATTAAAATGGAAAATAGCGATCCTACTTTAAATTCCTTCATAATGCAAGACAGCATTAGTATGTGTTTGGGAAACTGGCTCATACTAAAGCGCAGTTAGAGCGTGTGGGTTTAGATTACTCACAGAGATGGGTAATTGTGCCAGAGAGGGCTGTCTGTTGGATCCTCGCCGCCTTGTGTCATAACAAACTACCACATGCTATGATTTCAGAGTAATTTTAGGTTGAGGTAAGTTAGCCGTTAAAGAGCTGGTGCATCATCCAGAAAGCTGGACGTTTAGGAGGGAGAACAAATCTTCGGTGCACCCTCGAGTATGGCACTTAACATTAAAATAGTCTAAAGAGACGGTTAATGCACTTGACCTCACGGTGTTTCTCATCGCTGTGGATAAAAGCCTTTCTAAATGACCCAGTTCTGTAGTTCAGCGTCGGCCTTTGTCAGATTTCCAAGAAAGAAATGAGCAGTAAAAGACACAATGTTCTTGAAAAAAGCTTTTTTTATTTGTATTCCAGTTCTTGAATTAATTTGATTCTGTTTACCAGGGATTAATCTAATATACAAATACCACACACATTTATAAAAATGACTTTTACTGAAATTGCCGCGGTACGGAGCCCCTTAAGAGACATGGTGGTGGGAAAACGCATATTGCAATGAAAGTTTCTCGAGGGGACACAAAAACATTGAAATATGTGTTTTCCTCACATTTCATATTTTTTTTCCTTCACCATGTCCCTTTCGGGGCTCCTTATTACGGCCTTAAAGAGGAGTAAAGTGCATATCTCAGACATGTTCTGTGATATTTTTTTTGTATGCTTTTAAATCTTTAAGAAATAGCAATATATTGTAACCAATATCAAAACATCATCAAACAAATAGTGCAAGTAAGTTCCCACCAGTAGCCACAGAAGGGCTTCATATATATATACAAATCTTTAAGCACCTTCACTGTACATGGCCATTGAAACATCTTTGCATTTTGCACACCAAGATAAAAACATTTTAAATGCCTCGTCAAGTGCAGAGATATTAAATTTTCATGTCAATTCTCATTTGGAGTACTTGTACAGTGGCTCTTGGGTTGTTAGACTGGTATTTTGTTTTGTGGGTGTTTTTAGAAGAAAGTCTTGAAGGGTGCTTTTTTATCTGTTAAATGCTTTTTATTTCAGTATTGTTTTGAGGGTTTGATGTCAGATACGCATTATCTCTTGGAAAAACACTCCCCCTCTTAGATAAACCAGATGTGTTAGTGTCTTATAAAACCTCTTAGTAAAATATAGCCAAGGCTTATTTAAATATGCATAAATAGCATGAAAATATTTTTTTGTTTCAGTTTAAACGATGCTGAATTACTCTAGCCATTCAGATGTGAAAGTTGTGGACGTTTTTTCCCCCCGTTTTAGTTTCCTGTACACGTCAAGTACCTCCAAGACACTTCATATGTGAAAAAAAGAGAGGTGAAAACATTGGATTTCAAGTTTGTTCTCTAACAACACATCTTTGGATGTTTTACAATGTTCAGTATAGAAATACTTGCGATAATGAACAATTGTACTGTAGAACCTGAAAGCCATCTATACAAATTATTATTTTAAATGTTGCAGACAAGAGCGTTCGATTTAATCAAGGGTCAATCTGAGATGCACAATATAAATAATTTCAATCCTTAAAAGGAATTATGAGAAGTTACTGCAGATTGGTTTGACATCTTATTATGTGTAACATGATATTTTGGCTGTAAAAAAGTTTTTTTTGTGCGTGTTAAAAATTCTTTCCAATTCCTGAGACTTTTTTCTGATTAATTTGTCTTTGTGGTTTCTGTGGTAATTCTAAAAGCTTTTGTATTTTGCATAGTGGATGTACAATGTGTAGGTTTGTAATTTTTCTAGGGATGCACGATATATCGGCCACCATATCGGTATCGACCGATATATGTTCATTTTTAATGTTATCATTATCGGCCCGATAAGAAAATTTGGCCGATATATATTAAAGCCGATAAATTATTGATGGATTTCCTTCAGCTGAGACACTTCAGATGCGCACTGTTCGCCATCATGGTTTTGAATTGCTTGAAATATGATTGAAATCACTTCAAAAAGGAAAATACAGTTAAGTGCAACATGTGCAGCGCAAGTCTGTCATATAAATTACATAATATTATAATGAGAACATTATAATTGTGTGTTTGGACATGACTTTTAATGGTGAAACTTTTGTTTTTGTAATCAGGCTCTCAAAAATTATATTTTTGATTTAGATTTAAATCAGTTATCGGCTTTCAAATATAAAGAATTATCGGTTATCGGTATCAGCCAAAATTTTCATATCAGTGCATCCCTAAATTTTTCCTGTGTTCAGGATTTAGCTTTACTGAAAACCATTATCAGACAATGCAATGCAAACATCAAAGCTTCTAGCTTATTTCAGCAGGACTTATTTTTCTTTCCGCATACCTGATTGTCAAATTTTTTGCATTCGATTTTCACATACTCCATTGCACTGAACAGTCTATGAGCATATCAACATTGTTAGCAAACGCTGAAGCATCAAAAACAGCATTAACAAATGCACATCCAAATCTAGTCATTTAAAAAGTATTTAAAATCCCTGTCATCCCATTTGGAAGCTGACTTATGAAACGAACGAACGAAGAAAAAAAAAAAAGTAATTCTTTTATTTTTAATATTACAGAGTCTGAACCCGAGACTTCTCCTTGTGGCGTCCGAAGCGAGCAGCTGTTTCAAGGTGAGCCAATCAGAGCTCAGGAATTAACGGAAAAGTCACTTTGCGGCCTCCGGAATGGGCGGGGCTCGCTCCAGTCTCATGGCCCAGGGGTCAGAGGGCGCCGAATAAAAGGGCGGGTGGGGCAGAACGTCCTCCGTCGCCACGGCAAAAGCGAACACTCCCCGCTTCCTATTCACATCCTCTGAAATGAGCTTCCTGTCCGTCTCCCGGCTGTCATCCACGTCCTCCATCGTTTTCCCTCCTGGTGGCTGCTGTTTCTCAGCCAGCTGAGCCAGTAAGGGGGCGCCGCCGCCGGTGGTGGGAATCCGCATGGTCCTGTCCGCTTGCATGGCGTTGGGATCCTGCGGGAAGAGGAAGTTGGTGGACCGCCAGGCGGAGGGCTTTCGGCCCCGTCGCGGGCGCGAGACGCGGCAGCTCTGCCGCTTGATGTGTCGGTGCAGGTGGTCGGAGCGCGTGAAGCTCTTGTAGCAGTGCTCACACTGGTACGGCCGCACGCCCGTGTGGATGCGCAGGTGGTTCTTCAGGTCGTAGTTGTGAACGAACTTGGAGTTGCAGTGCAGGCAGATGTAGGGCCTCTCGCCGGTGTGCTTGCGCATGTGAATCTTCAGTTTGTCTTGCCTGAAAAAGAGTAAGATGGCGATTAAGTTTGAGTTATTTTGCATACTTGTAAGAATTCTTGCAAGACACACCAGGTCTTGTTGCTTACTTTTTTTTCCCTAGGAGCACATGCAAAATGTAAAAAATTTAGGAGCGCATTAAAAAAACTAGGGGTGCAATGAAAATGTATCTAATAATGTGTTTTTCCTTAAAAAACAGATACAATGACACATTTACAAACAAAATGATTTATAATATAATAGTAAGTAATTAGAATACAAAAAATATAAATATAAAATATTTGTTTCAAACTATTTATTTAATGGTAAATATTGTTTAGATACTACTAAAATCTATATATTGAATAATATGTGTTAAATAATGCTCTTAACTCTTTCCCCGCGTTTGACGGAATTTTCCATCATTTGTGAGACAACGCTTCCCCGCCATTAACGGAATTTTCCATCATTTGTGAGACAACGCTTCCCCACCATTAACGGAATTTTCCATCATTTGTGAGACAACGCTTCCCTGCCATTAACGGAATTTTCCATCATTTGTGAGACAACGCTTCCCCGCCATTGACGGAATTTTACATAATTTATGAGACAATGCTTCTCCGCCATTGACAGAATTTTCCATAATTTACGAGACAACGCTTCCCCGCCATTAACAGAATTTTCCATAACTTACAAGACTACGCTTCCCAGTGAGACAACGCTTCCCCGCCATTGACGGAATTTTCCATCATTTATAAGACAACGCTTCCCTGCTATTGACGGAATTTTCCATCATTTATAAGACAACGCTTCCCCGCTGTTGACGGAATTTTCCATCATTTACGAGACAACGCTTCCCCGTCATTGATGGAATTTTCCATCATTTACGAGACAACGCTTCCCCGCTATTGATGGAATTTTCCATCATTTATAAGACAACGCTTCCCCGCCATTGACGGATTTTTCCATCATTTACGAGACAACGCTTCCCCGCAATTGACGGATTTTTCCATCATTTACGAGACAACGCTTCCCAGTTATTGAAGGAATTTTCAATCAATTATGAGACGACGCTTCCCAGTCATTGAAGGAATTTTCAATCAATTATGAGACGACGCTTCCCAGTCATTGAAGGAATTTTCAATCAATTACGAGACGACGCTTCCCAGTCATTGACAGAATTTTCAATCAATTACAAGACGATGCTTCCCAGTCATTGAAGGAATTTTCCATCATTTATGAGACAACGCTTCCCCGCCATTGACGGAATTTTCCGGCTTTCCGTGTTTTCACTTTTGTACAGTAGAGAGCGCTATTACACATCTTATGAAAGAGTACAGAATCTCCAGATCAAAACAGGCAAAAAAGGAGCAGAAACAAGCGATAAAAGCATTACTTATGCTAGGTGTAGTCTTTGAAAAAAAAAAAAAAAAATGCGGTTTTCTCATCTCTTTGTTCAAAATGTTGCTTTTTTGTGAAATTTACCCAAATTTAAGTCTGGATGAAAAAGAATGCATGAAAGGATTAGTTCACTTCTGAATGAAAACTTACTCACCCCCATGTCATCCAAGATGTTCATGTCTTTCTTTCTTCAGTCGAAAAGAAATTAAGGTTCTTGAGAAAAACGTATCCATACAGTGGACTTCAACAGTTACCAACGTGTTGAAGGTCCAAATTGCAGTTTCGTGTAGACAAAGACGAGCATTTGTGGTTAAAAAGTATATAAATTTTTATTTTTTTAGAAAGTGACCGATTGTTTCACTAGATAAGACCCTTATTCCTCGTCTGGGATCATGTAGAGCCCTTTTAAGCAGCACTGAAACTGACATTTGGACCTTCAACCCGTTGAACCCCAGTGAAGTCCACTATATGGAGAAAAATAATGGAACGTTTTCCTCAAAAACATTAATTTCTTTTCGACTGAAGAAAGAAAGACATGAACATCTTGGATGACATTTTTAATATGTGTTATAACCTTAAATTTCGTAGATCTGAAATTTTTAAGGGTCTGTGGAGACTTTTTTTTGCGACTTCTTTTTTTAGTCGCAAATGCTAGCAAAGCGGTTACACTCTCTTACACTGCAAACACGCTTACTCATGCGTGTTCGACTGTATATGCATGCAGAAAAACACACAAACAGGTGTACGCCTTCATACTTAAAAAGCACACAGCTGCAAGTTGCTCAACACTAGCAGCAGCAGAAGAACCTAAAAAACATGAAAAACGAAACACTCAGGATTTAGTGTTCCTGTTATGTGGTATCCAGATGAGTTATCCAGAAGCTAAAAGGCCTTTGTTTGATCTATTTCTCACTCTAGATCTCACTCATAGAAATTTCATTCCTCTATAGAGCGTTTGAGCCCAAAAGTGAAATGTAGGTTTTATATTAACAACACCACGCTTTGGCTTTTACAGTGTGGAAACCTCGTGCGGGCTTCGACCACAGTGATGCATAAAGTGTTTCACAGCAGGTTTGTCCTTGTGATGCTGCTCTAGTTTTCATGCGCCGTTTCATTGTTGTAATACTGAAGCTTAGCTTTTCAGCTTCAAAGAGGCTATATATTCTTTAGACAGTCAGTGTAATTTGTTTGAGGGGAAAAGTTACATGACAAGAAGTCAGAATTATCTCGTAAATCTGTCATTGTAAAACGTTCTTTGCCGCCTTCAATTTCTTTTTAGTGAATGTTCACTTTAAAAGTGTTATTTTTGCACTATATCTGATTGAATGATGTTAAAAACAGTCCTGAAATGTTAAAGGTATAGTTCACCCAACTTTTTTATGCTGGTTTTGGACTTTAATTGTATGGAGCGGTTTAGAATGACATGACGGTGAGTAAACAACAAGTTTTTAGTTAAATTTGTGGGTGAACTATCACTTTAATGGTGGTGTTGCACATTCACATCCAGATTGTGGTGCTTTATTCCATTGTCTCCATCTCCTCTTATCATTCCCATCAACTATCACTATAAATAAATCTGGCAAAAAAAAAATGTAATTTAATAATAATTTTAATTAAAAAAAATAATAAATTATTTAAATTATAATTTAAATAAAAATGAAATTATAAAAAAATATAAAATAAAAATGGTAAAAAATTGCCACCATCATTCTCATCAATTAATAAGTATTAAAAGTATTTTTTAAAATAGTAATTTAATAATAAATTAAATAAAATGCAATTATAAATAAAAAAATAATACAAATAAAATTATGAATAATAAAATTACATGTTAAGTAATAATTGTAATAATTAGAATAATACAAATAAAAAATTGTAAAGAATAAAAATATTGTAAAAAAAAAAATAAATAAAAATAAGTTAAAATGGTTAATAATAATTATAATTCCCATCAATTACCAATATAAATAAAACTGGCAAGTAATTTAAATAATAGATTATTTAAATTATAATTTAAATAAAATGAAATTATAAAATTATAAATAATAATAATAAAAAAAAAATGCCACCATCATTCTCAATAAGAGTATTTTTAAAATAATAATTTATATAATAATAATATTAATAATATTATTTAATAATAATTAATTAAATAATAATTATTTAATAATAAATTAAATAAAATGTAATTAAATAATAACCTTTTAATAAAATTATAGATAATAAAATAAAATTATAAATAATAAATTTACATGTCAAGTAATAATTGTAATAATTAGAAGTGTATAGAAAAATACAAAATATACCCACCATAATTCCCATCAATTACCATTATAAATAAAACTGGCAAGTTTTTTTTTTTTTTAATTGAAATTGAATAATAATTTAAATAAAAAATAAATTATAAAAAATAATAAAATAAAAATGGCCACCATTATTCCCATCAACTATCACTATTAATAAGTGCCAAAAGTATTTTTTAAATAGTAATTCAATAATAAATTAAATTAAATACAATTATAAATAATAAAAATAATCAAATGACATGTTAAGTAATAATTATAATAATTAGAAGTGTATAGAAAAATACAAAATTTACCCACTATGACCCACCCATCAACTTTCACTATAAATAAGTGGCAAAGTTTTAAATAGTAAACTTTATTAAAAAAAAAAATTAACAATAATTTTAATAATTAGAAGTGTGTAGAAAAAATACAAAGTATTTCTATACTTCTACAGGAAAGTATACTTGAATAGTATCACTTCCTTTATCTTCTCTCGTTTACTCTTTTTACCTAGATTTGAAGGCTCAAGTTTGTGGTTCTCGCCTTAGTGTGACCTTAACCCGACTCACCTGGTGAAGCGGACCTCGCAGATGGTGCACATGTAGGGCTTCTCCCCTGTGTGTGTCCGCATGTGCCGCGGCAGCTTTCCCGCTCCTTGAATCACCTTGTTGCAGATCGGGCACTGCTGTGATGCTTTGGGCTTCATCTTCCTCTCCTCCTCGAGCTGCCACGGAGGAAACAGTGTCCCGAGATGGGAGGCGGAAAGAAAGCTCAGATACGACCGCAAGTCGGCTCCCTCTTTGATCGGGCCGAGAGCGGGGTCAGAGGTCATACCCAAACCTGGACTCATGAAGTCTTTGAGGAAGTCTCTGTGAAGGATAGGGTTCGTGGGTTCATCCTTTAACTCTTCTTTGATGACTTCTTTCTTGACCGCAAGGTCCAGAGGGCTGTTTTCCAGCGAAGCAGCGGGGAAAGGGTGTCGGGGCTCCAGAATCTGAGGGTAGCCTGGGAATTCTGCAGCCCACATTGGAGGATAGAAGCCCGGGAGAAGGGGCGAGAATCCGGCTCCTCTTTCCAGGCCCGGCACTTTCGGATACAATCCCTCTTGAAGTAAGGACTCTATGGAGAAGTCCTTCAGCGCCCGGCCCTCCAATCCCTCCGGCCCTCGGGGTTTCTCAGCATGAGGGGCTTCCGGAGTGTCCAATGAGCGTCTTTGGGATTCTTGGCCATCCCTGTCCGGGTTCGGCGCCTCTTGTTGCGAGCTGCAGGGTGGACTCTCCGCTCGCCTGTCCTCCCAAACTTTTTGTCGCTCTTGGTTTTCAGCCACATCTCCTTGCGCGGACTTCTCACTGTTGTTGTCCTCAAATTCTCCATCTTTGGAGTCGACCTCCTCCTCCATTTCCTCCTCTTCCTCTTCGTCCTCGTCTTCCTCGTCATCCCCCTCAAACTCGTCTCCTTCTGCAGGTCCTCCTCCTTCTCCCCCTCCTCCTGTGTCCATGATTTCCAGGCACACGTTTATGATGCAGGGGATTTCCAGGAGCCTCGCGGCACTCAGGATCTCCTTGACATTGGATGCGGTCACCGTCAGCGTCGACGTGTACGCAAACTCCAGAATGGCGGTCAGCGATTCCGGCGCCACGAAGTCCAGCTCGTAGATGGCGTGCGTGTTGGAGTCCTGACTGGAGCCGGTGGCCACCGTGAAGAGTTTTTTGAAGTACTGGCTGCAGGCGGCCAGGACGGAGCGATGGGTGCGGTACTCCTGGTCCCTGACGACTAGGATGACGTCGCAAAGCAGCCCGTCCCGCCGCTGCTCGTTAAGACTGCACAGGACGTCGTTGCTGTGGTTCGGGAAGGGGATTCCGATCAGGTCCTCATCTGTGCGCGCCATCTTCTCCGGGGAATCTGTGTACAGGTAGAAAGTGAAACTGATCAGAAGCTGTAGCACTGCAAAAAATTATTTTCATGATTTATCACTTTTTTTTTTCTTTTGTCAAATCAACTTAGAGAATTAATGTGGTTCAGATAACATAATATTTTGAGTTTCTGTTCGCCTTCATTGTATTAAAGGATTAGTTTACTTTCAAATGAAAATTAGCCCAAGCTCTACTCACCCTCAAGCCATCCTAGGTGTGTATGACTTTCTTCTTTCTGATGAACACAATCGGAGATATATTAATAAATATCCTGACGCATCCGAGCTTTATAATGACGTGTTTATAATAAACGTGTTGCTCCGGGGGGTTAATAAAGGCCTTCTGAAGCGAAGCGATGCGTTTGTGTAAGAAAAATTATCCATATTTAACAAGTTTTGAAGTAAAATATCTAGCTTCCGCCCGACCGCCGTCCGTATTCAACTTACGAAAAAAACAGAACTGGTGTTGCATCAGTTACACTTTTTCCGTAAGTTGAATAGGGAAGGCGTAGGACGTAGCATAAGCTTTTTAAACCGCGAGAGTTTTACACTTTCTTCTTACGTTGAATGCGGAAGGCGGTCTGGCGGAAGCTAGATATTTTACTTCATAACTTGTTAAATATGGAAATTTTCTTGCACAAACGCATCGCTTCACTTCAGAAGGCCTTTATTAACCCCCTGGAGCACACGTTTATGATGGATGGATGTGGATGGAGACACTTTCTTCAGCTCATACTCGTTGATCCCGCTCACTGCCATTATAAAGCTCGGATGCGTCAGGATATTTATTAATATATCTCCGATTATGTTCATCAGAAAGAAGAAAGTCATACACACCTAGGATGGCTTGAGGGTGAGTAAAGCTTGGGCTAATTTTCATTTGAAAGTGAGCTAATAATTTCAATGAATTCAAAATTTTAAGGCAATCAGGTAACTTACTTTTTTAAGTTAAACCAACAATTCTTTTTTACAGTGAGCTTGTTATCCTGTCATGCATTAAAACAGGACTGGGCCCTAAATCGATATTGATATTTATCAGAAAAAAATAAAGAAAAAATATCAATAATGAACCTTTGAGTATATTTTGATATTCAGCCTACTAAAATATCTGCATGTAGCTCTTCAATACAAACCAACCAAAATAATAGGTCAGTTTAACTTGAAGAAATTGACAAATATAATAGTGTAGGATTTACTTAGTTTGAAATCATTTTCACTCTGAAATTGCTTGTAAATTTCACAAGTAATTACAAAGAATGTGAAATTTTAAAGTAGAAGGAAAGAAGCACTCCAATAATCTATCCAATAAAGTTTTACTTATAACTTTGAAAAATCTGTTCTTAAAGTATTATTATTATAATTATGATTTAGCGACAACCAAGGTATTTGTTCTTTCATGTTTTAATTTATATATAGTATAAAGTTCTGTTGTACAACATTGTTTTGTGTTGTTTTGTTGAAAATTAATTATATTTTCATTTGATTACATTTTAAAAGATTGATTAAATTCCTTTCATTAGACACCATTTTTGATGATACAATTGTATTAAATCATAAAACACACAGAATCCAGAAAAAAGTAAAATGGAAAACACAGAATTTGGGAAAAATTAACAGGCAGTTAACTTGTAACAAACATTAATTTTCAAATATGTGGAATGCATTTCCTTCCATGTTAATGGTATAAAATGAATATAACCATGAATATTGAATATGGGAAAAAGTATATTTGACCACCCTTACAGTATTATTGATATAGAATGAGATTTGAGCTAAAGCGCTTGTTTTGTGCATGAGTGTGTAACTTGTGTGTGCGTGCACTTTGTGGTTAAAGAGTATGCGTCACATAATCAGATAATTAATTAGCTCCCGTAGAGCATGCAAGGAGCAAATCTCTGATTCTCTCTGATTGCGATTAAACAGCAACTCCACTGGCTTCTGCTTTTCACAACATATATTGATAGCAGTGGCCATTTTGTTGTGTAGGCCTTGAAAGATAGCAAATTAAATCAGATCTTTTGCATTGTGAGAAAAGCTGACACTTATCTTCATCACGTTCGGAAAGACAAGAAGACAACACAGGAAGGCAAAAGGGGTCAGGCTCTAGTTTCTGCTTTCCACGGGAAAAAAAGTGTCAGGGCATGAGTAAACGTAACCCCCCGCCTCCGGTTTTACTTGCGTTGCATGAGAGGAGACATAATGGTATTGTTTAATTGCAATTTCTTTTAATTAATTAACAGGCATGCAATGTAAAGTCTTTTTATCTTCTTCTTCTACTTATATTTTAGTCAAGTGCACTTTCTACAGTGTCCAACAATAATAAAGTATTTGCAAAGCTGTATTTTTCGGACGGCGGATCTCCGTTCAGATGCTCTTAAACTACAGGCCTACATGAATGGATCCCGAATTGTACCTGCGGATTCCCTGAAATGTTTAAAGTGACTTTTTAAGAGGCAATTTGGCAGCATTGTCCTTCATTCATGGCTATGAATAGAGTTTAATCTCAGTGTGTCTCGTCCCCGTGGTCACTGCAGGCATGTGGACGGATGCTTTCATACGTCCCGCCACCACTGAAAGCTGTCGACTGGCGTTCAATGGTCCAAAAACGGCCTCTGAGCCAAAGAAAATGAGCTACTGGTGTTTTTGGGACTTTTTTTCCTCCCTTGTACATTGTCTGTCTTTATTCTCTATAATATTGAGCTCAGCACTTACCAATCAGGATTTTAATGTCCCTTTTGCTGTTGCTAGGAGACAGATGCTATAATTACTGTTTGATCATATAGTCAAGTAACAAGGAATGTATCTTTTAAATTAAGAGCCTTGAGCTCTAAACAATACGACCCTTCAGGTAAATAAACATGCATATAAATATAGATGCAACTTTGGCATGTATGAACCAACATGAAATTGGAAATGCAAATATGAATAATTTGTGTTGACTTCTGTTGTTATAGATCTTGAAGACTGTCATATAAGTAATATGCCTTGAATTATTCATAATTGATTGGCATGTTCTTTGCTAATTGTGTATAAATAACATTTTAACCACATGTGTATAAATAACACAAGCACTTTTTAATTGCAGAAAGAAAAAAGGAAGAGGGAAGGATGAGATCTCGTGTCCCCAGAAGTTCCCTGACAGGTTGGGCAAAACTTTAAAAAAAAAAAAAAAAACGTGCCCCACCCTGGAAAATCCAGCCAAGTTAAATAGGCGTTCAGAGCTAAAAACAACAGTAGGGAGGGAGTGAAAAAAGAAGGAAGAGAGACACAGCGAGGTCTCCCACCCACCCTGGAGCACATGCGTTTCTCGTCTCCTCTTTTCTCAGTCCGGCCCTCCTCACTCACTCCCATAATTATAGTGTGTGTGTTTGAGGGCCGACTGGCCCCTCCGCACATGCCTAACACTGTCGACACGCACTCCTTCATGTGTGTCGACAGTGAACACGTATGACTACCTACATGCAGACATACCACAGACTTCTGCTAGTTGCGTAAAAAGCTAATTACTAATAATACACTCTAAAAATGCTGGGTTAAAAACAACCAAAGTTGAGTTAAAAAAGGACAAACCCAGCAGTTGGGTTGTTTTAACCCAGCGGATGGGTTAAATGTTTGCCCAAACTGCTGGGCAGTTTTATTTAACCCAACTATTGTTTAAAAATAACTGTTTTGCTTGCTTAAAATTAACCCAAAGTATGTTAGAAATAAACTTTTATTAATACGTTAAATTGCTTATTACACTAAAAAATGCTGGGTTAAAAACAACCCATGTTGGGTTAAATATGGACAAACCCAGCGGTTGGGTTAAATGTTTGCCTAACGTGCTGGGTAGTTTTATTTAACCTAACTATTGTTTAAAAATGACTGTTTTGCTTGCTTAAAATTAACCCAAAGTATGTTAGAAATAAACTTTTATTAATACGTTAAATTGCTTATTACACTAAAAAATGCTGGGTTAAAAACAACCCATGTTGGGTTAAATATGGACAAACCCAGCGGTTGGGTTAAATGTTTGCTTAACGTGCTGGGTAGTTTTATTTAACCCAACTATTGTTTAAAAATCGGTACACTGGGTTAAAATGCTGGGTTTAAAACAACCAAAGTTGGGTTGAAAAAAGACAAACCCAGCGATTGGGTTGTTTTAACCTAGTGGTTGGGTTAAATGTTTGACTAACCTGCTGGGCAGTTTAATTTAACTCAAGTATTGTTTAAAAATTACTATTTTGCTTGTAAAATAAAATGTACCCAAAGTATTAGAAATGAACATTTATTAATATGTTTAATAAATGAACATTTATTAATACGTTAAATTGCTAATTACACTAAAAAATGCTGGGTTAAAAACAACCCATGTTGGGTTAAATATGGACAAACCCAGCGATTGGGTTATGTTAACCCAGCGGTTGGGTTAAATGCTTGACCAGCCTGCTGGGTAGTTTTATTTAACCCAACTATTGTTTAAAAATTGGTACACTGGGTTAAAATGCTGGGTTTAAAACAACCAAAGTTGGGTTGAAAAAAGACAAACCCAGCGATTGGGTTGTTTTAACCTAGTGGTTGGGTTAAATGTTTGACTAACCTTCTGGGCAGTTTAATTTACCTCAACTATTGTTTAAAAATTGGTACACTGGGTTAAAATGCTGGGTTAAAAAAACCCAAATTGGGTTGAAAATGGACAAACCCAGTGATTGGGTTGTTTTAACCCAGCATTTTTTAGTGTAATTAGCAATTTAACGTATTAATAAATGTTCATTTATTAAACATATTAATAAATGTTCATTTCTAATACTTTGGGTACATTTTATTTTACAAGCAAAATAGTAATTTTAATCTTTTTTTAATCTGGGCAGTTTTATTTAACCCAGCTATTGATTAAAAATGACTATATGTCTGGCTTAAAATGAACCCAAAATAGGTTGGAAATTAAAAATCAGACACATAATTACCAGAGGCAACAATAATAATCAAACAGTGAACATTTATTAATAAGCAATTTAAATAAATGTTTATTGTTTAATTATTATTCATTAAACATATTAATAAATGTTCATTTATTAAACACATTAATAAATGTTTTTTTTCCAACATATTTTGGGTTTGTTTTAAGCGAGCAATATAGTAATTTTTAAACAATAGTTGTTAAATAAAAATACACAAACATTTAACCCAACAGCTGGGTTTGTCCATTTTCAACCCAACTTGGGTTTTTAACCCAGCATTTTTTATAGTGTAATAAATGTTCACCTTTTGATTATTATTGTCTCCTCTAGTAATTATGTGTCTGATTTTTAATTTCCAACATATTTTGGGTTAATTTTAAGCCAGACATATAGTAATTTTGAATAAATAGTTGGGTTAAATAAAACTGCCCAGCAGGTTGATCAAACATATAACAACCCAACCGCTTGGTTTCTCTATATTTAACCCAACTTGGGTTGTTTTTAACCCAGCATTTTTTTAGAGTGTACAGATGAACCATATACTCGTACTTTTATTAGAAAACCTTTTTTGTCTAACTTCTCGGGAAAAATTTTATCTGCAACTTTAATGTTTTCAACGCTAACCATTCGCTTAAACCTAACTCTCATGCGACCTTTTGCATTTTTACCTTTGCTTTATTAAGCCGTTGTCCTTGATGGTTCCCACAGTGTTGGCAAATACTGACCCTCACACACACCTCAGCGATAGATGCTATCTGAAATCCTGTCTAAACTGTTGATGTGGCGCTGCTAGTAAATGCTGTAGATTGATATCTGCGACTGGACCGCAGCTCAGTTTGTCCAAAATCTGCATTTGCGCTTTTTATTGTGAAATGATTTGATAATTTGTTCTCCGTTGGAGTGTAGTGGAATTATTCTGTAGACGTTGCTTTTGTGGTTTGCTTGTGATGTTTCTAATGATAAGGAAAGATGACGTCATTTTCCACGGAGTAATGTTTTATTGTAATGGTCACATGCTGACAACAAATTTCGTCTGTCAGGCGCTCATTATCGTTTCAGTAAATTTCATTTGTTTGACTGTTAATATTAGGAGTGCAGAATAGTGTAACCTAAGAAAACATATTTAATTGTTTTTAAAAAGTTTGAGAGCTTATTTAGTCATTCATGTATTTGTGAAAATTTACTGAACAAAACAATTGTTTTAAATACTTTAAAAAATATATAACC
>CM077461.1:4970003-4975003 GCA_039654765.1 Mylopharyngodon piceus | reverse complement strand
TCTCATCTCCGTCTCTGAGGGACACAAAGACGTCTGTCCATCCTGTCTGCTCGAGCGGCTCCTCTCCATTCACAAAAACGCACAGACGAGCATCCAACTACAAGCCCAAAACAACGGCACACGCGGACAGACTGAGAGGTTTGTGTGGACGCTGACAGGAAGGAGGAGAGAGAGAGAGAGAGAGAGAGAGAGAGAGGGAGAGAGAGGAGGTGGATCTACTCTAGAGCGGCGATGTAGTTTTTATAGCTGGGTGGGAAGCTCAGGATAATAATACCCATCCTCCTCCACAACACAGTTTAAGCTCAGTATGTAATAAAGCCCATGGTGCACAAACCCTCTGATTTGGGGTCAGACAAAATGAATTTTTAGTTTTATTCGTGAAGGATTTGCAACTTGAACTTGGGCACAAATGAGGGAAGAAAGAGAAAAGTACCAGTTCTATATATGCAGAGGATGAATTAGAGGAAGGTAGAGGACCTGAAGTTCAGAATAGCATACTACTCTTCTTGCTTACTAAATATTGGACAATATACAGTATATGGTCTTTTATTTTATTTTATTTTTTAAAAACATTGTCGCATAACCTAAATGGATTTAATTCGGCTAGTGGCGCAGTCTTAGATTAAAAATAAAACAGTTATTGTGAATTTTTCATTCAATTTTATTTAAACATTTGACAAACTCATATGATGAGTCAAGAAAGAGATATTGCAAGTTGTAATTAATATTTGCCAACATGTTGCATACAACCAGAGCAAGCTTCAATGTATATATTTTGGCAAATGTAGTACGTATTTTATGCATGCAGAAAAAATTGCTTGCTGTACACCAGGGTTAGTATTGTTTACTAAGCTAAAAAAAAACATTCATTGCTTTAAATAAAATATTTAAAAAAACCTTGATTTAAATCAGCTAGTTGCCAAGGCAGCATTTCTTATTTTAAATGTCAAAAATAATATAAAAAACAATATAGACCTATTTTAACTTTAACTAAAATGAAAATGGAAAATATATTTAAAAAAATCTAATTCAAAATATAAACAAAAACTATAATAGTATATACAGTAAGTGATACTAAATGAACACAAACGTAACAGTCATATAATGCAGCAAAAGGAAGAGTAGTATGGCAGTATGCATAGTAGTCATTGAACTTGGCACGGGTCAGATTTAATTAAATGACACTTTATATAATGCCAGAATTGAGACGTTACGACTCTCTAGTTAATTAGAAGTTGGTTGTTTTATACGTGTGGTTTGACCCATATTGTTGCTCAGACTGCATGTTCCTCAACAGGGCTGTTCAATTTCCCTTCGCTGAAACTGAAACCAAGGGGTAGACAGCTAATCAGTTAGTTAACGTGTAAACTTATACTCACACTTGTGTGAAGAGTACATTAGTTCATCCAGACAGCAGTTTTTACTCTAATTGTTATATATATAATTTTTTTTTAATATATACAATTTTTTTGTGCATAGAAGCACCTTTCAGCGAACAATTCTTAAAGAAACATTTTTATTTCTTAGTTTGAAAAACATTTTAATCTGAAGAACCTTTTTCCACTTTAAAGAACCTTTTGTGGAATGAAAAGATTCTATCAATGTTAAAGATTCTTTATGGAACCATGAATACCAATAAAGAACCTTTGTTTTTAAGAATGTATATAATATATTTGAATAAAATACATTTTCTTTATTTTTATATATATATAGATATATATACTTTTATACATTTATACAACCATTATATATATATATTTTTTTTAAATAATATACATTTTCTTCATAATTTTTTAATATATAATATATAATTTATTCATATACATTTTAATAATATACATTTTCTTTATGGTTTTTTATATATATATATATATATATATATATACGAGTAAACTATATATATGTATATTATATATAAAGAAAATGTATATGATTAAAATATATATGTATATGATGTGTGTGTGTATATATATATATATATATAAAAATATAATTTTATATATATTTATAATATATATAAATTATATTATAATATTATATATTATAATTTATAATATAATTTTATATATATTTATAATATAATTTTTAGTACATATAGTTTAATCATATACATTTTCTTCATAATGTTTAATAATTAATATATATATATTTATATATTCTTTATATATATATATGTGTATATGTATATATATTAATCATACATTTTCTTTTATTTTTAATATATAGTTTACTCGTACATTTTCTTTGTATATAATATATATATATACATAGAGAGAGAGAGAGATAAACACACATGTACACACACTGTACATTTGTTTTTTTGTTTTTTTAATTCTATACATGTTATTTGGTTTCCATAAGTTATAATATAACATAAGTATTTTCCATAAGTAGTGTAGTTAAATGTGTTGCATATTTCGTGGTACAACTGTGCAAAAGTAATAAAAGCAAATGTTTAAAAAAAGCTAATAATTAACGCTCAATTATAGTAATTGTGTCTAGGTGAAACAAAACATTTCTAAATATTTCTAAACTCCTAAAAAGAACAAGAAGAATGCGATTAAAGGAAAAAAGTCAAGTGTATGGTGTGAATTTTTTTTTTTTTTTTTTTTTTTCCACATTTCAGCTGTTTCTGTAATTCTTCTGAAAAAAAGGCTTTAGATTATTAGATATACCTCTGGTTATGTAAAACTTGGCATATATCATGCATTTATCCATCTAATGAATGTTTATGATCTTCTGGACATTGAGAAGATGGACCATCTCGTCCTATAACACACTCACAGCCGATAAACGCTCTGTCAATGTTTCATTTAGTTTATTTGTATTTTAATGTAATGTCTTTCAGATTTCTTTGAATGTGATCCCATTTTACCACCATTTTGTAACAAAATCTCTCTTATCAAGGATAATAGAAAAGATCTCTTTTGTTCAGTCAAAATTGAACTCGAGCCAAAATCAGGGTGAAATTTAAAATGGCTCATGTTTTGATTGTGAGATGTACAGAAACTTTTTCAGAAATAGTCTTTGTGTGAAAAGAGAGAGGGAGTGTGTTTCCTTACAATCTATTGTTTCAAAAGCCATAAAACTATTACAGACTCTCTCGTTTGTGTTTTTTGGCACTGTGACATTTTCCCGCCGCGTCTGTCTCTTTAAATCATGACTCGACGCTTTAACACGGACAGGATTTCCTTAATGACATCAAGAATCCACCTAGTTATGTAATTCATGACAGATTGATCATGACCTGCTTTTAACAAGCACAGTTACTTTATACCAAAGCCAGCGTTTAGCTGGGGGATTCTGGGTAAAATATGATTGAGATAGACTTCTTTGTACTGCTGACAATGTGACGAATGTAAGATGTGAAAATTCAAAAGATGGACACACACACACACAACATTATTTGAAGGTATTCTCAGTTATTTGTTATAGAAACCTCAAACAGGTGATTCTATATGTACATTAAAACAGATTCCTGTATTAGTGTTTTATATGCTCACAATAAATAACTCATAACACAACACAAGTACCTGTTGCGTTTTCAGTGTCGTCACAAATTGCTTTTCAGGGTAAAAAAAAAGAGAACTATCTTTTAAAGGACCATTTTTGGACAGTTCTAAAGTCACTGTAGGGTTTTTTGGTATCAGAACATCAGTGGTTTTCTAAAGAACTACAAAGAAAAAGTTTTTTTTTTCACCCTGAAAAGTAGTTTGTGACGACACTGAGAATGCGGCAGGTATTTGTGTTGTGTTATGAATTGTGCTTGACACATTTTGAAAATCGTAACACAATGACGCATTAAATCAAACCTGCATGGGTGAAACTTTGTTTTGGCTGAGGTGTTCTGTCACTCTTTTGAAAATGCTTTAGTATCTGTGTCACTTTAGTATATTTGAGATATTATTATAGGTTATTATTAATGTTTTGAAGTAGTAGTTATATTTTCTGATTTCGTTTTTACTCTTAAAAATAAAGGTTCTTTTATTGGCATTGAAGGTTCCATGAAGAACCTTAAACATCCATGGAACCTTTTAGTTGTACAAAAGGTTCTTTATGGTGGAAAAGGGTTCTTTAGAATATTAAAATGTTTTTCACACTAAGAAAAAAAAAAGGGGGTTCTCTTAAGAACTGATGGCTGAAAGGAACCAAAAACGTTTCTTCTATGGCATTGTGTGTTTTTGTAAAAAAAAAATTGTCTATAGTTTTTATTCATTTTTATTTAAGTTTTCGCTATTTTAGTACATAATGTCAAACTAAATTAATTTTGCTTTGTTTTTTTTATTTCTAGTAACACAAATGTTTTTTAAGGTTTTAGTAACTGTTTAGAATCAAATTTCTCAGATGTCTTCTGCATCAGTCAAAATGCAGTGAGAACTAATGTGTTGTTTTTGTACAGCAGCAGTCAGACGAAGACGAGACACGTTCAGAACCACGACTGACATTCGTCTCGGACAAACCCTTGTGTGTCCGGTGACCCCGTGATGCCTCATTTCAGGTAAGGTCAGATGTTTCTTTCTTTCTTTCTAGTTTGCTGAGGAGAGCATCTTTATAGAGTACATTAGCGCCCGCCCACTTTTTCAGTGCCGTTGGTTCTGGAAGTATTTTTTCCATTCATTTCTCCCATAGGGATTTCAAAATTGTCTTTGTTAAAGCGTTATAAGCCATGAACCAAGACAACCAGCTACGAGGAGAATCATAAAATGATTTCAAACTGTGATTTGTAACAATTAGTTCTTGAAAATTTGACAAAAAGACAAAGCTACACGACTGTGTACTTTCTTTTCTTTAGTAAGGGAAAGAACTACAATCCCATGAAGCATTGCAAACAGCATAATCGAATTAAAATGATGGAGAAATATGAAACTGCATATAAAAATGTTGAATATATATATATATATATATATATATATATATTAAGTTTATTGCAAAATATATTGAAATATTTTGAGAGTGTAGGGAGACCGTCTCGATTATGTCATTCGCAGTGCTTCATGGGA
>CM077461.1:4895003-4965003 GCA_039654765.1 Mylopharyngodon piceus | reverse complement strand
ATAGTATGTAAAGTCTAATAAATTTTGAGTATAGTATGATAAAGTATAGAATAACGAAGTATAGTCTAGTTATACAAAAGTTACATTTAAAGTAAAGTCTGGTTATATAGTATAGTGTAATCTAG
Organism: Mylopharyngodon piceus; assembly: GCA_039654765.1. Lineage (NCBI taxonomy): Eukaryota > Metazoa > Chordata > Actinopteri > Cypriniformes > Xenocyprididae > Mylopharyngodon > Mylopharyngodon piceus. The sequence goes on along the minus strand of CM077461.1, from coordinate 4,964,878 downwards.
TTATGGAGCAGTATTGTTTTTAATATAATACAGTTTAATCAGGTTTGGTTGTAGTAAGTATAGTTATAGTCTAGTGATCGAATAGAAAGTATAGAATAGTGTAGTTACGTTTAGTAACTGAACAGTATAGTATACTCATGTCTAATCAGGTGTGGTTATAGTAAAGTATAGTCTAGAGTAGTTTTCGTCTTCGATACCAAGTTGGTACTGAAATGTTAAAAATGTGAGCGTTGTTGTAAATAGACATCAGTGACGCTCTTCACAGAGCACTTACACAGATACACAAGGGAGCGTTTGAAAGCAGGCATCTCTGAGGGTTGCCACGTTTTCACAACAAAACCCGCCCAATTGCTACTCAAAACTAGCCCAAAACTAGCCCAATCGTGTTTCAGGGGGTCCCCCAGTAAAAATCGCTTTCTGAGGGGTAAAATCTGCTTTTTTGGTGGGGTTCCCCTGGTAAAATTCACTTTCCAGGGGCTAAATATCATATTATTTGGGGTCATTTCAACCCGCAGACATGAAAAACAACCGCGGCAACTGTGTTAAAGGACTTGGCAACACTGCTGCTGATAGATGCCTGCTTTCAAACGCTCCTGCTTTCAAAACGCTTTCAAATTCAAACACTTCTGTGTGCTTTTGATCATTGTAGCCAATCACAGACATATCTGTTGAGTGCGTGAACACAATGGCCAATCAGAGATGTTTACGAATCCGCTCAACAGCGCTCAAAGCGTCACATTTTTAAAATTTCAGTACCGACTTAGTACCGAAGTCAGTACTTTTGATAACGCTAGTCTAGTGGTAAAACTATGGAAGCTTGTTTCCGCCATGAAATAAAAAATAAGGTAATGGCGACATTATCTCACAATTCTGACTTTTTTTCTCGCAATTCTGGCTTTATATCTCACAATTCTGACTTTTTTCTCACAATTGCGAGTTATAAAGTCAAAATTGTGTGATATAAAGTCAGAATTGCGTGTTATAAAGTCAGAATTACGTGATATAAAGTCAGACGTTTTTTCTCAGAATTGCAATTCTGACTTTATATCTCACAATTCTGACTTTTTTCTCACAATTGCGAGTTATAAAGTCAAAATTGCGTGATATAAAGTCAGAATTGCGTGTTATAAAGTCAGAATTACGTGATATAAAGTCAGACGTTTTTTCTCAGAATTGCAATTCTGACTTTATATCTCACAATTCTGACTTTTTTCTCACAATTGCGAGTTATAAAGTCAAAATTGCGTGATATAAAGTCAGAATTGCGTGTTATAAAGTCAGAATTACGTGATATAAAGTCAGACATTTTTTCTCAGAATTGCAATTCTGACTTTATATCTCACAATTCTGACTTTTTTCTCACAATTGCGAGTTATAAAGTCAAAATTGCGTGATATAAAGTCAGAATTGCGTGTTATAAAGTCAGAATTACGTGATATAAAGTCAGACGTTTTTTCTCAGAATTGCAATTCTGACTTTATAACTCACAATTCTGACTTTATATCTCGCAATTCTAAAAAAAAGTCAGAATTGTGAGATATAAAGTCAGAATTATGTGATAACTCACAATTGCGAGAAAAAAGTCAGAATTGCGACTTTATATCACGAAATTCCAACTTTATATCACGCAATTTTGACTTTATAACTCACAAAATCTCGCAATTCTGAGAAAAAAAGTCAGAATTGTGAGATAAAAAGTTGCAATTACCTTTTTTATTTTAACCAGCTTCCATATAAAACAGTATAGTTTAGTTATAGTACGTCCAATAATAATTGGTTTTAGTATAGTCTAGTTATAGATTAGAAATAGGACAGATTATAGTACGGTAATGTCTAATCAGGTTTGGTACAGTTACAGTAAAATATAATTATAATATTGGTATACTGATAGAACAGTAAAATGTCATTGTTATATGTCTAATAAAGTCTGATTATATTATTGTAAAGTCTAGTTATAGAACAATAAAGTCTTGTTTAACATAGTAATTATTGTAGTAAATCTATCTAGATCAGATTATGATCCTAAAAGGCTGATCATGTTTGGATTAATCAGTTTAGTTTCTATCAAACAGGCTAGCTATAGAGAGTCATTGTATAGGCATACAACTTTTTCTTCTTTCTGGAGACTTTGACCTAAATTTGTAGTTAATTTCCTGTTTGTTATGGGTGATTAGTCATGTGACCTTGTGATGTGTAGGAGCTTCTAAAGAAAAACACTTGTCGAATTCTTAAAGAAACTTCACAATCGCAGTGCTCAGAGATTATAAATAGCGGCTCGGCTCACTCACCGTGACCATAGTGATAGTGAAATTACATGACCATGTGACCTGTTGAATTGCTATTAAAATTAGCATGCTATCACATCCGGTACTTGGATGGATGGCTGTAAATATCCAGTGTTAACCATTTAACTATTGAATTAATCAGCGGAAGGTGTTTAACAGCTGGTTCAAAAAAGAGCTGGATCATAAAAGATTCAGTCGTGACCTCCGAAAACAATTCATTAGAAGTGTTTTATGCAGCAGAAAACAAATTCATCAGTGAGAGTTTAACTGTCTGTGTCTCTCTGTGTAAAGGTGAGGTCAGGACAGTGCTCACGGTTTGACAGATAAGCTTTACCTAAGATAAGATGAAGAGAGAGGAAGGAAAATGACATATAGGCAGGCACTATTTCTGTCTCTGTTTGAGTGTGCTGTTGGGCGGCTGTGTGTGTCATCAGAAACAGACGTGTGTGAGAGGATGTGAATCCCCTAACTTTCACTTTGGGTCGTGGTGAACTGGACAAACTTACTCTTATTAGATTGATCCGCTTCTTACAAACGCACACACATTCATAGAAGAGGCCGGCTTCACGTCTACATTTAGTAAAATCAAACCACAGATTAGTTTTGAATCAGATTTCCTGTTAAACAGAATTAAAAGAAATGATCAGCTGGTCACTATCACAAAATAAGCCCTGATGGGATGATCAGGACGTGTTGTTTCAGCCTGAGGGGGGTTATTTTGTGATAATGAAACTAGCACGGATGGATTTGATGACTAAATAATTTCACTTTGGAGGAGGGTCGTTTTTGCAGAAATGAAACCAGCACATATATGTAGGACATCGTTGCCTGGGACAACGATAAATTATTCAATTTGGCATCATGATGCGCACACATCTTTTACTGCATAATGTCACATGTGACCAATCAGAATCAAGTATTCCAGAGAGCTGTGTAACACAATTAAATGTTAAGCATGGAATGCAAAAGCGGCCATTTTTCATTCGTTCTGATATCTCACTATGCTCATTGTTGATTTTGAAGGATTTTCTCTGCCTTTAACAGTTCTTTATCGAATCGAAATGTTATTTTCAGTAGAAAAATTATTGTATAAAGTACTCTTTTTATTATTTTATTATTAAACAAAAATAATTCAGACTCAAAAAGTAGCAATGCGTTTTTACCAGCCAATAACAGCACTATATGTAACTCAATATTTGTATCTGCTCACATCACAATCCCTCATCAATATCTGTTTTGTTCAGTGAATAAACATCAATTCTCTTTTCCAGATGGTCAGTCAGACCACATTCGACTTTGATATTATAAATTATATAAACAAGCTATTGTTTGGACATACTGATTGATATGGAAGCTTGTTTCCGCCACGAAATAAAAAAAAAGAGATAATTGCGTCTTTTTAGCTCACAATTCTGACTATATTTTATTGAAATTGCGAGTTTACATCTTGCAATTTTGACTTCTTATCTCAGAATTGTGAGTTCATATCTCAAGTTTGCTAGTTTATATTTTTTTTCTCAGAATTGCGAGTTATAAAGTCAGAATTGCGTGATATAAACTCAAAATTGTGAGATATAATCTTTTTTTCCTCAGAATTGGACTTTTTTTCTCAGAATTGTGAGATATAAACTATCAATTGCGAGTTATAAAGTCCAAAATCCAATTCCAGGAAAAAAAGACTGACCTTTTTCTCAGAATTGCAAGTTTATATCTCGCAATTTTGACTTTATATCACGCAATTGCGACTTTATAACTCATAATTACGAGTTTATATCACAATTCTGACTTTATAACTCGCAATTGCTAGTTTATATCACTCAATTTTGAGAAAAAAAGTCAGAATTGCGAGATGTAAACTCGCAATTGCGAGAAAAAAGTCAGAATTGTGAAATAAAAAGTCGCAATTACCTTTTTATTTTTTATTCAGTGGTGAAAACAAGCTTCCATATTCTGATTACCATAAAGTTGATGTAAAAAAATGGTGGTGAAAAAAAGTTTTTTTTAAAGCAATTAATACTTTTATTTAGTAAGGATTGATTAAACTGATCAGAAGTGACAGTAAATACATTAATAATGTTACAAAATAATATATTTCAAATAAATGCTGCTCTTTTGATCTTTCTATTAATAAAAGAATGCTGAAAACGTATCAGTTTCAACAAAAATACTGTTTTCAACATTGATAATAACCAGAAATGTTTCTTGAGCAGCAAATCAGAATATTAGAATGATTTCTGAAGGATCATGTGACACTGAAAATTCACCTTTGATCACAGGAATAAATGACATTTTACAATATATTCACATAGAAAGCAGTTATTTTAAATTGCAATAATATTTCATAATATTACGGTTTTACTGTTTTTTTTTACTGTATTTATTTCAGCCTTGGTGAGCAGAAGAGACTTCTTTAAAAAAGATCTTACAGATGCCAACGTGTATATACGTTCTCAACAACACTGGGAGTGTATTTTGACTACCTATTCTACCTATTTATACAGTTATAGAAAAGTGTAGTTCAATTAGTAGCTTCTTGTCATTGTTCTGAGCTGTGTGTGTGTGTGTGTGTGTGTGTGTGTGTAGTTTATCTGTGTGTTCCCAGCAGTGATCTAGAACCGCTCTGAGATCCCGATCATTGTTCTGGTTACCTCGTTCCCACACCCTCCCGCGTGGAGCGCACCACACTGTCGAATGTTTGAGAACACGCCAGTGTAAAAGTATCTGCCGTGTAACAAAAGACTGCTTCGGATCAGGTTCAACTTTGATAAACCTTGTCCTAGTGACTCGACAGACAAAGGCGTGGTGCGTATCCCGGCATAACCCCGCTCCCTCACGCTGCTCTCCGTTTCTTCTCTCTCTCTGAGTGACGGTGAGGTTTGGACTCCCACCACAGGAGTTTTTATGTAATCACGGCCTGTTAATGTCGGGTTAATCAGAGCTGCTCGAACATGCCGTGATGGATCTGAAAGCAGCTGCTTGGCATTGAAAGAAAATCTGGTACCCGTCACAGCCACAATTAAAATGCATGAATAATTGAGACCGGCGGTCATCTGCCCATTCACCTGATATACTGTGTCCCTGACCACACCGAACAAAGCTCCCCCTCTCTCTCTCTCTCTCTCTCTCTCTCTCTGTGTGTGTGTACACTGTATTCACACAGTTTACCTGAGTGCACTGAACGTACATGTTTGAATACTTCAGCATTTAAGCCCCCAGATTCATGATAGAGTCTCAGCTTATGCTCACAAAGAGAACAGATGAATGATGTTTCCTGTATTCCGTCTTAGACATGGCCAGTGCTGCTCACAGATTCATCGTATGTGAAGTTTCCGCAAAATAAAAGTCACAGCAGATAGTGGAAACATGTTTTCAAAAAACAGTGTTTTCAAAGCAATTTTTTGTCCTAAAAAGGTACATGTATATATGTGTATCTATGTGTATCTATATCTATATCTATCTATCTATCTATCTATATACACACACACACATATATATATACACACACACACACACACATATATATGTATGTGTATATATACGTGTATATATATGTATATATTTATATATATATATATATATATACATATACAGTACATACACACATATATAAAATATGTTAAAATATATATATATATATATAATATAAATATGTTTATATTTAATGTTTTACATATGTGTATATATATATAAAATTCTATCTTATTTTGTTCATTAGAATGTTCACTCTAAATTTGAATATTTGGAATTTGGAATTTTTAAATTCGTTTGAAGAATCTTTTTATTTTTGAAAGGTCAAGATTCCGCAGGTCAAGCAGTTACATTGTTACAGTTTGAAATGTTGATAATCATTCTGAAATCTTCAGCTGATTTGAAAGTTAATAATAATTGATTTTGATGAATGAGTGAGCCATAGTCAGTTTTTAATGAATGTTTATATTGTTCCCTATGAATATACAATAATATATCCCTTACAAAACAATACTGTGGTAGCGCGTTATTATTTTTACTTATTTTAAGTACTTATGTACATTACATTACAAACTTGAGGAATGAGACTCTTACAAAAAAGCTTACGTTTTTGAGATTGCAATGTTATGCTGTTCAAGTGACGTTGATGAATTATTTAAAATAGATGAATTTAGATTTAAAAAAATAAATAAAAATGGAGCATTATTGTAAAATGAAATCAAGTGCAGATATTTTCTGATTTATTTTGTAAACTTTCCCCATATTTTAATTTTGCTCTCATGCGTTTTTATGCTTAGTTTCTGTAGTGGCGTAACCGATAACATTTGTCGAAAAACTCACTAAAGCCTGGTTTGTCTAAAACTGGAGTTCTCTTGCAGGGCAACTCTGAGTGATGCTGAGATAGCATCAGACCCCCGTCCCTGACCTGTCATCTCATTTTACTGTATTAGACTTTCTAATTAAAAAGACAGTGAGAACAAGGGGGTGGGGGGGTCCCGCAGAATCTAGTGCACTTTAAATGACAGACACGCAAGACGAGCTGAATAAATGTCATCACAAACCCTTTACATTTCACCACAGACAGTGATGGAGCAGTAAGACAGGCACCAGTAGAAACAAACTTAGAGAAAGCGAAAGACAGAGACACACACAGTAGTGGTTGCTGACCTTTAGGTGTTGCTGGAGGAGTTGCTTCTTGGAGAGAAGTCTCTGCGTGTCAGGAAACAGACTGCTATCCTCCGATTCAAACATGTGAAAGTGAACACAGACGAGAGAGAGAGAGAGAGCGACGGGGAGAGAGATAAGCAGAGGAGTTGCGTTTTGCACAGAAGGTGTGTCGTGAATCAGGGAGAGAGAAAGAGAGACGGAGAGAGAGACACTAAACAAAAGTTCACACCCACCCAGCCCTCCCTCCAAACCAAAAGTATGTTGGCAGCCGGCCGCACGTGTCCACCTGACATGCACCTCGCACTCACACACACACAATCCCTCCCAGCGTACCTGCAGACACTGGCAGTGTGTTATGCACTAATGCCAACATGCTCATCAACACGTTTACATTCTGATCATCTCATAAATGCGCGCGCACACACACGCACCCACACACACACACTGCATCGATTCAGAAGGTGAACAATTTAATGACTTTTATTGGATTTATTAGATTTAAGTCAGAGGAGCATATTTGATGTTTTATTACTGAGAAAAATGTTTTGTGAGTGTATAATTCTGTAAAGGCAAACTTAAATTAATATAGCACATACATAAATAATATACTGTGGTGGTTCTGTTGGTCAAATGATGGTAGCAGATGCTATTTTGACGTAGTATATAGTATAAGTTGTTAACTTATAGAGCTCTTTCTACCTGATCTGACCATTAGAAATGACTTTTGTTGGTGAAATCCAATGTAATTGTGTTATTTAGTCATATTAAATAATATTTGTGAGTGGAATACAACCAGGAAATTGAAATGTTTATTATTTGTTAGTTACCTGACCTCATTTTACACGGTACATTCTGAATAAAAGCAGAAAACAATAAACGTTACCTGTAAATGTTCATTCTGACCTCTCACAAGGCAAGCAGACACATTCAGAAATGTATATAAATAAAATTAAGAATAAAATATATGCATAAAATTAATATATAAACTTTATATATAAAGCTTATATATATATATATATTCAGTAAATATTAATAGATTTATAATATATTTATATATAATGTATATATATATATATAAAATTAATATGTAAAATGTATATATATATAATTTATATATATATATAATTTTATATATTAATTTTATTCATATATTTTATTAATTTATTAATCTGTGAAGTTTAATTATTAATATTATTAATTATTAATATTAATCAATATAAAAATACTGGAATTTATTTATTTATTTACTGGATTAATAAATGTACTTATATTGAATAATATTTATTGATTATTGTTTTATTAATACTTATCCAATACGTATGCTGTTTTATTAATATACCATGGCACTATGTGATTATCATATTCATATATACTGTGCTATTTTTATGGTACTCCTAGGTAAAGAATAATACCATAGTGCTTATTTTGTAAGCAAATACTCACATAGCTAAGTAGGCTGCATATTTATTGTATATATTGATCGCAGCCCCCGTAGAAGATGTGTGTATGGGTGTGATGTGTAAATATGTGTTGATTCCTCTCATGGCTGCATTCCCAGCATTCAGTGTCTGCGCTCTTATCGTATTAAACTCAGGGAGGGGCCTGATGTATGTGGGCCGCTTCATTAATACCCACCTAAAGAAGGGAGCGGGCATGTTTCTGTGAGGCTCATGAGTAAGGCGTTTGTGAATGCAGGTGTGCACCGCACTGATAATTACGCAATGCATCAAGAGTACAGCGCTAAACACATTACCGTGTCATTCACGCTGCGCAAACTGCATCATTTAAAGATCAAGATTAATACATGTTTACCCAGCTCAAATCACTCTCAAGCACTTTGATACCTGGAGGAGGATTTTAATTCAGCGGCGTATCATTAATCAAGTGATGTCATGGAAGAAAAGGTTCTAAACAGAACCTTCAAGAGTTCTGTCAGCTGCTTCATATATAGAAGCTTTAGGGGTTCCCATCATTGGATCATATTATGGATTTAATTTTAATTAATTGATTGATTTTAATTTCATTAATTACATTTTATGAATTAAACAGCTTGTAAACAGACTTTATCACTTAAAGTTGATTATGATTTCACTTTTTTAACTTTAGTTAGTGTGTAATGTTGCTGTTTGAGCATAAACAACATCTGCAAAGTTACGACGCTCAAAGTTCAATGCAAAGGGAGATATTTTCTTTTACAGAAATCACTTTTTAAGGACTACAACAAATGGCTGGTAGGGACTACAACGAGCTTCTTCGCGGGTTAGTGACATCACTAATCTTAAAATGTACATAAACCCCGCCCCCGAGAACACACAACAAAGGGGGCGAGGCCATGTTGGGCTGCTTTAGAGAAGAGGAAGAGTTGTTGTAGTAGAGTGTTGTTGACATGCCGTCATTTTACGCCGGACTGCTTCACAAACGAGGGTCAATTCAACGCTGGATTTGCACAAAAGATTAACATGACGGCACATGCTAGTCGATGAGTTGAATCAACTCCACAGCAACTACATAAATTTATCCATTAACCATTCAGAAACGTCCAGTTTCATTCTAAAAGTTCTTCCTGAGTCTCTCCATCAGTGTCCGACTCCGGTTTGAACAATGTAAGGCTGAATACCGTTACTGACAATCCTCATTTTGGCTGCGTGAGATTCTCCAGCTTTGTTGTTGTTGAGCAACCGAAGCGCGAGCTGTTAAAGCTCCGCCCTCTTCTGGAAAGGGGGCCGGGAGCAGCAGCTCATTTGCATTTAAAGGGACACACACAAAAACGGCGTGTTTTTGCTCACACCCAAATGGGGCAAATTTGACAAGCTATAATAAATGGTCTGTGGGGTATTTTGAGCTGAAACTTCACAGACACATTCTGTGCATTATAGGTCCTCTTTAAAAAAATTGAAATACCCTGTTAAACATGAAAGTATGATGCAGTCATTTCTCTTACATAGAACCTTTTTGGCATAAAGGGGTATTTGAAATCGAGTCAAGAATCCAAGAACCTTTTCTTCTAAAGGCCTGTTCACCCCAAGAACAATAACTATAACAAGAACTATATTAGCGTCCACACCAATGCACGATATCGTTTTGTCGTCTGTTGCTTTAAATGCTCAAGATCTTCAAAGCAGGATGGATTCTGATTGGCTGTCAATGTTTTAATCGTTCATCAGCTGGAAAAAAAATAATTCTGAAAGTGATTCCAATGACATCGTTCCTCTCTGTCATTATGGTTATTGTTTTGGTGTGGACTCTGTTATTCTTTTACATTTAGAACGATTTTTAGAACTATCTTTATCATTATAGTTACTATATCGTCCTTGGTGTGAACGGGCCTTAAGAGTGCATGATCTGATGAGTATCTGATAGGGTCATTGAACATCACGCGATTGACAAAATAAGACAAAAATCGTATATTTTTTCTCTTAAAGGACTCATCATGAGGATTCTAATCTCCCTTGATCTTCTGAGATGAAAGAGATTGATGTTTTGACTATGAAAACATACTGTAACTTTCAGAACTCAAACTTCTTCCTCAGGTTAAAAAGAGGTTCATTGATACAAAGATACTAAAATGACTTGTTCTAAACTTCTGCAACTCGTCAGACAGATGAATATGTTAATGCATGACCGCCCACGTTCACATATCAACAACGTCTATTGGATTATCAGAAACATAGAAACGAGCGTTTTTCGTTTGTTTGTTTCGTTGGCCGATGAAGCGGTGGTCTTAAACTCTGAATACTGATACATATCAGACACGGAAACATGATGCCATTGTAGAAATGGTCAATTTATCAAAATTTTTCTAGACTGCCGATATGACCAGAGTCTTCATCTCATTTTAAACATTTTCCATAAGTATTATTATTTTTTCATTAGTTGTAAGATGTAGAGTAGATGCATCTTTAAACCTCTCTTTCATTGAATATTGTGTTTCAGAAACATGAATGACAGTTTTTTTCTGCCTCTTTCTGTTTCTGTTTTATGATCACTGATTGTTTGAAATGAGACAGACCTGTAAATGAGGACTCACTCTTTCAGCTGAAACTGCAAAAAATCAACCACTTCCTTTCCTGCAGTGCCTGTGTGTGTGTTTGTGTTTCCCTCAGCAGTACATGGGTAGCAAACGTCTCCCTCTTAGTGACACATGTTCAGGGGGTTTCTTCAGCGGTGGGCCCTTTGACCCTGTGGACTTATTTCAAACTCGTTTTTATGAACAAACTAATCTACATTTCTACCACATCTCGAATTTTGTATTTGGTTTGATCGCAGTCTGTGGTGGAAATTACGTTTTTTAATATTTTTAGAATAGAAATATTAAAAATTGCCTTGCTATCGATAATTTCATAGCTAGTATTTTAAGTATTATAAATGCACATTATTTTAGAAATATTTGCATGCAAATCCATCCCAAGCATGCTTTTCGCTGACATTGTCTCCTTGGTGATCAAGTACACTAACCTCAGATAAAAATCTATTAAAAGAAAAGTTGTTGGTGGAAATTATTTGAATTAAATATGCAGATGTGATAAATTGATTTTTATTTTCTGAGTACGGGATAAAACAATAATATATATATATATATATATATACACAACCCGAATTTCGTAAATGTTGGGACATTTTTTAAATTTGAACAAAATGAAAACTAAAAGACTTTCAAATCACAAGCCAATATTTTATTCACAATAACAAATGTTTAAACTGAGAAATTTTACAATTTTATGCACAAAATGAGCTCATTTCAAATTTGATGCCTGCTACAGGTCTGAAAATAGTTGGGACAGGGGCATGTTTACCATGGTGTAGCATCTCTTCCTCTTTTCAAAACAGTGTGAAGACGTCTGGGCATCGAGGTTATGAGTTTCTGGAGTTTTGGTGTTGGTTTTTCGTCCCATTCTTGCCTGATATAGGTTTCCAGCTGCTGAAGAGTTTGTGGTCGTCTTTGACGTATTTTTCTCTATAGGTGAAAGATCTGGACTTCAGGCAGGCCAATTCAGCACCCGGACTCTTCTACGACGAAGCCATGCTGTTGTAATAGCTGCAGTATGTGGTTTTGCATTGTCCTGCTGAAATACACAAGGCCTTCCCTGAAATAGACGTCATCTGGAGGGGAGCATATGTTGCTCGAAAACCTTTATATACCTTTCAGCATTAATAGTGCCTTCCAAAACATGCAAGCTGCCCATACCGTATGCACTTATGCACCCCCATACCATCAGAGATGCTGGCTTTTGAACTGAACACTGATAACACGCTGGAAGGTCTCCCTCCTCTTTATTCCGGAGGACACGGCGTCCGTGATTTCCAACAAGAATGTCAAATTTGGTCTTGTCTGACCATAGAACACTTTTCCACTTTGAAACAGTCCATTTTAAATGAGCCTTGGCCCACAGGACACGATGGCGCTTCTGGACCATGTACACATATGGCTTCCTTTTTGCATGATAGCGCTTTAGTTGGCATCTGCAGATGGCACGGCGGATTGTGTTTACCGACAGTGGTTTCTGGACCCATTTAGTAATGTCATTGACACAATCATGCCGATGAGTGATGCAGTGTCGTCTGAGGGCCCGAAGACCACGGGCATCCAATAAAGGTCTTCGGCCTTGTCCCTTACGCACAGAGATTTCAGCCATTTGTTGCCCCCGTGCCAACTTTTTTGAGACCTGTATCAGGCATCAAATTTGAAATGAGCTCATTTAGTGGATAAAAGTGTAAAATTTCTCAGTTTAAACATTTGTTATGTTATCTATGTTCTATTGTGAATAAAATATTGGCTCATGTGATTTAAAAGTCTTTTAGTTTTCATTTTATTCAAATTTAAAAAACGTCCCAACATTTCTGGAATTCGGGTTGTATATATTTCAAACGTAAAACGTGAAAACATAATGTGATGCACTCACTGGCTCAGATATGGCTGTTCTAATGACGGACAAAACATGCATGTCCGATATTCTCAAATTCTCATACTTTTTTAAACATAATACATTTTAATAATGTAACTGCTTTTTGTTTAATTCTATGAGAATAAAAAAAAAACATAGTTTAATAGTATTTATAAAATGTATATATGTATATAATATATATATATAATGTATATGTGTGTGTGTGTGTAAAATAATAGATTTTATTTATTCACACACACACACATATATATATATATATATATGGAATTCTAAAAAAAAATTTAATGATTTATAAAATTTATATTATTAAAATATAATTAAATTAAATGATCAATAAATATAATAATAATAATAATGTGTGTGTGTGTGTGTGTGTGTGTGTGTGTGTGGTTGTGCTGGAAATTCCAAGAAATGGTATGCACTAGTGGAATATACTGTACTGTTAGTGGTTGTCGGTGTCGACTACACCCCTAGAGTGGTCCGACTGGTTCACACCAGCCATCCCTCTCCCTCTGTTTCTCCCTCCCTCCCTCTCTCTCTCTTTCTCTTCCTCTCTCTCTTTCTCTCTCTCTCTCTCTGGTCCCACAACCCTCTGCATGAGAGGACAAGGCAAGGAATGTAATCCAACCACACACTCATAGATTACCTCACCCTCCTCCAGTCCTCTCTCTCTCTCTCTCTCTCTCTCACCCTCTCCCGTGATATTGCTGCCAGGTCGGAATGTTTTTCTTAGCCTCTCCTACACACTTTCACACACACACACGGCCCTCTCCTCTCCATTCTACCCCCGTTCCCATCCCATCCCATCTCTCTCTCTCTCTCTCGGGGTGGGTGGGTCTTGTCTAGTTGAGCTGTGCTGAGTTAAACCCCCTCACTGTGATCTCACACTCTCTCATGTCTAAACCTGCCCGCTGGAGTTGTTGGTGTTTGTGTACGTCTTCCCACAGACACAGTACAAAAAATTACATTTTTTCCACCCGTTGCCAATGGTGGGTGATATTTACTGGGTAAAAGTAGTTCTTGCAAGCCCTAAAATGTATATTTCGCTAAATATTTTCTTTTTCTTCTTAAAAACAAGATTTGAAGCTGAGTTTGCTGCAAATTCACCAGCTTCAATTAAGGGCCTCAAACACTTGATGGCAAACTGTTAAGTTAGCCAAAAATAAACCATTTTGAAAGGGCCACCACTGTAAAAAAGTAAGATATTTTAATTGAGAAAAGAAGATCAAGTAGACAGTTTGTATATCAGTGATTTGATTCGCCACCTGCCGATTTTTATTTACTTCCCAAACCTAATTTTGTACTTGTATTTGGTGTTTGGTGAGTGTTAATTTTGGACTCACTTGCTGCAGTCAAATCATAAAAACGGTTGAATGCAAAGAGTTTTCATGCCTACAGTGAACCTAATCATTTCGAGAAGCTTCTGAGTTTCTGTTATTTATTTGACAGGAAGTGTGATGTAGTTTTATAAAGGTTACCAACTTCTTTATACTCTTTTCATCTTGATGTGGTTTGTACAGCAGGAAGTTTAGTCTTTTGTGTACCCAGACTGTCTCTGGACTTCATCCTTAACATCATCCTCTCCACACACACAGATCAGTAGCTTTGACCAAGACTAATGATAACTATTATAAGGGTGATACAAACATGAATGGAATGAGATGAAGATTTATTTATTTATGAAAGTGGAGGATATCACAAAACTGCTCATAAAATCAGCTCCACCTTTTAAAGCAAAACACTACAGATAAAATTTCAGGCACTGATCAATTTTGAGATTCTGGGCTATTTCGCTTCCATAACTTGTCTTCTTTCAGACTAGTGGAAAGAAAACATCCAAAATACATTTAAGTGTTTTATTTTATTACACTTTCTCTACTTGAGTCTGTAGATTTCAGTCACAATCCATATTAAAGGCAGTGAGTTTTAGTTAGAAATCTCCAGTTCAGCAGCGTTACATACAACTTTACAGTATCTATATTCTGAAGGATTTTACAGAGGGGTTTGTCTGTATAACATTCGCCTGATTTACATTACATTTTGTTCCTAAAAATATTGTGTAAATGTATTTTTTTCTGGGTGTTAACAGTGTATGGAGTGATAAAAGGAGATATCCAAATCCCCATTGAATGAATACCAATGAGGTTCATTCTCGTGTTACGCAGCACATTTGAGCTTCTGCAAGAACCAGTGAGGTTCATTCTTGTGTTACGCAGCAGGTTTGCGTTTCCTCAAGAACCAATGAGGTTCATTCTCGTGTTACGCAGCACGTTTGAGCTTCCTCAAGAACCAATGAGGTTCGTTCTCATGTTATGCAGCACGTTTGAGTTTCCTCAAGAACCAGTGAGGTTCATTCTCGTGTTACGCGGCACGTTTGAGTTTCCTCAAGAACCAATGAGGTTCGTTCTCGTGTTACGCGGCACGTTTGAGCTTCTGCAAGAACCAATGAGGTTCATTTTCGTGTTACGCAGCAGGTTTGAGCTTCCGTGAGAACCAATGAGGTTCATTCTCGTGTTACGCAGCACGTTTGAGCTTCCTCAAGAACCAATGAGGTTCGTTCTCATGTTATGCAGCACGTTTGAGTTTCCTCAAGAACCAGTGAGGTTCATTCTCGTGTTACGCGGCACGTTTGAGTTTCCTCAAGAACCAATGAGGTTCGTTCTCGTGTTACGCGGCACGTTTGAGCTTCTGCAAGAACCAATGAGGTTCATTTTCGTGTTACGCAGCAGGTTTGAGCTTCCGTGAGAACCAATGAGGTTCATTCTCGTGTTACGCAGCACGTTTGAGCTTCCTCAAGAACCAATGAGGTTCGTTCTCGTGTTACGCAGCACGTTTGAGCTTCTGCAAGAACCAATGAGGTTCATTTTCGTGTTACGCAGCACGTTTGAGCTTCCTCAAGAACCAATGAGGTTCATTCTCACGTTACGCAGCACGTTTGAGCTTCTGCAAGAACCAATGAGGTTCATTCTCGTGTTACGCAGCACGTTTGAGCTTCCGCAAGAACCAATGAGGTTCGTTCTCGTGTTACGCAGCACGTTTGAGCTTCTGCAAGAACCAATGAGGTTCATTTTCGTGTTACGCAGCAGGTTTGAGCTTCCGTGAGAACCAATGAGGTTCATTCTCATGTTACGCAGCAAGTTTGAGCTTCCGCAAGAACCAATGAGGTTCGTTCTCGTGTTACGCAGCACGTTTGAGCTTCTGCAAGAACCAATGTGGTTCGTTCTCGTGTTACACGGCACGTTTGAGCTTCCGCAAGAACCAATGAGGTTCGTTCTCGTGTTACGCGGCACGTTTGAGCTTCTGCAAGAACCAATGTGGTTCGTTCTCGTGTTACGCGGCACGTTTGAGCTTCCGCAAGAACCAATGAGGTTCGTTCTCGTGTTACGCGGCACGTTTGAGCTTCCTCAAAAAACCAATGAGGTTCGTTCTCGTGTTATGCGGCACGTTTGAGCTTCTGCAAGAACCAATGAGGTTCATTTTCGTGTTACGCAGCACGTTTGAGCTTCCGTGAGAACCAATGAGGTTCATTCTCGTGTTACGCGGCACGTTTGAGCTTCCGCGAGAACCAATGAGGTTCATTCTCGTGTTACACGGCACGTTTGAGTTTCCTCAAGAACCAATGAGGTTCATTTTCGTGTTATGCAGCACGTTTGAGCTTCTGCAAGAACCAATGAGGTTCATTCTCGTGTTACGCAGCACGTTTGAGCTTCCTCAAGAACCAATGAGGTTCGTTCTCGTGTTACACAGCAGGTTTGAGCTTCCGCGAGAACCAATGAGGTTCATTCTCGTGTTACGCAGCACGTTTGAGTTTCCTCAAGAACCAATGAGGTTCATTCTCGTGTTACGCAGCACGTTTGAGTTTCCTCAAGAACCAATGAGGTTCATTCTCGTGTTATACAGCACGTTTGAGCTTCTGCACGAACCAATGAGGTTCATTTTCGTGTTACGCAGCAGGTTTGAGTTTCCTCAAGAACCAATGAGGTTCATTCTCGTGTTACGCAGCAAGTTTGAGTTTCCTCAAGAACCAATGAGGTTCATTCTCGTGTTATACAGCACGTTTGAGCTTCTGCACGAACCAATGAGGTTCATTTTCGTGTTATGCAGCACGTTTGAGCTTCTGCAAGAACCAATGAGGTTCATTCTCGTTACGCAGCACGTTTGAGCTTCTGCGAGAACCAATGAGGTTCATTCTCATGTTACGCAGCACGATTGAGCTTCCGCAAGAACCAATGAGGTTCATTCTCATGTTGCGCAGCACGTTTGAGCTTCTGCGAGAACCAATGAGGTTCATTTTCGTGTTACGCAGCACGTTTGAGCTTCCAATGAGAACCAATGAGGTTCATTTTCGTGTTACGCAGCACGTTTGAGCTTCTGCAAGAACCAATGAGGTTCATTCGTGTTACGCAGCACGTTTGAGCTTCTGTGAGAACCAATGAGGTTCATTCTCGTGTTACGCAGCACGTTTGAGCTTCCTATGAGAACCAATGAGGTTCATTCTCGTGTTACGCAGCACGTTTGAGCTTCCTCATGAACCAATGAGGTTCATTCTCGTGTTACGCAGCACGTTTGAGCTTCCTCATGAACCAATGAGGTTCGTTCTCGTGTTACGCGGCACGTTTGAGCTTCCTCAAGAACCAATGAGGTTCGTTCTCGTGTTACGCAGCACGTTTGAGCTTCTGCAAGAACCAATGAGGTTCATTTTCGTGTTACGCAGCAGGTTTGAGCTTCCGTGAGAACCAATGAGGTTCATTCTCGTGTTACGCAGCACGTTTGAGCTTCCTCATGAACCAATGAGGTTCGTTCTCGTGTTACGCGGCACGTTTGAGCTTCCTCAAGAACCAATGAGGTTCGTTCTCGTGTTACGCAGCAGGTTTGAGTTTCCTCAAGAACCAATGAGGTTCATTCTCGTGTTACGCAGCACGTTTGAGCTTCCTCAAGAACCAATGAGGTTCGTTCTCATGTTATGCAGCACTTTTGAGTTTCCTCAAGAACCAGTGAGGTTCATTCTCGTGTTACGCGGCACGTTTGAGTTTCCTCAAGAACCAATGAGGTTCGTTCTCGTGTTACGCAGCACGTTTGAGCTTCTGCACGAACCAATGAGGTTCATTTTCGTGTTATGCAGCACGTTTGAGCTTCTGCAAGAACCAATGAGGTTCATTCTCGTGTTACGCAGCACGTTTGAGCTTCCTCAAGAACCAATGAGGTTCGTTCTCATGTTATGCAGCACGTTTGAGTTTCCTCAAGAACCAGTGAGGTTCATTCTCGTGTTACGCGGCACGTTTGAGTTTCCTCAAGAACCAATGAGGTTCGTTCTCGTGTTACGCGGCACGTTTGAGCTTCTGCAAGAACCAATGAGGTTCATTTTCGTGTTACGCAGCAGGTTTGAGCTTCCGTGAGAACCAATGAGGTTCATTCTCGTGTTACGCAGCACGTTTGAGCTTCCTCAAGAACCAATGAGGTTCGTTCTCGTGTTACGCAGCACGTTTGAGCTTCTGCAAGAACCAATGAGGTTCATTTTCGTGTTACGCAGCACGTTTGAGCTTCCTCAAGAACCAATGAGGTTCATTCTCACGTTACGCAGCACGTTTGAGCTTCTGCAAGAACCAATGAGGTTCATTCTCGTGTTACGCAGCACGTTTGAGCTTCCGCAAGAACCAATGAGGTTCGTTCTCGTGTTACGCAGCACGTTTGAGCTTCTGCAAGAACCAATGAGGTTCATTTTCGTGTTACGCAGCAGGTTTGAGCTTCCGTGAGAACCAATGAGGTTCATTCTCATGTTACGCAGCAAGTTTGAGCTTCCGCAAGAACCAATGAGGTTCGTTCTCGTGTTACGCAGCACGTTTGAGCTTCTGCAAGAACCAATGTGGTTCGTTCTCGTGTTACACAGCAGGTTTGAGCTTCCGCGAGAACCAATGAGGTTCATTCTCGTGTTACGCGGCACGTTTGAGTTTCCTCAAGAACCAATGAGGTTCATTCTCGTGTTACACGGCACGTTTGAGCTTCCGCAAGAACCAATGAGGTTCGTTCTCGTGTTACGCGGCACGTTTGAGCTTCCTCAAAAAACCAATGAGGTTCGTTCTCGTGTTATGCGGCACGTTTGAGCTTCCTCAAGAACCAATGAGGTTCGTTCTCGTGTTACGCAGCACGTTTGAGCTTCTGCAAGAACCAATGAGGTTCATTTTCGTGTTACGCAGCACGTTTGAGCTTCCACGAGAACCAATGAGGTTCGTTCTCGTGTTACACGGCACGTTTGAGCTTCCTCAAGAACCAATGAGGTTCGTTCTCGTTTTACGCGGCACGTTTTTTCGTACCCAAAAAACCAATGAGGTTCGTTCTCGTGTTATGCGGCACGTTTGAGCTTCCTCAAGAACCAATGAGGTTCGTTCTCGTGTTACGCAGCACGTTTGAGCTTCTGCAAGAACCAATGAGGTTCATTTTCGTGTTACACGGCACGTTTGAGCTTCCTCAAGAACCAATGAGGTTCATTCTCGTGTAAAACGGCACGTTTGAGATTCCTCAAGAACCAATGAGGTTCATTCTCGTGTCACGCGGCATGTTTGAGTTTCCTCAAGAACCAATGAGGTTCATTCTCGTGTTACACGGCACGTTTGAGCTTCCTCAAGAAACAATGAGGTTCATTCTCGTGTTATACAGCACGTTTGAGCTTCCGCAAGAACCAATGAGGTTCGTTCTCGTGTTATACAGCACGTTTGAGCTTCTGCACGAACCAATGAGGTTCATTTTCGTGTTACGCAGCAGGTTTGAGCTTCCGTGAGAACCAATGAGGTTCATTCTCGTGTTACGCAGCAAGTTTGAGCTTCCGCAAGAACCAATGAGGTTCGTTCTCGTGTTACGCAGCACGTTTGAGCTTCTGCAAGAACCAATGTGGTTCGTTCTCGTGTTACGCGGCACGTATGAGCTTCCTCAAGAACCAATGAGGTTCATTCTCGTGTTACACGGCACGTTTGAGCTTCCTCAAGAAACAATGAGGTTCATTCTCGTGTTATACAGCACGTTTGAGCTTCCGCAAGAACCAATGAGGTTCGTTCTCGTGTTACGCGGCACATTTGAGCTTCCTCAAAAAACCAATGAGGTTCGTTCTCGTGTTACGCGGCACGTTTGAGCTTCTGCAAGAACCAATGAGGTTCATTTTCGTGTTACGCAGCACGTTTGAGCTTCAGAGAGAACAAATGAGGTTCTTTCTCGTGTTACGCTGCTCGTTTGAGCTTCCACGAGAACCAATGAGGTTCATTTTCGTGTTACGCAGCAGGTTTGAGTTTCCTCAAGAACCAATGAGGTTCATTCTCGTGTTACGCAGCAAGTTTGAGTTTCCTCAAGAACCAATGAGGTTCATTCTCGTGTTACGCAGCAGGTTTGAGCTTCCTCAAGAACCAATGAGGTTCGTTCTCGTGTTACACAGCAGGTTTGAGCTTCCGCGAGAACCAATGAGGTTCATTCTCGTGTTACGCGGCACGTTTGAGTTTCCTCAAGAACCAATGAGGTTCATTCTCGTGTTATACAGCACGTTTGAGCTTCTGCACGAACCAATGAGGTTCATTTTCGTGTTACGCAGCAGGTTTGAGCTTCCGTGAGAACCAATGAGGTTCATTCTCGTGTTACGCAGCACGTTTGAGCTTCCTCAAGAACCAATGAGGTTCGTTCTCATGTTATGCAGCACTTTTGAGTTTCCTCAAGAACCAGTGAGGTTCATTCTCGTGTTACGCGGCACGTTTGAGTTTCCTCAAGAACCAATGAGGTTCGTTCTCGTGTTACGCGGCACGTTTGAGCTTCTGCAAGAACCAATGAGGTTCATTTTCGTGTTACGCAGCAGGTTTGAGCTTCCGTGAGAACCAATGAGGTTCATTCTCGTGTTACGCAGCACGTTTGAGCTTCCTCAAGAACCAATGAGGTTCGTTCTCGTGTTACGCAGCACGTTTGAGCTTCTGCAAGAACCAATGAGGTTCATTTTCGTGTTACGCAGCACGTTTGAGCTTCCTCAAGAACCAATGAGGTTCATTCTCACGTTACGCAGCACGTTTGAGCTTCTGCAAGAACCAATGAGGTTCATTCTCGTGTTACGCAGCACGTTTGAGCTTCCGCAAGAACCAATGAGGTTCGTTCTCGTGTTACGCAGCACGTTTGAGCTTCTGCAAGAACCAATGAGGTTCATTTTCGTGTTACGCAGCAGGTTTGAGCTTCCGTGAGAACCAATGAGGTTCATTCTCGTGTTACGCAGCAAGTTTGAGCTTCCTCAAGAACCAATGAGGTTCATTCTCGTGTTATACAGCACGTTTGAGCTTCTGCACGAACCAATGAGGTTCATTTTCGTGTTACGCAGCAGGTTTGAGCTTCCGCGAGAACCAATGAGGTTCATTCTCGTGTCACGCGGCATGTTTGAGTTTCCTCAAGAACCAATGAGGTTCATTCTCGTGTTACACGGCACGTTTGAGCTTCCTCAAGAAACAATGAGGTTCATTCTCGTGTTATACAGCACGTTTGAGCTTCCTCAAAAAACCAATGAGGTTCGTTCTCGTGTTACGCAGCACGTTTGAGCTTCTGCAAGAACCAATGAGGTTCGTTGTCGTGTTACGCTGCAGGTTTGAGCTTCCGAGAGAACCAATGAGGTTCATTCTCGTGTTACACGGCACGTTTGAGCTTCCTCAAGAAACAATGAGGTTCATTCTCGTGTTATACAGCACGTTTGAGCTTCCGCAAGAACCAATGAGGTTCGTTCTCGTGTTACGCGGCACATTTGAGCTTCCTCAAAAAACCAATGAGGTTCGTTCTCGTGTTACGCGGCACGTTTGAGCTTCCTCAAAAAACCAATGAGGTTCGTTCTCGTGTTACGCGGCACGTTTGAGCTTCCTCAAAAAACCAATGAGGTTCGTTCTCGTGTTACGCAGCACGTTTGAGCTTCTGCAAGAACCAATGTGGTTCGTTCTCGTGTTACGCGGCACGTTTGAGCTTCCGCAAGAACCAATGAGGTTCGTTCTCGTGTTACGCGGCACGTTTGAGCTTCCTCAAAAAACCAATGAGGTTCGTTCTCGTGTTATGCGGCACGTTTGAGCTTCCTCAAGAACCAATGAGGTTCGTTCTCGTGTTATGCGGCACGTTTGAGCTTCCTCAAGAACCAATGTGGTTCGTTCTCGTGTTATGCGGCACGTTTGAGCTTCCGCAAGAACCAATGAGGTTCGTTCTCGTGTTACGCAGCAGGTTTGAGCTTCCGCGAGAACCAATGAGGTTCATTCTCGTGTCACGCGGCATGTTTGAGTTTCCTCAAGAACCAATGAGGTTCATTCTCGTGTTACACGGCACGTTTGAGCTTCCTCAAGAAACAATGAGGTTCGTTCTCGTGTTACGCGGCACATTTGAGCTTCCTCAAAAAACCAATGAGGTTCGTTCTCGTGTTACGCGGCACGTTTGAGCTTCCTCAAAAAACCAATGAGGTTCGTTCTCGTGTTACGCGGCACGTTTGAGCTTCCTCAAAAAACCAATGAGGTTCGTTCTCGTGTTACGCGGCACGTTTGAGCTTCCTCAAGAACCAATGTGGTTCGTTCTCGTGTTACGCGGCACGTTTGAGCTTCCGCAAGAACCAATGAGGTTCGTTCTCGTGTTACGCAGCACGTTTGAGCTTCCTCAAAAAACCAATGAGGTTCGTTCTCGTGTTATGCGGCACGTTTGAGCTTCCTCAAGAACCAATGAGGTTCGTTCTCGTGTTACGCGGCACGTTTGAGCTTCCGTAAGAACCAATGAGGTTCGTTCTCGTGTTACGCGGCACGTTTGAGCTTCAGCAAGAGGTTTGTTCTCGCTCATCAAGCAGGTTCAGTTGAGCTTCTGTTATGTTCGCTAATCAATGTTTATATGTGAGTAAAAGCCTAAATTCAATCTGTTTATCATAAAAAGCGATTGAGTCTCTTCAGAAAATTTGGACTAAACCGCTCAATTCATATAGGATTAGTTTTACGATCTCTTTATGAACTTTTTGAAGCATCAAAGTGGTAGTTGCATAGACTACCACTAGTCAGTGAAGGGACAGAAATCTTTCGGATTTCATCAAAAATATCTTCATTTGTGTTCCCAAGATGAACGAAAGTCTTACGGGTTTGGAACGACATGAGGATGAGTAAATGATAACAGAATTTTCATTTTTGGGGGAACTAACCCTTTAATGTGCTGTGAATAATCAACTAGGGAAGGTATAGTGAGATCAGTTAGTTAATGTTTTTTCCCCATTCACCTGTAATGCCTCCTCCTTAAAAAACATTTTGTTTCCCAGCTAATTAAACCTGTGAATGTGACTCCTGCAGGTCAATCCGATTGGAGCTTGTGATTTTCACAGGTTCTGTCCAGTTTTGCATCAGACAGTCAGCGAGTGGACTGTGGGTGTGTGCCGTCTGAGACTCAGACTAGTCCATGGGTGACCACATGCTGTTCACTGGACGTTAAACTAGTAATCACTCCGGCTAGCTATCAGAACCCTGGCGGTGCAGGAGGGCGTGGCTGGTCGCTGAGGGATTATGGGTAAGGCCATGTTTGGTGGTGAGATGTTAAAATAGCCTGTTTCAGTGTGGCTGCTTGCTGGACTCTCGGGCACGTTGGCAACACTCGTTTAACTGACCGCCGTCCTGCAGAAGCACTTTTATCTGAGCGGCACAATGAAGGATTGGGTCAGAGATGGGAGACCCGTGCGGCGCATGTGTGTGTCTAGACTCTAGAGGGAAATTGCATGTTCTTAATCCACATCTCTCTTCTGATTGAAGTTTTCTGAGCGTATTGTAGTCTGCTACTATCAAAGCAATTAAAAATACCATCCATGCGATGTATTTTGTGAATACTGTGCTGAAAATTTAAAGGGATAGTCCACCCAAAAATTAAAATTGTCATTATTTACTCACAAAAGAAGATATTTTGAAGATCCATGGAAACCGAACAACAGCCGGTTGACTTCCATTATTTAGACAAGAAAATAAAAAAAGAAAGTCATACAGGTTTGGAACGACAAAACAATGAGACAATATTGTGGGTAACCTATTCCTTTAAGAAGTATTATACACTACACTGTTTACATATAATATAAACAAACATTGAGTATACAGTGTAATATATGTAATCTTTTAAGGTAAGAAACTACAGGCAATAACTTTATTTGCATATATGCTTTATATGCATTACATTTATGCATTATAATATGTATTTTATATGCATATTTAAACATAACATTTCAGAAAGCTTATAATACAAAAATTGTTTGCAATTCTTATAATCAATCAACTGGGTAAGTATGGTGATATCTATTATTTTATTTTATTTATTTATTTATTTGTCCCATTCACCTGGGGTGTCAAGGATTTTTATCTTTTAAAGGCCCTATTGAGTCAAAATTGTTGTTTTGTGAAATTTTGTGAAAATTTGTTTGATAGCATTGAAGCTATAATCCTAATGCAAGTGTACTGTAAGGTTAAGATAAATGCATTTAAAATGTAGTTATTGTCTTCCGGGAAAACGGACCCAAAAATATTCATAACTTGTATACAATGACATTAGCAGGTATTTTGTACAATAAAATGATGACAGAATGTTCATTTTTAGGTGTAATATCCCTTTAATACCACTGACTAGCAATAGCAAGTAGCAAATTGTGGTCGTGTTTTAAACTAAAGCTTATTGGCTATTCAAAGAATAACTTACAATTTGAAAAGGAAATGCATCAACACAGAATGAAAATTGCATTGGCTATTTTAAAATGACGGTTCCTCAAAGGGGCTTTACAATAAGGTTTTTCTGCTGAAGTACTGATGCTCAAACAGGTGACAGACCGCCATCCTCTGTGATTTTCAGATGAGAAGGAACGTTAGAGGAGGTCTGAAAATGCACATCTGATCTCTGTGTCATGGGTGTCTGTGTGTGTGTGTGTGTGTGTGTGTGTGTGTTTTTACCTTATGTAATGCATGAATCAGAAGTGTGAGCAGGCCGCTGGAGTTTGGGTGGTTGCTATGATTTGCCCCTCTCCTGGGCGGACGGAGGGGAGTGGTGATCACTCACTCACTCAGAGTCTGTTCAAATCTCTCTCAGTGCATCTTTAAAAGCTGCCCACACACACATTTACTTAGCTTTCTAACAGGACAACCACAGACCCCTGTTCTTTAATATAAACTAATTATAATGACTATAGACCTGAGCTGCATTATTTAGGGGGTGGGGGTCTAATTGCTTCCTGTAGACTTATTTTTATGTGAGGGACTCTGCCGGGAAAATCAAAAGGATGTGATGGTTACATGTGCTCCCGAGAGCCTCTCTTCCGTTCAGTGACACGTGAAACGAATACTTATACAATGTTCAGGATAATGCTGAAAGAGCTATTCTATACTGTAAGTCAATTTGTCATGCAAAGAAAAGGGATTAATTCAAATTATACTCTCACATAATCTCGCTATAGTTCAAACTTCCATATATTGAGACTTTCATTCAATATATTCAGACTTTCAAACTTCCATTCCATATATTCAGACTTTAGTTCAATATATTCAGACTTTCATTCCATAAATTCAAACTTTCATTCCATATATTCAGACTTAAGTTCAATATATTCAGACTTTCATTCCATATATTCAGACTTTAGTTCAATATATTCAGACTTTCATTCCATATATTCAGACTTTAGTTCAATATATTCAGACTTTAGTTCAATATATTCAGACTTTCATTCCATATATTCAGACTTTCATTCCATATATTCAGACTTTCATTCCATATATTCAGACTTTCATTCCATATATTCAGACTTTAGTTCAATATATTCAGACTTTCATTCCATATATTCAGACTTTCATTCCATATATTCAACTTTCATTCCATATATTCAGACTTTAGTTCAATATATTCAGACTTTCATTCCATATATTCAGACTTTAGTTCAATATATTCAGACTTTCATTCTATATATTCAACTTTCATTCCATATATTCAGACTTTAGTTCAATATATTCAGACTTTCATTCCATATATTCAGACTTTAGTTCAATATATTCAGACTTTCATTCCATATATTCAACTTTCATTCCATATATTCAGACTTTAGTTCAATATATTCAGACTTTCATTCCATATATTCAGACTTTAGTTCAATATATTCAGACTTTCATTCCATATATTCAGACTTTAGTTCAATATATTCAGACTTTCATTCCATATATTCAACTTTCATTCCATATATTCAGACTTTCATTCCATATATTCAGACTTTAGTTCAATATATTCAGACTTTCATTCCATATATTCAGACTTTCATTCCATATATTCAGACTTTAGTTCAATATATTCAGACTTTCATTCCATATATTCAGACTTTCATTCCATATATTCAGACTTTCATTCCATATATTCAGACTTTAGTTCAATATATTCAGACTTTCATTCCATATATTCAGACTTTCATTCCATATATTCAACTTTCATTCCATATATTCAGACTTTAGTTCAATATATTCAGACTTTCATTCCATATATTCAGACTTTAGTTCAATATATTCAGACTTTCATTCCATATATTCAGACTTTAGTTCAATATATTCAGACTTTCATTCCATATATTCAGACTTTAGTTCAAAATATTCAGACTTTCATTCCATATATTCAACTTTCATTCCATAAATTCAGACTTTAGTTAAATATATTCAGAGTTTCATTCCATATATTCAGACTTTCATTCCATATATTCAGACTTTCATTCCATATATTCAAATTTTCATTCCATATATTCAGACTTTAGTTAAATATATTCAGATTTTAGATCAGTATATTCAGACTTTCATTCCATATATTCAAATTTTCATTCCATATATTCAAACTTTAGTTAAATATATTCAGATTTTAGTTCAATATATTCAGACTTTCATTCCATATATTCATATTTTCATTCCGTATATTCAGACTCTCATTCCATTTCATATACTCAAACTTCAAATTATAAATACAATAATTTCCTGAAAGGCATGCCATGATATATATATATATATATATATATATATATATATATATATATATATATATATATATGGCATGGAGTTGGTTCTATCCATTGGTTATTGATTGGATGTTGAGATGTGGGCGTTGTGCACAAAACTGGAGGCAAATGAACGTGAGCTTGCAGGGGTGGCGTTTAAGTGAACAAAATGATTGAAGAAGTCTTGCATGTGACACCAGAAGTCTGACAATTTCACCGGAAGACATTTTGATGATAAATTATGAAGTCAAAACTTTTTATAACAATGAAACCTATGCACAGATTAATCGTTCACAATAAGATCTATAACATGCTTTTAGAAAATACATTTCATGTTGACTTTAAAGCTTCTCTTTTGTCGACAACAGCTGGTTTAGTGGCATGTGTTGCGTTCCCAAATGCGTGTTATTACTGTGAACTGAGCCACTCCAAGACATTCATTTATTTTATGTACATTCCATTTCATTTATGAAGTTCCCTAAAACATCTTTGTGTTATTGTACATATTGTACGTCTGTCTGTCTGAATGGCAGAGTAAGTTAATTGTAAAACAAATGATTTCGTTTGCTAATAACACACACACCCACATGAAGGCACACGCTGTAAACGCCTTATAAGTGATCAGACGTGATAGATGTGAATCTCCTGAGGGAAGAAACGAGTAGTGAAGTGAAGCCAGCTGCCAGCGTGTATCAGAGACTCTGGCACACACACACACACGCTTAATTACAGGAGTGCAGCGAGCAAATTTAGCCAGGATGCTAACCAGAGAGGAGGAGGCAGAGGCAGTCGGGCCTGGACGGGCTCTGAGCAGGACGGAACCGCAGAGGCGACGGGGGAGGCTATTTCAGTCGGCTTCACTCTCATTATTTATCTTAGTTCGAGTCCCCGCGCTCAGGCGCAACCTACAATTCAGCCCTGCAGATGGGCTACTCCATCAGACCCTCCCACAACACCAACCCACGGGCACAATTCACCTAAATATACAACACGCACAACTGGACCCTCCCACACCAGCCGCCCCACGGCCAGATCTGAGTAACGCTCGCACTCTGTAGTCCTGCAGTACACACAGTCTATCTGTCCGTCTGTCTGTGACGGTGTTAGTAGAGGAGCATTAGTGGTTTTTAGGAGATCCTGTAAGAAAGGATCATCACTTAACATTAACATTATTTTTATTAACAATAAATCATGTTTTATATTTAAACTATAATAAAATATTATATAAATATTATATAATATTTAATATTTGTTTCTCCTAGAAAGTAGTAAAATTACTAAGAGCAACTATAGACTTTTGCTAACGTCATGAAATCGATTATTTATGTGATATAATAGTATGTATATATATATATATATATAAAATATTTAATATTTATTCCTGAAGTTTTTGTTAAATTTATTATATATTTTAATGTATATTAGATGATGTAATAGATTTAATATTATTTTATGTATTATATATTATTATATTATATTTAATGTTTTTCTTAGAAAGCAGTGAAATTACTGAGAGTAACTGAAGATGGTTGCTGAAATGGTCATGAAGTCTATTGACAATTATTTTAATATATTTAATATTTATATTGGATTAAACAATATATTTATGTAATAATATATATATATATATTGTTATATTATAATATATTTAATAATTATTGTTTCTACTACAAAGCAGTGAAATTACTGAGAGAAAAAATATTTTATCATTAAATATATTTAAATATTTGTATTAAATTTTATAATATATTCAATATTAATATTTATGTAATATTATATATTATATTTATTTTTAAAGATGAAGATTATTATTGAAAATGAAGATGGTTAAAGTTGTGATGACAACTTTAACCATCTTCATTTTCAATAATAATCTTCATACATTATATGATATTATATTATATATAATAATCATACATATATTGTTTAATCGAATATAAATATTAAATATATTAAAATAGTTGTCAATAGACTTGACCATTTCAGCAACCATCTTCAGTTACTCTCAGTAATTTCACTGCTTTCTAAGAAAAACATTAAATATAATATAGTCATATATAATACATAAAATAAAATTAAATATATTATATCATCTAATATACATTAAAATATATAAAAAATTTAACGAAAACTTCAGGAACCATCCTCATGTACGAGAAACAATAAATATTATATATATATATATATATATATATATGCATAAAGATCCCAGATTTGTCAAGATACTAAAGTCTGAGATCTCAATATGAAGTGTAAATTCTATCTTGTGAACTGTGTAAGAGCAAACTTTAAGCAATCACATTTCCTGTGGCATTATAAATAAATGTGTAAGTATTGTCAGGAACGTTATTGAGTATATAAAAACATTAAATGGATGTTAGAATGTAATTTTGCAGGTTTTCAATTTGCTTTTACTGGAGTCTCATTTAAAAAAAAAAATCTGTTTTTGCGCTGTGATGGTCGTCACATAAGGAAGCCGGTCTGGGGTTACCTTTGGATTCATCTGTTGATATATTGGCTAGATGAAGTGTTTTCACACTTACGCTGAGCTGTGGGTTTTCTGATGTTACTTAAGTGGAACATTAGTGAGTGTTTGATTAGTGTTGGTGAGTTATAGCTGACGGCTGTTGACCAGCACCACGTCCACCCACTGTGTGCTCCGTACAGATGCCCTCACACATCGCTCTCTCTTTCATTTTATTTTTGCTCTTAGCTTTTATATATTGATTTGAAATTAATTGACTGTAATTATCTCTCTCTTACTGTCTTTTCCTGGATTTTCCTTTCTCAGAACTCATGAATCTGTTGCTGCCTGGGAAGTTTCCTTCTTATTAAACTGATGTCAACATTGATAATAATCAGAAATCTTTCTCGAGCAGCATATTAGAATGATTTCTGAAGGATCATGTGACACTGAAGACTGGAGTAACGATGCTGAAAATTCAGCTTTGATCACAGGAATAAATTACATTTTAACATGTATTCGAACTGTTATTTTAAATTGTAATAATATTTCATAATATTACTGTTTTTACTGTATTTTTCATCAATTAATTACAGCCTTGATGAGCAGAAGAGACTTCTTTCAAAAACATTATAAAATCTTGCCAACCCCAAACTTTTGAACTCTAGTGTACATTTACAGTAGTGAACTTCTGAATTTCTGCGTCAATTTCTATAGTTAAAGTATAACAGGGGAAGTGTATACTCTAATCTTTCGGTGTGTGTGAAGAGTAGGATGTTTATTGACCCCTGTGTATGAAGGGCATCATTTACATGCATCTCTCTGTTGAGACTTCATGTGAGTTGAGCTGCACATCTGTATATACATCGCAGCGAGGAGGGATTGTGGAGGAAGTTTCTCTGATGAGCTTGTGGAGGTGAGAGATGCCTGATGGTCTTCCGTCAGTAATGAGCAGATAATGCACACGCATCCGACTGTACAGGCCTATAAACCATAACGACTTCATTAAATCAGAGCAGCTGTAATTAATACATGCACATTCAATATAAATCTCCTCATGCACTGATACTGACCTCACATGCACAAAAACGAAAAGAAAAACTCTCAGAGCACAATTTGAAACAAAATCAATTTTATATAATATATACTGTACAAATATATAAAATCACTGATGTGAATTTTGCAGTCTTTTTAAATTCATTATTTTTAGGATAATTAATGACAAAAATGCTATAATTGTTCAAGATTATTTTTGCTACATTAATACATTTAAAATTCTGTACATTTCAAAACTAAAAATAAATAAATGTGAAAATTTAAAGCAATCAGTGACGATAATAATAATATCTCAGTCATTTCTCCTAGACAGTGATGAGATTTAATGGAGATTTTTGTCTCCTGCTTCTCAGATGTTTCTCCTGAGAAAAGATCCCAGTAATCTCACATGTGTCTCCTCTAGAGATTCAGAAGATGGCTGCGTCCAAAATCACTTAAGCTGCGTCCGAAATCGCATGCTGTCTGAGTAGGTGCTGCATTTGAATTTTAATTTACTTCATGACTCTATATAGTACGATTGTGTGTAGTATGAATGAAATCAGGACGTACTACATCCGCCATGTTGTTACTGTCACATGACCTACCAGCGTCAGTTACGTCCCTTCAACTCCTCTCCTGTGGCCTCATGGGATAGTAAAGTGTCCATTGTATGCGCATTTCAGTATTCTGCTGGAAGTAGTAAGTCATCCGGGTACTTTTCGCTTGCTGTTTTTCGAATACTATGAATTCAGACATACTACTCTGTTCGCATACTGTTTTTCACATACTATATAGTAGAGAAGTATTTGATTTCAGACGCAGCGTTACTCTCTTGAGTAGGTACTTATTTTGAGTTCTTTGCGAGTGCTAAAAAAGTATATTCTATGTAGTATGAATGTGTGTAGTATGTAATCTGGACGTATTACATCCGCCATGTTGTTACTGTCACATGACTTGCTAGCGTCAGTTGCGTCGCTTCACTGCCAGTCTAAAAATCCTCTCCCGTGGCCTCATGGGACAGTAAAGTGTCCGTCGTAAGCACACTTCAGAATCTCGGCGGAAGTAGGTCATCCGGGTGCTTTTTGCAGAAGTGCGAATTCAGACATACTTCTTTTGTCACATCCCTTACCAAAAATAAGTATAATTTAAGTTCATTTTATTAAGTATTCTTAAGTAAAGCTCAAGTATATTTTTAAGTATACTTTATGTAGTAAGTATACTAATATCAGTGTACTAGTAGTATACTTGTAAATGTACTATTTCAATACTACTTAAGATTAAATTGGCCCACTTTTTAGTGTATAAAAGTATACATTAAGTGTAACAGTAGTAAACTTTGAGTACACAACTAGTTTACAACTACGTTTTTCATTTGTACTGCAACTATACTACAAGTGAACTTATAGGTATGCTGATAGTTAACTAGTTAAATACCTGTAGTACATCTTTAGTTTATGAAAGTACACTTCGAAGTATACTCTCAGTAAACTACTAGTTTAGTAGTTTTATACAGCAAGTATACTTGTAAGTGTTCTTTAAGTGAACTTAACATCATACTTATAGTTTACTATTTATATGTTATTTTTGCACTTTAAGTATACTACTATGTTCCTATTTAGGTATTCATTTGTATACTTGAAATACACCTTTAACTCTACATTAAGTAGATTTGAAGTAAATTCCTATGTACACTACAAAAAAAAAATTAGGAACATATTTGGTTTCTTTAATCAATATTTTCAAACAATTTAAGTTTATAAGACAGTATGTAAAACTATGTAAAAGTATTTAACAGGCTACTCAATCAAAAGAGTAAACGCAACTACAAGCCAAGTATACTTAGAATACTTAATTATACTTTTAAGTATATCTCAATCAAAAGATTAAGTACAAATATAGGCCAAATATAGTTAGACTTTTCTGTCAGTATAAGTCAAGTATACTTAAGTGTAATTTTAAGTATATTTCTGAGAAGTACATAAAACGTAGACTGAAAGTACACTTATTTTTTAGTTTAAAATAAGTATACTAATAGCACACTTGAATAAACTTCTTTTTTTGTAAGGGATACTGTTTTTTGCCTACTATATAGTAGGGAAGTATGTGATTTTGGACGCAGCCAAAGTCTCAAACTGCTCAGATTTGTCAAGATACCAAAGTTTGCAATCAAAAGTCAGAGATCTCAATATGATCTCAAACATTTCTCATCAAATGATCTGATGATTTGTTTTAAAGCTCTCTACACTGGATGGATGACAGGTAGTATCTGTTTTTATTTTTCTAATTTGGGAAACTAAATTAAAATGACTTAAATGAAACATACTACGTGAATTTGTATATAATGCTTACATAAATGTTGCATTTGATTCAATGATGCAATCTGCACATGAATGGATTTACAAATGATTCATTGGAAATTCATTGTGATCATCATTCATTGTGTTTAGAATCAGTCGGGCCATCAGTATATTTCTTACAATTCAGAGAAGCGTAATCCTACACAGTATTTCTTGGCATGATTGCGAGATGTCTACGGCCTCCCTGTAGGCGACGGCAGCTCATCAACTCTCGTAGACTGGCGTGTGTGTTGTCACCAGTCCCAGTAAGTGATGAAGAGAGAGGTGTGTTTAGTGAGTCCTGCTGTGGTGACAGTCTCTAATCAGCTCGGGTTTGAGGGCATGTCTGCTCTGCCCAAAGGCAAAGTCTATGCTCTGGGACCACCAATATTATTTCATTTCTCTTTCTGTCTCTGGCTGGCTCTCTCTCAGTCTCTATCTGTGTTGTTTCTAAGCAAATAATGACCAGTGACATGACCTTGTTTACCTGCGGTCACTGAGGAACGCACGAGACATGAACCAATATAAAACTAGACTCATGTCATCATAGAACTAGTGCTGGTTTCTCTTATACTCTTAAAGTCAGTATGAAATCAAAATCAAGTCCGTTTACTTTCTTAATACATGTTTCTGGCCTTATTGCCACTACACTTTAGCATACTTTTGATGGAATTCTTAAAGAGTACTTATTATGGAAATTATTCACAAGCGTGTGCATGATTCATCAGTGCGTGTTGGTCTTTTTTATAGTTACTGAGTTGCTATGGTTCATTGTATTACATCTGTTTTTTGGTTTCTGGGTTCTTTAAAGTGCTAGTATAGAGGTTTCAGGGGTTTATGGTTAGTGTGTTTAGTATGGGTCAGTTAGGCCCTGCTGGTATAGGTGCTGTAACTACAACATTAAAGGGGCAAATAGCATCTTTCTCCATTGACAGCCATTGAAAAGAAGCGATTATGACAAAATATTTTTTTTGCCAACAACATATACAGTAAATCACAAAAATCTTATAGTGAAAATATTATAGTGATGTTTTTGCAACTGCTTGTTTTTTGTGTTTCAAGGCGCTTAATCGGTATTTGTGTTTGTCCTAGATTGCGCAATCACACTGCATTTGAAGATATTTTTAATGAAACCGGAGAAATTTCTGTTCCTCCATTGAAAGTCTATTCACCCAAAACTCTGACGCTCCAACATGTTCGTAAAGAGATTGTAAAATAAATCCATATATGAGCGGTTTAAATCTTCTAAAGAGACTCGAACGCTTTATATGATGACCAGATTTAATCTAGGCCATGTTTAAATTGGTTCTTGAGGAAGCTCAAACGTGATGCGTTACACGAGAATGAACCTCATTGGTTCTTGAGGAAGCTCAAACGTGCTGCGTAACACGAGAATGAACCTCATTGGTTCTTGAGGAAGCTCAAACGTGCTGCGTAACACGAGAATGAACCTCATTGGTTCTTGAGGAAGCTCGAACGTGCTGCGTAACACGAGAATGAACCTCATTGGTTCTTCCGGAAGCTCAAACGTGCTGCGTAACACGAGAATGAACCTCGTTGGTTTTTGCAGAAGCTCAAATGTGCTGCGTAACACGAGAATGAACCTCATTGGTTCTCGCGGAAGTGCCAAAGTGCTGCGTAACACACAAGAATAAACCTTATTGGTTCTTGCAGAAGCTCAAATGTGCTGCGTAACACGAGAATGAACCTCATTGGTTCTTGAGGAAGCTCAAACGTGCTGCGTAACACGAGAATGAACCTCATTGGTTCTTGAGGAAGCTCAAACGTGCTGCGTAACACGAGAATGAACCTCATTGGTTCTTGAGGAAGCTCAAACGTGCTGCGTAACACGAGAATGAACCTCATTGGTTCTTGAGGAAGCTCAAATGTGCTGCATAACACGAGAATGAACCTCATTGGTTCTTGAGGAAGCTCAAACGTGCTGCGTAACACGAGAATGAACCTCATTGGTTCTTGAGGAAGCTCAAACGTGCTGCGTAACACGAGAATGAACCTCATTGGTTCTTGAGGAAGCTCAAACGTGCTGCGTAACACGAGAATGAACCTCATTGGTTCTTGAGGAAGCTCAAACGTGCTGCATAACACGAGAATGAACCTCATTGGTTCTTGAGGAAGCTCAAACGTGCTGCGTAACACGAGAATGAACCTCATTGGTTCTTGAGGAAGCTCAAACGTGCTGCGTAACACGAGAATGAACCTCATTGGTTCTTGAGGAAGCTCAAATGTGCTGCGTAACACGAGAATGAACCTCATTGGTTCTTGCAGAAGCTCAAACGTGCTGCGTAACACGAGAATGAACCTCATTGGTTCTTGAGGAAGCTCAAACGTGCTGCGTAACACAAGAATGAACCTCATTGGTTCTTCCAGAAGCTCAAACGTGCTGCGTAACATGAGAATGAACCTCATTGGTTCTTGAGGAAGCTCAAACGTGCTGCGTAACACAAGAATGAACCTCATTGGTTCTTACAGAAGCTCAAACGTGCTGCGTAACACGAGAATGAACCTCATTGGTTCTTCCGGAAGCTCAAACGTGCTGCGTAACACGAGAATGAACCTCATTGGTTCTTGCGGAAGCTCAAATGTGCTGCGTAACACGAGAATGAACCTCATTGGTTCTTGAGGAAGCTCAAACGTGCTGCGTAACACGAGAATGAACCTCGTTGGTTTTTGCAGAAGCTCAAATGTGCTGCGTAACACGAGAATGAACCTCATTGGTTCTCGCGGAAGTGCCAAAGTGCTGCGTAACACACAAGAATAAACCTTATTGGTTCTTGCAGAAGCTCAAATGTGCTGCGTAACACGAGAATGAACCTCATTGGTTCTTGAGGAAGCTCAAACGTGCTGCGTAACACGAGAATGAACCTCATTGGTTCTTGAGGAAGCTCAAACGTGCTGCGTAACACGAGAATGAACCTCATTGGTTCTTGAGGAAGCTCAAACGTGCTGCGTAACACGAGAATGAACCTCATTGGTTCTTGAGGAAGCTCAAATGTGCTGCGTAACACGAGAATGAACCTCATTGGTTCTTGAGGAAGCTCAAACGTGCTGCGTAACACGAGAATGAACCTCATTGGTTCTTGAGGAAGCTCAAACGTGCTGCATAACACGAGAATGAACCTCATTGGTTCTTGAGGAAGCTCAAACGTGCTGCGTAACATGAGAATGAACCTCATTGGTTCTTGAGGAAGCTCAAACGTGCTGCGTAACACGAGAATGAACCTCATTGGTTCTTGAGGAAGCTCAAATGTGCTGCGTAACACGAGAATGAACCTCATTGGTTCTTCCAGAAGCTCAAACGTGCTGCGTTACACGAGAATGAACCTCATTCGTTCTTGAGGAAGCTCAAACATGCTGCGTAACACGAGAATGAACCTCATTGGTTCTTGCGGAAGCTCAAACGTGCTGCGTAACACGAGAATGACCCTCATTGGTTCTTGCGGAAGCTCAAACGTGCTGCGTAACACGAGAATGAACCTCATTGTTTTTTGCTGAAGCTCAAATGTGCTGCATAACACACGAAAACGAACCTCGTTGGTTCTCGCGGAAGTGCCAAAGTGCTGCGTAACACACGAGAATAAACCTTATTGGCTCTTACAGAAGCTCAAACATGCCGCGTGACACGAGAATGAACCTTATTGGTTCTCATGCTTGACCTTCCTTCAATGCTGTAAACACTTCACTGATCAAGAAGAAATGGTTTTATAACTCACAAAAATGAACATTCTGTCACAATTTATTCCCTCTCATGTCGTTCCAAACCTGACTGACTTTCTTCTGCAAAACACAAAATATGATGTTTTGAAGAACGTTGGGGCCCAAAAACACTGACTCATTTTTTTCTTGTCTCCCACAGAAAAAAAAAGCCATGCAGGTTTGTATAACATGAAGGTGAGTAAATGATGACAGAATTTTCATTTTTAGGTGAACTGTCCATATTCCATATTAAGCTATTTATAAGGGTTCAATTTAAAGGTTCTTTGTATGTAGATCAAAATATTTCCAAACATTGAATACAGAAGTAATATAGTGTTCAGTGACAAATATAGTTCTACGTAGAACAATTATTTTCTCATTTGAAGTTCTAAACGTTCTTTGTGATTTTAAAAACCCTTTTTGATTCTAACTGGAACTTTTAATTTTAAGAATGTTTTCACATTCACTTTTGTGAAGTTTAACATCTCAAGCTTTCATATGATGATAGTATTTCAAATCAAAAAGTGGCACATTTTTAAGGTTTCGTACAGCGTTTGAGATGAAAGGCTATCATGAATGTAGGTTGTAGTCCGAGTCTTTGTTTTGAACCGAGCGACAGTGACGGTAAAAACACAACCCTGTGTGAGCCTCAACGCTGTCATTAAAGAGACCCGCGGGGGGACGGGAAGTCACATCTAACCCTTCATCACCGGCCGTTTGGCACAGACATCACTGTCGGCACGTTAACCAGGTCAGATTGTATCTGTGAGAGGAACATGGGACGGTTCTTCAGACATGGCCGAAGCCTGAAGATGATAGTATCAGATTGCTTTACCACAGTCAGGAAGGAGAAACTGACAAAATAGCTTTTTTTCAAATATTTCAATCAGAGATAAAAAAGGATATACTTGTTAACTGCAATATAAAAAGTGTGAGTGGTATTATGCAATGACTTTCAAGCAGGTGTGCCTGAAGTACATTTTGGGACGCTGTGTAACAAACTCATTTGAGAACCATTTAGGATGTTAAGATAATCTAAAGAGGTCATCACCCACTCCGCTCTTCTTGTATCATGTATGGAGGGAGTTTTAGGGGCAGAACCATAAACCGTGAACTCTGAAAGCCGCTCAGTTGACCACGATCAAAGACTGAACATACAAACTGAAAGTGCAAAGCCTCTTCCAGGACCTTACCGTGGGAAATTCCAGCATGAAATAGTGCACTGTTATAATATTTCTCTCATGTGAGTAAATAATGCAGTTCTTCTCACCGACCCGCCTCTCACAACAGGAAACACTTGCTTACAGGTTTGTTCATTTTCAGCTGACTTTTTCCTTAATGCACGAAAAGAATAGGAAAATACAAATGAAAAACATGCCTATAAGATATAATATTTTAATGGATCGCCTACACTCTTAAAAATGAAGGTTCTAAGTTGGCATTGATGGTTCCATAACGAACCTGGTATGTTCTTTTAAGAACTTTTCACTGAAAGGTTTTTTTGGGGAACTAAAAATGGTTCTTCAGTTTCATTGCTTCAAAAGATCCCCTCTTAGTACCATTATTTTTTAGAGTGTGTCATACTAATGCAAAACACCATCATGGTAACACACACGACACTAAAATAATGCAATAAACTTTCATTTAACAACACATGTAACATAAAACCCTGATGTACATTACTATTAAGAAAAAAGAAGAAGAAGAAACGTAATTATTTAATTAAAGGGGACCTCTTATGCCCCTTTTCACAAAATGTAATACAAGTCTCTGATGTCCCCAGAATGTGTCTGTGAAGTTTCAGCTCAAAATACCCCACAGATCATTTATTATAGCTTGTCAAATTTGCCCCTATTTGGGTGTGAGCAAAAACACGCCGTTTTTGTGTGTGTCGCTTTAAATGCAAATGAGCTGCTGCTCCCGGCCCCCTTTCCAGAAGAGGGCGGAGCTTTAACAGCTCGCGCTTCGGTTGCTCAACAACAACAAAGCTGGAGAATCTCACGCAGCCAAAATGACGAATGTCCTACGTCACAAGGGGAGCGAAATCTGAGCGGCTTGTTTTTTCACATGCTTGTAGAGAAAGGCTTACCAAAACAAAGTTACTGGGTTGTCTTTTTACACGTTTTCTAGGTTGGTAGATCCGGGGACCGGATTATAGCAATTAAACACAGAAAAAGTCAGATTGTCATGATATGTCCCCTTTAAAATAAACGTGAAGTGTCACACAGTGAGTTCTGGGAATGTCAAGTTACGTTTTTTTCACTGTAAATTATAAAATGAAAAACTGTTCATGAAAATTTATAGAGTAAGGGAACTTAACCAATTAACAGGTTTTTACCATAGCAGTTTCACAGTCTTTTGTTAAAATTACAAAATTAGTGTCACGTTCTGTTTCTGTTCAAAGACTCTAATTTTGAAAGTTGCTTCTGTTTCTCTTCCTGTTTGAATTTGTTTCCATAGTTACTAATTATGTTTCCTGATTATGTTCACCTGTTTCTTGTTTAGTTCCTTGATTATCCCATGTATATATTGCCCTGTGTTTCATTTGAGTCAGTCGGTGATAGTCTATGCACATTGAATGCTAGTGGTTTTGTTTGTGGTGTTTCTCCAGAGTTCCCGAGTGTTTTGTTATTTATCTTTTTGACTGTACCAAAGCATTAAAATAGCATAATACGTTTGCAGATATTTAGGAAATGTGCTAAGTTCACATACTTGTTTCTACTAAAAAACAGTGCTTACAGTTTTACGTTGTTGGAACGTCTGTTTTTGATCCCGCCCACTGCCAATGTACCCAATAGTTTTTCAGCACCCCAGGTTGCCAGTTGGCGGAAAACAGAGTATTGCAGCCATGAACTAAGTCAGAGATCGCAGATTCTACTTAAAACTTAAAAGCTTCGGCATCCATCTAAGGAGGACAATGACAAGAGGCACAATTAAACATTAACTAATAAATCAACTTACAGTGTCAGTTGCGCTCGTTCCTGTTGCATGCCCTCAATCTGGCAACCCGCATGAGCATTGAGTCTGAGGAGGAGGGGGCTGGGAAACAACTCTCTCTAATATTTTGAATTTGGACTGCAGTGCCCATTTCAACCACTAGCTTTCAATATTACATACTGCACCTTTAATAAAAGGATCCAAAAGGATCTGCTACAGTATAACAGAGATTGCAATGGTGAAACAATATCTAGTATGGAGAATAAAGATGTATTGTCACGTTGTGAACCATTGACATTGTCAGTAGATTTTCATCATATTGGACATGCTGTTGTTTATTTTACAGTTCTTGAAAAATAAGCATATTTTGTTGGTTAATGCAATGACATTCAGGCTTTAAGTGTCACTTATATGCTCTTTAAGGGCCACTGACCACAAACACACACCTTTATGAGGCATGATAAATCATAATAATTCATATTTCACATGGTCAAAGTCTGTCAAAGTCTTAATAGATCATTTAGGTTCAGATTTGGTGTGAATCTTTAAAATAGCTTCCTGTTCCTGAGCTGGTGTGTTTAGGAGGATCACCTCACACTGGGGGTTTCCTGTGCCTCTTCTTAACCGCTATGGGTTTTCAGGCCTTCTGTGCAGCCACCACTGCGGCCAGTTTTATTTTAACAGGTTTTAATGTTCAAAGGAGACCACTGTCCTGCGTTTTTGTTTTGAGCTCTGGTTTCTTTGAGAGGCAGGCTTGTAATTTGTGGTCTCAAATGGAGACCTTTGCAACCAGTTTCCTTTTGCTCATATGCAACATACAAGGCAAAGATAAATATAAATAAAGGCTTTGCCACCTCACTTCTTTGAATCCAAATTTCACTCTAAAACATACTGTAATTATTGTTTTCTCAGTAATGGGGTTATGTTTAAAAACAAGTCTTATAAATTACAAAACAAACAAGTGAATTATCCCTGATTTTAGCAGGAAACTGTGACGTTCTGCTATATATATATATATATATATATCACATCAATGTAAATACAGTTGAGTTGTGCTCAAAAGTTTACATACCCCTTGCAGAATCTGCAAAATGTTAATTATTTTAACAAAATAAGAGGGATCATGCAAAATGTGTGTTATTTTTTACTTAGTACTGTCCTGAATAAGATATTTTTCATAAGAGATGTTTACATATAGTCAAAAAATAGCTGAATTTATAAAAATGACCCGTTCAAAAATTTACATACCCTTGATTCTTAATACTGTGTGTGGTTACCTGGATGATCCACGACTGTTTTTATGTTTTGTGATGGTTGTTCATGAGTCTCTTGTTTGTCCTGAACAGTTAAACTGCCCAACGTTCTTCAGAAAAATCCTTCAGGTCCTGCAGATTCTTCAGTTTTCCAGCATCTTTTGCATATTTGAACCCTTTCCTTTCCTTCCTTTCCTTTCCTTCTGGAGCATCAGTGAATGTTTGAACCTTTTTTAATAGTTGTGTTTGAGTCCCTCAATTGTCCTCAGTGTGAAAAGATGGATCTCAGAATCACACAGTCACTGTTGGAAAGGGTTCAAATATGCAAAAGATGCTGAAAAACTGAAGAATTTGCAGGATCTGGAGGATTTTTCTGAAGAACAGAGTTCAGTTTAACTGCTCAGGACAAACAAGAGACTCAAAACCATCACAAAACATAAAAACAGTCGTGGATCATCCAGGTAACCACACACAGTATTAAGAATCAAGGGTATGTACATTTTTGAACTGGTCATTTTTATAAATTCAGCTATTTTTTGACTATATGTAAACATCTCTTATGCAAAATATCTTATTCAGGACAGTACTAAATAAAAAATTACACACATTTTGCATGATCCCTCTTAATTTGTTAAAATAATTAACATTTTGCAGATTCTGCAAGGGGTATGTAAACTTTTGAGCACAACTGTATTTAAAATAAATAAATAAATAAATAAATATATATTTTAAGATAGATAATATTATAAAATACATATATGACTATATAATTATATAGTTTTTATATAATTGTTATTTTATATAATCAATATATATATGTATCCAATTTATATTAATTATATTACATTTTATATATAAAATGTTTATTTTAAATATTTACATTGATGTTGTGATATATATAAAATCACAACATCAATGTAAATATTCAAAATAAATATATATTTAATGTAATATTAATATATATATTATATATATTAATATAAAATGTAATATATATTTATTTTAAATATTTACATTGATGTTATATATATAAAATATATATGACTATATAATTATATAAATGCATTATATTCATTCATTCATTCATTCAATTATATATTTTTTATATAATTGTTATTTTATATAATCAATATAAATATATATATTATGTTACATTTTATATATAAAATGTTTATTTTAAATATTTACATTGATGATGTAATATATGTACACACACACACACACACACACACACATATATATATATATATCAAAATAATTTGTTATACATTCATTTTTTAAATAATTTGTTATACGTTGTTATACGCTTAATAGTTATACATTTATCTTAAACGTCACAAATTTACATTTTTGGAAATGGTTAAAGCTTTTCTAAGCATTTTAAATTTTAATTAAATTATTTAGAAAAAATATTTTTATTTTAATTTATTTAAATAATTTATTTTTAAGCATTTTAAACAAATTTCACAAATTTTATTTACAATAATGCACACATGCACATACATATTACTCTCCATATCTGTCTATATCCATTGACTTTTTGTGCCAAGTGCACTTTCTATTTTTTCTTATTCACTAAACAATAAAGTGTGTGTATGATTGAGTGTATGAGTGTGTGTGTTATTGATACTGTACTGGATAGGCAGGAGTTGAGGTTATCGCCACGGTGACTCATCGTGACTTCCTTTCTGACTTCCTGGTTGGACTTCAGAGAGTTGGCTGATAATATTCGCTGGGCACACGGTGGCTGTTCCTCTCTCATGCTTTCTCTTTTCCATCCCCTCATTCTGATGTTGGTGTGGGAATCAGGGCCTGCGTGACCTCTCAGATGACCTCGGTGGGAAACGGCAGCCATTTATAAAGTCGTTTCTTTGTCTAACTGTCTGACTGCAACTGGAAATAGACTAGTGCTAACAAACTCTAACATCATTATACGTAATCACACCAACCACACGAACAATTGACATTGTGTATTTTTACAGCATTTTTGCATACATATATATATATATATATATATATATATATATGAGTGAATGTGTTTTTATTAGCATAACGTCACACACTCACTGGAGCAGACATCAGCAGAGACTTTTCTAAAATCTTGTGCTATACTTGTTGCATCAGTAGTTCATCTCATCCGTATGGATTTCTGCTTTCCTGTAAGATGACCTGATTTTACCCAGAATGCTTTTATCTGCATTGTGGCCCATCCGGCAGGCAGCAGCCATTATACAGCGGTTTCTCTACTGCTGGGCTAATTCGGCATGCAGCGTTGCAAATGACTGTCAGAGTAATGAGAGCTCGCCGTTGTGTGTGTGTGTCCTGTGTCATGCGTGCATGTGTGTGTGTGTTACTGTAAGTCATGTCTCATGCTCACTAGGGCCCCTCCAGGCGACGGGGGTCTGTAAACACCTCATCAGCTGATTAGCCAGCCTCAGTTAACACACACACACACACACACACACACACACACATCGTCATAGAAACAGGATAGTTCATGTCCTGGTTATAATAGCCAGATCTTGTACACTTACTGTGTGTAAAATGCATGTGCTTGTATAGAGGAACTGGTCAAAAGGTTTGACTGACCCACACAACCTGGACAAACTTTACACAGTGATTTTGAAGCAGCCTATGGCGATGTTTGGAATAGCATACCACCATACATACTGTTTTTGCATAATGAAGTGCATACTGTGCGGAGCATGCAAATTTTGTATATGTATGCAGTACACAAATGACCTGATACACTTTCCCAAAATATGCAATATACAACATTATACAAATTACTGTATCCCACAATACAATGCATTCGACCTTCCATTTCTATACTATAAAAAAAGATTGTTACCTAGTTAAAGGTAGGGTAGGCAATTTCGGAGAGGCTAGCAATAGCAAGCTAGCTTAGAAAGCGTAAGATCCCACCTTCTCCAAAGCCACATCATTGACTTTCGTTCAGAGTTGTGCGCCAGTCAATCAATCTAACAATCGCGCAACTGTCTGTGACTTCTCTTATAAAACGGCATTTTTTTCGGTGTAAACTCTAAAAATAGATCAATCCAAAACTAATGTTTAAGAGCATGTTGAATATTAGTCAATAGGCTATTGATTCATGATAAGCTGTTTTCCCACAAAAACAGTTTATTCAGCGTAGTGAAGCCTTTCCTCTATTGACATTCATTAAAAAAAAACGCCTCTGTCTCCGCCCTTGCGTACCGCAGCTTTACGCTATTTTTTGCTAGCCTTGGAGGCTTGCCTTGAAGCGTCCTTGGCCTCATGGAACGCAGTGATGACGTATGATGTCTGCACAAACAGGTGGTATGCAA
Source organism: Mylopharyngodon piceus (assembly GCA_039654765.1). Taxonomy (NCBI): domain Eukaryota; kingdom Metazoa; phylum Chordata; class Actinopteri; order Cypriniformes; family Xenocyprididae; genus Mylopharyngodon; species Mylopharyngodon piceus. Next base: position 4,920,988 of record CM077461.1, on the reverse strand, counting down.
ATACATATGTTGACAGGCAGGTAAGACATCTTATCATTGAATTCAGACCGAATGCAATGATTTGGCGAACATTTATTGGTCCTGAGACTTCCACAGATGATATAGGCCTATTATTGATTGCTATCAGGATTTGAAGTGAGTTTCAACCAGTATAACAAAATGTGTTTAGGAAAAACAATGCCTACCCTAGCTGTAATACAACTTCACATTTAAAGTTGAGCATAATTTTAAGGCAGCACGAACACTTACTTAAAGGGATAGTTCACACAAAAATGAAAATTATCCCATGATTTACTCACCTTCAAGCCATCCTTGGTGTATATGACTTTCTTCTTTTAGACAAACACAATCAGAGTTATATTAAAAAATATCCTGGCTCTTCCAAGCTTTATAATGGGAGTGAATGGTAACCGCAATTTTGAAGCCCAAAAAAGCGCAACCATCCATCATAAAAGTAATCCATACGACTCCAGGGGGTTAATAAAGGCCTTCTGAAGCGAAGTGATGCATTTTTGTATGAAAAATATCCATATTTATAACTTTATAAACTAGAATCACTGGCTTCCGGTAACGTCCATCCGCGTGTTCACGAGAGAGTCGAGTTCGGCCTATGATGTAGGATGTAGGAGTAGCGTGAACTTAGGTGAGAGTAGACACCTCTGCGGTTCAAACAAACAGATCTGGGCAACAAACTGAAGCTCCTCTTCTCTTATATCGAAATCCTCTGACATTTCTCTTTAAAAATTAGGCTTTTTTAGGCTTCTAATTCGTGACCGGTGTTTTGTTTTGCTCTATCCTCTGCACTTCCGCGTTCATCCTTACGCCATACATCAGGTCAGAGGTCACTCTTCTGCCGGAACTACACTCTTGTACGGAAGCCAGTGATTATAGTTTATAAAGTTATAAATATGGATATTTTTCTTACAAAAACCCATTGCTTCACTTTAGAAGGTCTTTATTAACCCCCTGGATTACTTTTATGATGAATGGATGCGCTTTTTTGGGCTTCAAAATCACAGTTACTATTAACTCCCATTATAAAGCTTTGAAGAGCCAGAATATTTTTTAATATAACTCTGATTGTGTTCATCTGAGAGAAGATAGTCATAAACACCTAGGATGGCTTGAGGGTGAGTAAATCATGGGATCATTTTCATTTTTGGGTGAACTAACCCTTTGAAAAAATTTTAAACAGATAAAATTTAACAGATTTTTCCTGCTTCATTATTTTATCAGAATTAGCTTTAAAAAAAGGACACAAAATACTAGCATACTGCATACTTTGACAAATAATATCTAGTATGCACTGTAACTCTAAACATTTCAGACAATGGTATGCTATATTTTACTACATCAAATTTTATTTTTAGTTTAATTTAGTGAGTGCCATCTATTTATCATCACATTTTAAATTCAATACATTTTTTAACTCGGCAGTCTCATCAAATATAAAACAAGAAAGAGATCAAATAAACAGTAGGCCACGTGGGTATTATATTGTCACATATATTAAGTCATTTGTTCGTTTAGTTTTATTTTCATGGACTTTTAGTTTGCTTTTCATTATTTCCTGTTGTCTTTGTTCACTTTTCCCGCTCTCATCAGTTACCATGGCATTTCATTTGATCATCACACCTGTTAGTCTTTTAGTTCATTATCATTGTGTACTTAAGTTCCTTTGTTTCCTCACTTCATTGTCGGCTATTGTTTATGCTACGCACACTGTCATGTTGTGTTGGATTACCCTGTGTTTATTCTTGTATTAAATACCTTTGGATTGGAACTTTAAATTGTGACATATATACATATTCAACATTGATAATAATCAGAAATGTTTCTTGAGCAGCAAATCAGCATATTAGAATAATTTCTGAAGGAACATGTGACACTGAAGACTGGAGAAATACAACCAAACATACATCTAGACTAGTTTACACTAAACAACCAGTTAACGTTCGCTCTAGTCCTTGTACCTGCACTCTCGTTTGTTCTTTGACAAGAACTATATTTGGCAAGGCTCTCGTCTTCGGTCTCCAGAGCGCGTGGCCCCCCGTCGGCCCGAAGTGGTCATGAGTTCTCGGGGCATCGAAGGGTAACGACAGCATCCGGATACGCGAGGTCGCCACCCTTCAGTTGCCATGGTGTCGGTGCGGCAACCGAGGTGAAAATTAAAGATGGTGGGAGGCGTCTCGCGCCTCCTTCCCCTCGTCCCAGGAGAGAGGGAGAGGGCGGCAGATGACAGACATCTCAAGGGCCCGGTCACCCGACGAGAAAGATGGGCGATCGAGAGACTCGCTCGCATATTTCATCCAGGGTGGAGTGAGTCACCCTCCCTGCCTTTTTCATCAGACACATTAGTGAAATCCCACTATTGTTCGGGGTTAATGCTCTCTGGCGACGCTCTGGGTAAAGACTTCTGGAAGGGTTGATGCTGCTGCTTTCAGTTTCTGTCTTTGACAACATAATGCATTAAGAGAAGAATAGAAAGAAATGAAGATATAGCGTCAGGGAGGGGTGGCGAACAACAGCGCATGTTTGTTTGTCATCATTCATTCATTCGTTCATTCAAACACCTTCAGCAGGTGCTTTTCTGAGCTTTGCATGTCGGCGGCACTTTCCCATAGGCATTCAAAATCTGTCAATGTTATTCTTTATGGAAAATTCTTTAGTCTAGGACTGGGATTAATTGGCATTCAGAGACACAAGGCCATATGAAAGTCTGTGTTTTCCCAGGTGAGAATTTTACTAGTTGCTCAGGTGATTTTTGTTGAGTACAGATGAGAAATGTTTGAGTTAAAAAAAAAATCAACTTAAAGTAAGTGTCTGAACTGCCTTAAAATTTAGTCAGCTTGAAATGTGGAGTTGTATTACTGTCATTTTGAATCGGAGAGGATTTTCTTTTTCCCGAAAATACTAGTTAATATTATTGCATTGGACTAAAACTTACTGACTTTACTCGCACAGGATATGATGGTTACCCCCCCCCACCCCCCAAAAAAGTACTTTTTTTTTCAACTTTGTTGGTGTTCCCGGCCTACAAAAAATCGCTTATAAATCTCTTGTTCACTCTAAATAGTAATTGAGGGGACCTGTTAACAAAACTTAAATAAATGCATGGTTGCAAGTTAAAAATTCTAATTTATTGTTTTACCTTTTAAGTTGCAAACATTATTTTGTTGAGTTCTGTTGACATAATAATGTTAATCATTACATCAACTAAATATCGTCTGTAATTTAAACTCAAATTTCTGCGTTTGTCGGCTTTTTAAAAAAAATTAAGTTGTAGCAACTTAATGAAATTGTCTTGATAACTTCAGAAAATAGGCAGTGGATTTCTAGTTCCCAGCATGCTTTGCATTGCACTGGATAAGGAGAATAAATGTTGAAATTAAGAGTTAATTTATTTGTTTTTAGTGAAGGGAAAGACCTGTTAGTGTTTAATGCTGTTATGTTCAACATTTAAAAGAGTTTTTGTGGTTATCATTGTGCTGAAGAGTAGATACATGACGGTAAACACTACATTGACTCTATAAACAATGACTAGTGACGAGTAATATCTTACTTGTTCATTAAATATACATGTTAAATAAGTTATGTTAGCATGTGTTATGATAGCTGTGGATTTGAACTGAAATAGATAAGATTAATTGGTTCCAGGGCTACAACTTAATTTTTTTTAGTAATCAACTTAAAAATTTGTTTATGCTACAAATTATTAAGTTCCTCTAACTCAATGTAGCTTGTTAGTTGAACGTAAATTCACTCAAAGTTGTCATATCTCAAAAAATTGCGTTATTTTTTTTTTTTGTTGAGCCAACACATTATTTTTTAGAGTGTATGTTACAGCCAAATATTGGATTCAATCTTTTTATCAACTTGTTTTCTTTCATTTAGCACAGGTTTTGTATTTCTTTTTGGATCTGATTGATCATAGGCCTCATTGATCTCTACAAAACCTGTGCTAAATGAAAGAAAACTAGTTGGCAAAAAGATTGAATCCAATATATTGGTGATAAAGCATGAGATATTTACAAGCAATTTAAAAGTCTGGTCATTTTTGACCCATAACACCAAATTAAAGTGTTATTTCACCCAAAAATGAAATTTCTGTCATTAATTACTCACCCTCATGTCGTTCCACACCCGTAAGACCTTCATTCATCTTCAGAACACAAATTAAGATATCTTTGATGAAATCAAATAGCTCTCTGACCACTCCATAGAAAGCAACGCAATTACCACTTTGAAGCCCCAGAAAGGTAGTAAAGACATCGATAAATTAGTCCACATGGAAGAGAAGAAATTGTTGAATAAAGTCATTATTTTTGTTTTGTTTTTGCACATAAAAAGTATTCATAACATTAAAGTTGAACTACTGTAGTCACATGGACTATTTTAATGATGTCTTTACTACCTTTCTGGGGCTTGAAAGTGGTAATTACATTGCTGTCTATGGAGGGACAGAAAGCTCTTGGATTTCATCAAAAATATCTTAATTTGTGTTCCAAAGATGAACGAAGGTCTTACGGGTGTGGAACGTCATGAGGATGAGTAATTAATGACAGAAATTTCATTTTTGGGTGAACTAAGCCTTTAAGGATTTTCAGCACAGCACAAGGGTTAAGTGACCTGGATATTTGAGTTATCTCAACAAGTTAAATCAATGAATGTTATTCTATCACTAAATTTTAAGATGTGATAGCTAATTGCAACATTCTTTTTTGTTGTTGTTGTTACAGTGTGGGTCTTATAATGGTCTCTGAATAAGTGTGTGTGTGTGTGTTCTTCACTGTGAGTCAGTGCGGTCGGTGTGGTTGTCCGTTCTGAATGCCGTCGCTCAAACGCTATAATCTTCCTCATTTTCGTCTCTCATCAAAAAAGCCAAATAACATTTATTGCCAAATGTCTTTTTTCCACTGCTGTGTTGATAAAACAAATGTGTTTTTAAGTGCTCTTCGTCCAGGTGTCCAGACTGCAGCAGAAGATTTCCTGAATTTATCATATTACCAACAGACACGTCAGATCAGAGTCACACAGAATGTTATGAAGGATTTTGACACATCCGTGGTCACACACACACACACACACACACACTGGGAGCATCTGCATATTCATAGTGCAGTATGGGGTGAGATTAGTTTTATTGTGAATTAATTCAAAATGTAAATCTTGGTGCCTAATCATCTGAGTTATTCCAAAGGTATCAACAAGTCAACATCAAGTGTAATGAAGAAAAATCACAGCAGATAATATTTTTATTCATCAAGGATGTATTTATATATATACATACATACGTCTACAGTATATGAACATGAGTTGTACGTTTTAGTGTAGATCTTGGGAGGAGTAGAGAGAGACTGAGTGAGAAAGGTTGAGAGGTTAGAGTCTATATTGAGGGTGGGGAGCGCTGGACAGCCCGCGATGGCTGTGTTTCCATGCAGACGGGCCAGGCGGGTGGTTTCGGAGGAGGATGTGAAGCGGGGAGCTACACCCTTGTGTTCAGCTTTGTTGTGTGACACACACTCAGCCCACCCTAACATTCCAGCTGCTAAATGTGGAGCTCAGTACAATTGCAGGTTAGCAGAGTTACAAATGAGACCAGCAGCTCAGCTGAGGACAGAGAGGCCCGTACAGAACTTTACCATGGTAACCATGGTCTACAGTTATTGTTACCAGTGTAAAATCATAATAATGTTCACTTTAAAGAAAAGATTGTTCTTTAATGGTTCTTTACACAGTAACAGTTCTATGTAGAACCATACTGTCGTGAAGAACCGTTTAATGCTCAAATGGTTTAGGGATCTTTATTCCCGCCTTTTTTCTATAACGGTGTAATCTGTGACCATTGAGTTTCTGGAGCTCAAATATAAAAATCTGCACAGATTGTCAACGCACTCTCAACACTTGATATCCTTCTTAATTTATTTATTTTATTTTTTTAAATGTAAAACCCTAGAGGCAACAAGACCAAGTAGATATAGTGGTAAAAATAATATAATGAAATAAACTATTATTAAAAAGGTTCTTTTTAACACCATTAAGGTTCTATATAGTACTTTCAAAGCATGATTCTATATGGAATCTTATAAAAGGGTTCTATTTAGTTCCAAAAAAAGGTTCTGTTATTGTTACAAGCTGAAGAACCCTAATCTGGTTCTGTTTAGAACCATATTTCCTAAGAGTGTATTTGATCTCCTTCAAACCTTTGTAAGAATCTTTGTGACGCACTGTTTTATTTCTTTACAACAATTTTATTGTATTAAATATGGTGTTTTGTGGAAACTATGGTTACCATGGTAAATGTTTTGAAGGGTGTGCACATTTTGTGTGCATTTATGATTATGATATATGTATTAGGATCCATATATTTGCTCATAACTGTGTGTTGGGTCACACAAGGAAAGAATTGTTGCTGTGAAGATTTTGAATTGCATTTCTATGCAACAATGCATTCCTGTTGACATATTCACACACTGAAAAATTAGTCTGATGACAGAACAAGGCTTTTTGTCCTCCTGATGTTTTGCTTTTTTTCTAGCTTTAAATACTCATTCATTGCCATTGCATGTATCAAATGGGTTTGTAATGTGTACAGTATATTTTAGAACAAACAAAACCTGGGCTGGAGCATGCATAAGATGGAAAGTGGATTGCCAAATGATCTGCCAAGCATGTAAAGTATGGTAACTTTGTTTCGACAACAGCGCCTGTTACTTGTGGGGTTCCTCAGGGTTCTGTTATTGGCCCTATTTTATTTATTTATTGAGTTATGGATCATTCCGACCTAATTTAACCCATGGATATAATGAAAATATCTGGTCCTGATGAGTTCGTCTTTCAAGCTACAGCACAGCATGTTTTTTCTGGGATTCACAGCGGATTCTGTGAGGAAACACATGAGCGCACGTCATCCTCTTTTAGGTGTGAGTGTCTGATAGTTTATGATGACAGAACAGGTAATGCAATAATCAGAGACAATATGTGACTGCAGAGAGGAGAACAATACCACAAACATGCAGTGACACGGGTCAGGGTCACGCTTAATGACTTATAATCACACTTGCACACATTCATCAGGGTTGGGCAAAATTCAGACTTCAAGAATCCTTTCAATTCATGAGGGTGAATTTCAACTGAATTGACCACAACAAGCACACACACTATATATCAATGTTTTTTTTATTTGATCAAAACTTCAAAACAGGAATATTGTGAAGTATTATTGCTATTTAAAATAACTACTTTCTATATGTCATTTTTAAGTAAGTATGAGACTGAGTCTGCACTCTTAAAGTTGTTAATGACCTTCGTAAAATCAGAGATGCAGGTAACACTGCAGCTCTGATTTTACTGGACTTGAGTGCAGCTTTTGACACAATAGACCATGTGATTCTTATAAAGCGGTTATCCCATTGGATTGGAATTCGTGGGATGGTTTTAGAGTGGTTCAAGTCTTATCTTTAAAATAGATCATTCTCTGTAAAGTATGGTAACTTTGTTTCAACAACAGCGCCTGTCACTTGTGGGGTTCCTCAGGGTTCTGTTATTGGCCCTATTTTATTTTCCTTGTATATGTTGCCCCTGTGCTCAATTTTTTAAAAAATATGGCATGTCCATTTGTATGCTGATGATATACAGATTTATCTTCCTTTGAGTGTGGGAGAGAACTGTGGCTCTAATGCTCTGATCTACTTGTTGCATGTATAGAGGAGGTTAAGAGCTGGATGGCTCACAATCTGGTTCAGTCGAACCAAAGTAAAACTGAGATTATGCTTTTTGGTACCGCCAGAGGACCACTGTGCGTTCACACCGCCACTGGTGAGAGCGTCAAAGTGACAGGAAGTCATTCATTTTCAATGTGAGCCGCCGGCGAGCTCTGGCGAGCAGCGGCACGGCGCATCTTGGATGGTGTGGGCGTCGCAAAGAGTTGAAGTCAGGTCAACTTTATGGTAATGAGCTATGACGCGGTTCGGCGGCAACCAATCGGAATGTAGAGGTCCTTCGCTTGAGAGGATTCCAGAGAACGCAGTCGTGTAAACTTTGGTTCCGACTAAACATTAGTTCCCAAGCAAAATGGAAGAGAGGTGGATAATTGCCGTGGCAGGTTTCCCAATAATATACGACGTGTGTCCCTGTTTGCGTACATAAGAAAAATTATGCGTGGACCAAGGTTTCTGACATTGTTTGCATGCTATGTCTGAAATTGTATAGCTGTATGCCTATATATTTACTATATATACAGTATATATTATTACTATATAAATATATAGCTGTATGCACTATATATTTAAGCCTAATGACATTTATCATTATTTTCTCCAGCTAAGCTATTTGTTCTCTGCGTTCTCTGGAATCCTCTCAAGCGGAGGACTTCTACATTCCGATTGGTTGCCGGTTACTTTGACAATCCCGCCAGCGGTGGTCTGAACGCACAGTACAGCGTTGTTGGCAGGGCAGCCAGAGCGAATTTTGACACTCTCGCCGGCGGCGGTGTGAACGCACAGTTAGACATGTCTGCATATTTAGGTTCATGGTCAGACTATTGCCATGACCAAATAAGGAACTGTGTGTTGTGTTTGACCCAGAATTTTTATAAATTGAATGTATCCTTGCTGAATAAAAGTTTTCATTTATTTTCTTTCAGGCATACTAGTAGTATTGTAATATATATAATTTGTTCAGCTGTATAGTCTAGAATGAGTGTCACACACACATTGAACAACTGAACAAAGCTGAGTCATTGCATCTTGGTCATTTGTTTTTTTTATACCTTTCCCAAAAACCCACCCACCCACCCCCGCATACACACACACACACACACACACACACACACACACACACACACACACACACTCCATGCCAAAGCCTGTAGACACACTCATTAAGAGACCACGGGTAACACATACACACACCCTTTTCATGGCACACCACACTGTGGGCCTCAGCATCTGCCTGCTGACACACACACACACACATACACAGTCATTGTCAAGGCCCCCTCCACCCAAACACTCGAAGACACAACACCCACCCTCAACGCTTCCCCAAAAAGAGTGTCTGCCCACAAAGTCAAGTTCAAACACACTCGAAAACCCTCTTTGTTCAATAGACCGAATGTTAAAACACACACACACACTTCTAAAGAGGACAGAGAGGCAGGCTGTGGTTTAGGGTCTGGGGTTTTTATTTAAAGGACGTTAAACCCTTCAGGTGTTCAGTGAGGTGAAGACACCCTTTACCGTCCGAACAACATCTGCTACATGTGTGATGTCATGATGATGAGGATAAAATGCTTTGAATGTACAATGTAATTGCGTATGGACACTTAAGATGCTTGTCTGAATGTCACTGCAAAAGACACCAAAAAAAGTGAAACAAATGTTCATGGTTAATTTTATGAACAACATCACCTTTAAGATTTTCATTCATTCAATATTTTATAGATCATAGTAGTACTATATTCATTATAATTTAAAATTTTTAATAATTTTGTTTAATGTTTTTAACATTTTTATTAGTTTTTGTGGTAACACTTAACTAATGTTAACTAATGAACCTTATTGTAAACTGCATTAGTTAACATGAACTAATAATGAACTGCACTTCTACAGCATTTATTAATATTAGTTAATGTTAATTTCAACATCTACTAATACATTGTTGAAATCAGAAGTTGTATTTAACATTTAATGCACTGTCAACTAACATGAACAAACAGTGAACGACTGTATTTATTAACTAACGTTAACAAAAAATAATAAATACAGTAACAAATGTATTGCTCATTGTTAGTTCATGTTAGTTAATACATTGACTAATGTTAACAAATGAACCTTATTGTAAAGTGCTTTTTTTAATGTCTATATAGATTTTAATAATTTTTATTTAAATTATTTTAGTAAATCAAGTTTAACTAAATGAAAATAAGAAATCTTGCCTTGGCAAGTTTTTGTACATTTTATTTAATTTCAGTTAACGTTTTATTTCAAGTATCTAAAAAGTTTTTTTTATGGTTTTGGTGTTGTAGTTAGTCAACTATACACTTTAAAAAAATACTGGGTTAAAAACAACCCAAGTTGGGTTGAAAATGGACAAACCCAGCGGTTGGGTTAAATGTTTGATCAACCTGCTGGATAGTTTTATTTAACTAAAAATGACTATATGTCTGGCTTAAAATGAACCCCAAATAGGTTGGAAATTAAAAATCAGACACATAATTACTAGAGGCAACAGTAATAATCAAAAGGTGAACATTTATTAATAAGCAATTTAATACATGTTTATTGTTTAATTATTATTCATTACACTTATTAATAAATGTTCATTTATTAAACATATTAATAAATGTTAATTTCCAACATATTTTGGGTTCATTTTAAGCAAGCAATACATTAATTTTTAAACAATAGTTGAGTTAAATAAAACTACCCAGCAGGTTGACCAAACATTTAACCCAACTGCTGGGTTAAAACAACCCATCCGCTGGGTTTGTCCATTTTCGACCCAACTTGGGTTGTTTTTAACCCAGCATTTTTTAGAGTGTAATAACCCTTCTGTAATGTATTTTTATTTTCATTAAAAATATTAGTATTACAGTATTTCTTTCCTATAATAAAGTACAAATTTACTGTTTTACATTAACGAGCATCATCATTGAGAATGAGTACAAAATCTGCCATTATTACATAAACTGTCGCATTGAACTGCAATACAGCAATGACGTATGTGGATTTATGAATGAGATACACAGCTTTTGTTTCATGAATGAGGCCTATTTTATTTATAAAAATATATAGATTTAGGTGTGAAATGTTTTAGGGAGATTCAGTGACAGTTGTAGGTGTGACTTGAGAGCCCAAATCCATTTTAAGACCCCTGCAAATATAAAACGAAGCTTAAAAACTATTATTTGTGTACCAGCACCTGCCACGGTCAGTATTTTTGCTAAATGATTCCCCTCAGAAATCCAGTTCTGCCCTGTGATTTACTAACAGTAAATATGCAATTAGTGTAAATAGTTTGGATGATGGTCACGTCCTCCCAAAACTCAGTGTGTCCAAACCCAGACGTGATGACGAAGGAACGACGGATGCACTGACAAAAGCTTCCACTCTGCCCAAAAAAACCCCACAGAAACCGAAGTTACAGTCACACCATGCGGTTTTTGTCCCAGCCTGACGCTGGGGGTGATTATGTGCAGGATTCCAGTCTGTTCGGGACAGGAAAGGAGGGCAGGGGTTTGGTCTAATTAAACATTAGGCTGGTAAAGTCGTTAGTCTTTATGTGGGTTCGGTTTTGGCGAGTTTTAGCGAGAGCCAGTGTATCCAGTGAGACTTGATTTAATTTTACGCCCCTCTGACACAACAGGGCATGTTTTGAAGACATGAGTGCAGGGTGTGGGGTGACGGTTCGCTCGCCAGTAGATTTCAGTCTCAACCGGGACACATTCTGGTTGGACCTCATTGTGCATCAAGAGTTTTTGGTTTGTATTTTTCCCTGCCACCTTCAGCCTGATATTGATCTGGTGGGTTGAATTTATTAATATGCTAAAAACATGATTTGAAATTCATGGTTTGAAACCTACTGTAGCTACACCCACTGCTTTCATTTCACAGTTTTTTGAACGACTAAAATCAAAGCACCAATGATCAGTGTCTGTTGAGATAATAGAGAGGCATCATAAGCGTTTAATGTGTGCAGTAGGGTGTGCAAATTAAACTGTTAAGTACAGATTATTCTAGATATTTAAGCTTGACCGACGGGTTTTTGATTGTGCTCGCCGTTTCATGGGTTTGGCCGCTTCTCTTATTTAATTCATCTGTCACCACCATTTATAAACTCCAACAGCATCATAATTAATCATCAGGGTGTGATTACCGCGTTTGACGACACTCTATTCTTATAAAGCTGCTCTAATTATTGCCACTTTCCTGTAAAAAGGTACCTGTGAAAAAAAGTGCATTTGATCATACAGTGACGTTGAAAAAGATATTGAGTTAGTCTTTGCATGTTGCATCTACTTTCTTGTCGTTGTCTGGCAACTAACTTAAAAGATGCTGGTAAACGAAGCACCAGATTCTCTCTGCTTTCACAATACAAAAGACAGAATGAGTAAATGTGTTTAGCAAATAGACACGTGGGTCGCTGAAATGGGGGGACAGTTTGTGAAAATCTGGTCATTTTAACATATAAAGTTCATGACATGATGCTCTGGCTGAGAGCAGCAGAGACGTGGAGGTTTAAAGAGCGTCTGCTGAAGTATCTCACACACACACAGAAAATGTGGCAATCTGTGCATAACAAGGTGTCCAGACTAGAAAACAGCAATAAAATGTGACTGTCCGACATTCAAACGAGCATCAGCCTCTCAGGAATGCTCATTAAAAGAGAAATTAACCAACGAGTGGGACAGAAGCAGAGTTCATTTAACAACTTTGACACATGCTGTACATGACGGTCACAACCCTCAGAGAGTTTTCTGCTTAATAACTGATTATGTTGTAGTCATTGTGTGCTTTTTCCTCTCAGAGGTTTTCTATGCATTTCTTTTTGCATAGTAAAATAAAGCCTGTAGCTGTAGTTTGGCTTTTTTTTTGCCAGATAATTTTGTCAGATAAATGCCTTAACCAAGTTTAGTGTTTTGTTCTCCCTCATATTTAAAATATTGAAAAAATATAAAATATTTTTCCTCATGTTTTGACGGATGAAACAAATATCCCTTTTGACATGACTTATAATTTTTTTCGCTTGTATTAATTTAACCAACTGCTTGCCCATTACACTATAAATAAATAATATTAATAATAAATAATATTAAAATCTGAACAAAATAAAGATTGGCGTCTTATCAAGAACCATCTTTTGCTGTATAGATTTTTTAAAAAATGTTTTATTTTATTTTTTATAGGTTCTTCAAATCAAGTGCTTTGGTTTATGAAATAATATTAAACAGGAGAAAATCTGATAAAAAAAAAAAATAATGATTGTATTCTTATCAAGATCCATCTTTTGCTGTGTAGATTTTCAAAATGTTTTTAGGAGATTAATAAAATTCTTGATGTTTTATAGGTTCTTCAAATCAGTGTTTTGATTTATGAAATTTTAATATTAAACATAATAAAATCTGAAAAAATAAAAATTGGCTTCTTGCTTTATATATATATATATATATATACAGTCAAACCAAAAATTATTCAGATATTTTTGGTATATTTTTACTAGTGGGTGCAGGACACTATAGTTCATTTATGTAAGTGAGGATAGCAAAATAAAGTAAACTGTGACATATTATACCCAAAAATTCTTCATACAGTGGACTACCAGTAAAATTGATACAAATTTGGAACCAAAAATTATTCAGACACTTTGATCTGAAGTGTTATCTGACATAATTAAGATTAAGTTTTTCTGACACAGTTTAACTCTGAGATCTTGTCATATTTTATTATCATTTTTTTTTAACTATAGTGAATAAACTGTATTAATGAATTAAATGTTCAAGGTGTCTGAATACATTTTGGTTTGACTATATATAGTGACTGACTATATATAGAATAATAAAGTTCAGATCTGTGTTTTTTGTTTCTGGGTTCTGTAAAAAATAGATGCTTCTTTAAAGAACTAGAGAATAAAAAGTTTTTTGTGGAACTTAAAATATGCTCTCTTGTGATATCTGTCTCTAAACGCCTTTTGGACCTTTAGGAGTGTGTATTAATGAAAACTTCTTATTCTGCACTTATAATACTGAATCTGTGAGGAAAGATGCAACTACGTCGGAAACTGTGTAATAAGGAAAAGTGTCTGTCTCTCTCTCTCTCACCCTCCCTCTCCTGTACCTGACACCTTCTACGTCCTCCATGAACTTCTCTCTTCAGTCCATCTGCCCCCTTACCACCTCTCCCACACTCTCCCAGCTCACCCACCTACTCAACGGGTGCTCACACACTCACCCAGTGCCCGACGACGGCAGCGGGCGCAGCAGGGGGCCTCCCGCAGTTCTGCCGACCACCAACAGGGGGCATCAGCGGCCAGAGCTGTGCAGCACCTGTCTTCATGCATACAGAGCATATTACCATATTTCTTCAGCATGTTGTATGTATACTGTTTCACAGTATGAACATTTTCTGAATGCAGTGAATATTCAAATGACCTGCTGTATTTGGCAAAATGTGCAGTGTTCAGCAGAGCACACTACATGAGATCCACAATGCAATGCACTGTGGTGGTCATGTGACAACAAGGTAGCATATTACTTTTTTGAATATTGTTGCATATTTGCAAACTGTTTCACTTATTATTTACTAAAAATAGTATGCAGTACATAGTGAAACATCACAGTATGCAGTCTACTCTTAAAGGGATAGTCCACCCAAATATTAAAATTCTGTCATCATTTACTCACCTTCGTGTCATTCCAAACCTGTATGACTTTCTTTCTTCTGCTGAACACAAAAGAAGATATTTTGAAGAATTTTGGTAACCAAACATTTTCTGTTTTCATTGAACAAGAATTAAAATTTTAGTACCCAGTTTTGGTTCCCACTGACTTCCATTGTACAAGAATTTAAATTTTGGTAACCAGTTTCGGTTTCCATCTACTTCCATTGTACAAGAATTTTGGTAACCAGTTTTGGTTCCCATTGACTTCCATTTTACAAGAATTTTGGTAACCAGTTTTGGTTCCCATTGACTTCCATTTTACAAGAATTTTGGTAATCAGTTTTGGTTCCCATTGACTTCTATTGTACAAGAATTTTGGTAACCAGTTTTGGTTCCCATCATCGACTTCCATTTTACAAGAATTTTGGTAATCGGTTTTGGTTCCCATCGACTTCCATTGTACAAGAATTTAAATTTTGGTAACCAGTTTTGGTTCCCATTGACTTCCATTTTACAAGAATTTTGGTAACCAGTTTTGGTTCCCACTGACTTCCATTGTACAAGAATTTAAATTTTGGTAACCAGTTTCGGTTTCCATCTACTTCCATTGTACAAGAATTTTGGTAACCAGTTTTGGTTCCCATTGACTTCCATTTTACAAGAATTTTGGTAACCAGTTTTGGTTCCCATTGACTTCCATTTTACAAGAATTTTGGTAACCAGTTTTGGTTCCCATTGACTTCCATTTTACAAGAATTTTTGGTAACCAACTTTGGTTCCCATTGACTTCCATTTTACAAGAATTTTGGTAACCAGTTTTGGTTCCCATCATCGACTTCCATTTTACAAGAATTTTGGTAATCGGTTTTGGTTCCCATCGACTTCCATTTTACAAGAATTTTGGTAACCAGTTTTGGTTCCCATTGACTTCCATTTTACAAGAATTTTTGGTAACCAACTTTGGTTCCCATTGACTTCCATTTTACAAGAATTTTGGTAACCAGTTTTGGTTCCCATCATCGACTTCCATTTTACAAGAATTTTGGTATCCAGTTTTGGTTCCCATCGACTTCCATTGTACAAGAATTTAAATTTTGGTAACCAGTTTTGGTTCCCATTGACTTCCATTTTACAAGAATTTTGGTAACCAGTTTTGGTTCCCACTGACTTCCATTGTACAAGAATTTTGGTAACCAGTTTTGGTTCCCACTGACTTCCATTGTACAAGAATTTTGGTAACCAGTTTTGGTTCCCATCATTGACTTCCATTTTACAAGAATTTTGGTAATCGGTTTTGGTTCCCATCAACTTCCATTGTACAAGAATTTAAATTTTGGTAACCAGTTTTGGTTCCCACTGACTTCCATTGTACAAGAATTTAAATTTTGGTAACCAGTTTCGGTTTCCATCTACTTCCATTGTACAAAAAGTTTGGTAATCAGTTTTGGTTCTCATTGATTTCCATTGTACAAGAATTTTGGTAACCAGTTTCGGTTTCCATCTACTTCCATTGTACAAGAATTTTGGTAACCAGTTTTGGTTCCCATCATCGACTTCCATTTTACAAGAATTTTGGTAATCGGTTTTGGTTTCCATCAACTTCCATTTTACAAGAATTTAAATTTTGGTAACCAGTTTTGGTTCCCATTGACTTCCATTTTACAAGAATTTTGGTAACCAGTTTTGGTTCCCATTGACTTCCATTGTACAAGAATTTAAATTTTGGTAACCAGTTTCGGTTTCCATCTACTTCCATTGTACAAAAATTTTGGTAATCAGTTTTGGTTCTCATTGATTTCCATTGTACAAGAATTTTGGTATCCAGTTTCGGTTCCCATCGACTTCCATTGTACAAGAATTTCAATTTTGGTAATAATTTTTGGTTTTCATCTACTTACATTGTACAAGAATTTTGGTAACCAGTTTCGGTTTCCATTGACTTCCGTTGCACAAAGAAAGCCAATGGGAATTAAAACTGTTTTGTTACCAAAATTCTTCAAAATATCTTAAAATCTTAAAATATCATACAAAAGCCATACAGGTCATACGGTCATACAGGTTTGAAACAACATGAAGGTGAGTAAATGATGACAGAACTGTCATTTTGGGTGGACTATCCCTTTAACACAAAAACAATTCTGACAAATTATTTTACTCATTAGGATCTCTGCTGGTGTGGACTGATGACATATGGTGGACAGCAGTAAGAAGGAAGAAATGGACTGAGAACTGCTGACACACACAAACACACACACCGATTGTCTGGCTGGCTTTCTGTCCCCACCTGCTGGCTAAAGAGCCAAACACACACTGAGTGAGTAGTTGTGTGTTTGTAACACCTGGTAATCTTCAATTATGTTTAAATGTTCAGCCATTTAAGCTTAACACTGCCTGTCAGTCTTCACTCTCTGTCTGTAGCTGTGCTGTAGTAGTGCTATAGAAAAACTGAACTACATTTTTACAGTTATAGTTTCAAGAAAATGTGAGTAGTGTTTGCCTGTACAAAACTTGCCATCATAATGCTAGAATATTGTGTGTGGTTTCCAGGGTGTTGCTATGAAGTTGCTATGGCTTGGTGAGTGTTTTTTTCACATTGCTATTCGGTTTCTTGGGAGTTACTAGGGTGTTTTGGGTGGTTTCCATGGCGTTGCTATGCAGTTGCTAAGGTGTTCGGAGTGTTTGTTAGTGTGTTTCTATGTGGCTGGAAAAAGTTTACGTTTTTTAGCATGTTGCTATGCTCTTTCTGGGTGGTTGCTAGGGTGTTTTGGGTGGTTTCTATGGCGTTGCTATGCAGTTGCTAAGGCGTTTTGAGGGTTTTATCACATTATTATGTGGTTTTTAGGGAGTTACTAAGGTGTTTTGAGTGTTATCACACTGCTATGTGGTTTCTAGGCAGTTACTATGGTGTTCTGGGTCAGTTTCCAGGGTGTTGCTATGCAGTTGCTAAGGTGTTCTGAGTGTTTTTATCACATTGCTATGTGGTTTCAAGGGAGTTACTAAGGAGGTTTCCAAGGCATTGCTATGTAGTTGCTAAGGTGTTCAGAGTGTTTTAGAAAATTGCTATGTAGTTTCTAGGGAGTTACTATTGAGTTTTTTAGGGCATTGCGATGCAGTTGCTAAGGTGTTTAAAACATTTTAATCACATTACTGTGTTGTTTCTAGGGAGTTACTAGGGTGTTCTGGATGGCTTCCAGGGTGTTGCTATGCAGTTGCTAAGGTGTTCTGTTTTTTGTTTTTTTTAATCACATTGCTCTGTGGTTTCTAGGGAGTTACTAAGGAGGTTTCCAAGGCATTGCTATGTAGTTGCTAAGGTGTTCAGAGTGTTTTAGAAAATTGCTTTTAGTTTCTAGGGAGTTACTATTGAGTTTTTTAGGGCATTGCGATGCAGTTGCTAAGGTGTTTAAAACATTTTAATCACATTACTGTGTTGTTTCTAGGGAGTTACTAGGGTGTTCTGGGTGGCTTCCAGTGTTTCTATGCGGTTGTAAGGAGTTCTGAGTGTTATCACACTGCTATGTAGTTTCTAGGCAGTTACTATGGTGTTCTGGGTCAGTTTCCATGGTGTTCCGAGTGTTTTTATCACATTGCTGTGTTGTTTCTAGGGAGTTACTAGGGTGTTCTAGGTGGCTTCTAGTGCGTTGCTGTGCAATTGCTATGGTGTTTGGAGTGGTTTTATCACATTGCTATGTGGTTTCTAGGGAGTTACTAGGGTGCTCTGAGTGGCTTCCAGGGCATTGCTATGTGGTTGCTATGGTGTTCTGAGTGTTTTTTTTTATCACATTGCTATGTGGTTTCTAGGGAGTTACTAGGGTCTTCTGGGTGGCTTCCAGTGCATTGCTGTGCAGTTGCTATTGTGTTCGGAGTAGTTGTTAGTTTGTTGCTAAGTGGCTTATAAGGTTTTTTTTTTTTTTTTAAGTATTTTTAGCATGTTGCTATGCTGTTTTGGGTGGTTGCTTCCTTTCAATGTCAAGAGTTTCACCTGTTTTAGGTCTGATGACTAAGTCACGGCACATCTTTCCTCAACAAGACACATGATTTGAAGAATCATTTATGTCTGGAGCACAAACGCTGCAGGACGAGTCATGGGCACTATTTTAAGGGTAACTGTAAAAAACAGGTGGTACTGCATGTAGAGTTCATTCAAATCTATAGACAGGCGAGTGAGCAGCAGGTGTCGAGGTGGCTGAACTCAGGGCCTGATGTTGTTTATGTTTGGGATGGGGCCGTGGACCAGAAGGAAGGGAGGTGGCCGTCCTGCATAATTCCACGTTTCAGTTTTTAAACGCAGGCCACAGCCTCACAGAAATATCATCACGCCGGCTCTCCCTCGCTAATTACTGCCTTCAATACCCTCCACTGGCTCTGCTCGCTCGCTCTGGACAGATCTGCAGTGTTCACAGAGAAAAACAAACGCAAAATAGTCGTTACATGAACCCACTTGTGTTGTGTCTGGAAAGTGGGGCCGTTTTGGGTGATATGCGGAAATATGGAATTATGGATTTGTCATTTCTATTATGTGGATGCTTTTGAACTGTGGAACCCACTCGTTTATACCCACTTTGTTATAATTTAAGAAGTATTTCTATAATAGAGCATAGCAGACTTCAAGTTTATTGATTATAATTTGGTTATTTAGGCTATGACAAGAAAATAAACAGGATGGGAACGTCATCATTTTACATGAGAATGTCAACTTTGATTTTAAATCTTTCATTTTATATATTGTAAATTTTCTTTTCTTTCTTTTTATATGATATCTTTCAGTTTCTTGTAATTGTATAGCACTTTTTTGGAACTCTTTTAAATTTAACATTTTTTTATTTTGATATTATCAAACACATTTCTGCAATTTAACCAAACAGGATGGAATATTTTAGTTACGCAAATCATCTAATACCACAAAACATCACAGAATCTATCAAATCCATTGCTAATACTAGCTTTTGTTACTTAAAGAGATTTTACTAAAGACTAACATGATGGAAAGTTATATTAGGAACGTTGGAAAAACTATTAAATTAAACGCCAATTAAAACAATATTCCAAAACAATATTTTGATTATAGAAAAGAAATAATGCTGGGGAAAAAACATCCACTCCAACTAAGTAGTGAAATTATTCTGTTAAATTCAACCTTTTGTTCACTTATTGTGATGAAACAAACAAATATGATTTTCATCTTAAAAAAAATCTTTTTATCCACAATATTAAGCCAAATTAGGACTGACCCAGATCACACATGTAGTGGTCACATTGTGTGGGAATGTGTGTTTTTGTGTGTCGCCAGCTCAACCAGCTGAACGAGGACACACACAAAGGTTCATGACAAATAAACAGTCAACAAATTGTGCCGCCTGAGCCCACTGCCCACACACAGCCTGGCACGACGCCCGCGTGACTCACCCATCTAATGACAGACTATTACAATAAAGTGTGTTGAATCACCGAAACAAACGCAGTGTTCAGATGGCACATATAAACCAGTCGGGCTCAGAGCCACATGAGATCTCAGCTTATCAGCATATTAGAATGATTTCTGAAGGATCATGTGACACTGAAGACTGGAGTATTGATGCTGAAAATTCAGCTTCACTCTGGGTTAAACACTGGGTTAAATCAACCCAATTTGGGTTGTCTTCAACCCAAGGGCTGGGTAAATACAGGACAGAACACATGTTGGGTTAATTTTACCCAGCAAATTGGGTTGTTTATTTAACCCAGCATAATGGGTTGATTCATTTTTACTATAAAACTGGCTCTTTTTTCACATCATACATGAATTAATGTTTATAGATAAAGTTAAATCTTCTAAACTTTTTTTAAGTACTCCACACAACCATTGTTTTAATGTTTTAAGCCACTTTTGCATGACAATTCCTTTATTTTCGATCATATAGTATAGCATATTTCATATCGTTTTAAATACATATTGCCTACATTTAAGCTCGTTTAACAAATATTAGAAGTAAAAATTAAACATTTAGAAGTAATTCAAGTGTAATCGACCAGTCTCTGTTGTCCACCGTAAGGGCACTGGATCTCGTACCGGAGATGACTCGCGTTCGGCGGGGGAACTGCTAAATTCAGACTGCCACCCTGCGTTTCACTCGTAGCCAAAATATGCTGTGACTGACTCCATAACCTGTTTATAAATAATCAGTGTACAATTCTGAGAACATATTTTAACATCCTTATTTATATTCTGTATCTTTTTGAATAAAATCATACAATTTTATGGAAGGCATCAGGCGTTTCCATACGCAAGAAAGACCGACGCAACACTCGTTTAAGTGACTCACATCGCACCCCTGTATGTTGCTTTGCATAAAATTAAACGATATATAGAACAATAATGAATTTTTAGATAAAATAAAATGTACACAAACCTCTATTTTACCGAAGACATGCACTAATTTGACGGAGCTGCACTGCTCTCTCCTGAAGTGGTTGCAAAAGCCAACGATAAATAACTCAACCCCTGGGTTGTTACATCTGACCCAGGAGCTGGGTAACACAAAAACTACCCAAACACAGGGTTGTTACGTCTGACCCAGGAGCTGGGTAACACAAAAACTACCCAAACACTGGGTTGTTACGTCTGACCCAGGATCTGGGTAACACAAAAACTACCCAAACACTGGGTTGTTACATCTGACCCAGGATCTGGGTAACACAAAAACTACCCAAACACTGGGTTGTTACATCTGACCCAGGATCTGGGTAACACAAAAACTACCCAAACACTGGGTTGTTACGTCTGACCCAGGATCTGTGTAACGCAAAAACTACCCAAACACTGGGTTGTTACGTCTGACCCAGGATCTGAGTAACTCAAAAACTACCCAAACACTGGGTTGTTACATCTGAGCCAGGATCTGGGTAACGCAAAAACTACCCAAACACTGGGTTGTTACGTCTGACCCAGGATCTGGGTAACGCAAAAACTACCCAAACACTGGGTTGTTACGTCTGACCCAGGAGCTGGGTAACGCAAAAACTACCCAAACACTGGGTTGTTACGTCTGACCCAGGATCTGTGTAACGCAAAAACTACCCAAACACTGGGTTGTTACATCTGACCCAGGATCAGAGTAACACAAAAACTACCCAAACACTGGGTTGTTACATCTGACCCCGGATCTGTGTAATGCAAAAACTACCCAAACACTGGGTTGTTACGTCTGAGCCAGGATCTGGGTAACGCAAAAACTCTGACCCAGGATCTGTCATAAAACAGATCCTGGGTCAGATCTGTTATCTGTCATAAAACATCTGACCCAGGATCTGTGTAACACAAAAACTACCCAAACACTGGGTTGTTACGTCTGACCCAGGATCTGAGTAACTCAAAAACTACCCAAACACTGGGTTGTTACGTCTGAGCCAGGATCTGGGTAACGCAAAAACTACCCAAACACTGGGTTGTTACGTCTGACCCAGGATCTGAGTAACACAAAAACTACCCAAACGCTGGGTTGTTACGTCTGATCCAGGAGCTGGGTAACACAAAAACTACCCAAACGCTGGGTTGTTACGTCTGATCCAGGAGCTGGGTAACACAAAAACTACCCAAACGCTGGGTTGTTACGTCTGACCCAGGATCTGGGTAACGCAAAAACTACCCAAACACTGGGTTGTTACGTCTGACCCAGGATCTGTGTAACGCAAAAACTACCCAAACACTGGGTTGTTACGTCTGACCCAGGATCTGGGTAACACAAAAACTACCCAAACACTGGGTTGTTACGTCTGACCCAGGATCTGGGTAACACAAAAACTACCCAAACACTGGGTTGTTACGTCTGACCCAGGAGCTGGGTAACGCAAAAACTACCCAAACACTGGGTTGTTACGTCTGACCCAGGAGCTGGGTAACGCAAAAACTACCCAAACACAGGGTTGTTACGTCTGACCCAGGATCTGGGTAACGCAAAAACTACCCAAACGCTGGGTTGTTACGTCTGACCCAGGAGCTGGGTAACGCAAAAACTCTGACCCAGGATCTGTCATAAAACAGATCCTGGGTCAGATCTGTCATCTCTCATAAAACATCTGACCCAGGATCTGAGTAACGCAAAAACTACCCAAACACTGGGTTGTTACGTCTGAGCCAGGATCTGGGTAACGCAAAAACTGCCCAAACACTGGGTTGTAAAGGCGGAGACAGGAGCTGGGTAACGCAAAATCTACACACACACTGGGGTGTTACGTCTGACCCAGGATCTGGGTAACGCAAAAACTACCCAAACACTGGGTTGTTACGTCTGACCCAGGATCTGGGTAACGCAAAAACTACCCAAACACTGGGTTGTTACGTCTGACCCAGGATCTGGGTAACGCAAAAACTACCCAAACACTGGGTTGTTACGTCTGACCCAGGATCTGGGTAACGCAAAAACTACCCAAACACTGGGTTGTTACGTCTGACCCAGGATCTGGGTAACGCAAAAACTCTGACCCAGGATCTGTCATCTCTCATAAAACATCTGACCCAGGATCTGAGTAACGCAAAAACTACCCAAACACTGGGTTGTTACGTCTGACCCAGGATCTGGTTAACGCAAAACCCACCCAAACACTTGGTTGTTTCGTCTGACCCAGGATCTGGGTAACGCAAAAACTACGCAAACACTGGGTTGTTACGTCTGACCCAGGATCTGGGTAACGCAAAAACTACCCAAACACTGGGTTGTTACGTCTGACCCAGGATCTGGGTAACGCAAAAACTACCCAAACACTGGGTTGTTACGTCTGACCCAGGATCTGGGTAACGCAAAAACTACCCAAACACTGGGTTGTTACGTCTGACCCAGGATCTGTGTAACGCAAAAACTACCCAAACACTGGGTTGTTACGTCTGACCCAGGATCTGTGTAACACAAAAACTACCCAGGATCTGTCATAAAACAGATCCTGGGTCAGATCTGTCATCTCTCATAAAACATCTGACCCAGGATCTGTGTAACACAAAAACTACCCAAACACTGGGTTGTTACGTCTGACCCAGGATCTGAGTAACTCAAAAACTACCCAAACACTGGGTTGTTACGTCTGAGCCAGGATCTGGGTAACGCAAAAACTACCCAAACACTGGGTTGTTACGTCTGAGCCAGGATCTGTGTAACGCAAAAACTACCCAAACACTGGGTTGTTACGTCTGAGCCAGGATCTGGGTAACGCAAAAACTGCCCAAACGCTGGGTTGTTACGTCTGACCCAGGAGCTGGGTAACACAAAAACTACCCAAACACTGGGTTGTTACGTCTGACCCAGGATCTGGGTAACACAAAAACTACCCAAACACTGGGTTGTTACGTCTGACCCAGGATCTGGGTAACGCAAAAACTACCCAAACACTGGGTTGTTACGTCTGACCCAGGATCTGGGTAACGCAAAAACTACCCAAACACTGGGTTGTTACGTCTGACCCAGGATCTGGGTAACGCAAAAACTACCCAAACACTGGGTTGTTACGTCTGACCCAGGATCTGGGTAACGCAAAAACTACCCAAACACTGGGTTGTTACGTCTGACCCAGGAGCTGGGTAACGCAAAAACTACCCAAACGCTGGGTTGTTACGTCTGACCCAGGATCTGGGTAACGCAAAAACTACCCAAACACTGGGTTGTTACGTCTGACCCAGGAGCTGGGTAACGCAAAAACTACCCAAACACAGGGTTGTTACGTCTGACCCAGGATCTGGGTAACGCAAAAACTACCCAAACACTGGGTTGTTACGTCTGACCCAGGAGCTGGGTAACGCAAAAACTACCCAAACACTGGGTTGTTACGTCTGACCCAGGATCTGGGTAACACAAAAACTACCCAAACACTGAAAAAATAACCCCCTCAAAAAAAATTACCCAAAAGGCTCAACCCAGGACTTGGGTAGAAAAAATAACCCAAGATTTTTTAGAGTGTTGATCACAGGAATAAATTACATTTTACAATATATTCCGATAGAACACATTTATTTTAAATAGCAATATTTCAATTTTTGTTTTACTGCATTTTTAGCAAGTAAACGCAGCTTTTTTATTTTTTATTTCTCTGAAATGTGTCACTTTGGTTTTCAGTGGCATTGTAATGTTTACATTAAACATGCACAAGTTCTCATATGATTTATCTTTGTTTAATATTTTACATCACACAAAAACAGCTGTTTTAACAGTAAACATATTCAATCTATATATAATTTCCATGGCACTAGCCTTATTTAAAAAAAAAAATACTATAGTACTTTGAAATATACCATGCTACTGAAATTCATGTACAGTGGTTTTGTATGGTATGCCAGGGTATTTCCAAAGTCACTACTATGGCACACGTGTAAAACAGCATGATATACCATGGCTCCTTTTAGTACTTTTTAGTCATGATGTCAGTATTCAACAATATCTGATACTACAGTATCGCCACAGTACTTTTTGGGGGAGTTACAGTTATTGTTACTGCTGTAAAATCATAATATACAACTACTGTATGGCATCTTCTTCATCTCCTGTTGCTGTGTTTTGTTTCATTTTTTATTTATACAGAAACTATGGTTGCCAAGGCAAATTAAGGTAAGTGTTGTCAAGCAGCTCCCAGTATAAATAGTAATTAAATGAAAAAGAGGAAAACAGGTCATGCTGAATAACAACCGGAGTAACAAACTTAAACTAGCAAAACTGTCTGGTATTTGGCATAATGGAGTCTCTCAGGAGGAAATGGAGATTTCGAGGTGCTCTCACAGAACGGGGGACGGTGTGTGTCGAGGGTTGCGTTGGTGACAGGCTGTCCAGGCCGGGCGAGAGATGGAGTGATAGAGGGGATGGAGGAAGAGTCTGCAGTCTGCAGGAAGACGGATCACACCAGGAAGATTAATTAGTCTCTGACAGCGACAGCTAAAGTGTTATTGCCATCTGGAGAGTGAGGAACTTCAGGAGACTTCTGAGTGTCAGTGTGTGTGTGTGTGTGTGTGTGTGTGTGTGTGTGTGGAAGACTTGAGCTTGGCAGTGCTGTTATTGATGAAAACAGTTCTCGCCAAAATGGCAAAGCGACTGAAAGGTGTCGAAGAAGGACATCACATGCGATGACCTTCACAAACAAAGTGATAATTGTGTGTGTGTGCTTGTGAACATGTGTTTTTGGCATGTAGAGGGAGGTGACTTTGCAGTTGTCTTTTTAAATCTTCTCAGAATATATAATAGTTCATAAAATGGCACCCCACAACGTGGCCATCAATAGTAAAAAAAAAAAAGAAAAACAAAGATCAACTATTATAGCCTACTCGTTACACATTTTTCCCAGGCCCTGTGAATTCAAGCAACTCCACTTTGAGTTCAATACAACTCAACAAATAAAAATTTTTTTCCACGGCCCTAATGAGGTTATTTCTTCTTTTCAAATTAAAGAAGTATATTTTCCAGTTAAATAGCTCAAATGCCATATTACCAAGTGCTACTAAACCATGCGTATTTTACTGATGATTCACAAGAGGGCGACAGTGAGAGGGCTGAAGACGACAGAAGAGATTTATGACCACTAGGGGGCATCAGAAAACAAAGAAAAAGATGATTGTCTGAATTGATGACCTTTTATATGCAATTGAATGTGCTCTATGA